>CM076582.1:1317727523-1318105157 GCA_034641835.2 Pinus albicaulis | reverse complement strand
CTCTTGTTAGTGTCGTACTTCTTGACTTTCCTCCAGTGATCAAACATGCTCTTACAAAGTTATTTTAAGGTGTCAAGGTCAAATTTTGTCATTTCAATGAGTCTTCAAGCAAAATTTGGTCACTAGGCATTAGGTCTAGGGTTTGTTTTCACTTTTTTCAAAGTTGTCCAAATGTCGGTCCATGTCACCATTCAGCTGAGTGTACCATTATTCAGAGGGTTTTCATCATCATTTCAAGTTCCATTGGGTCATTTTACAGCTTGTTCATGCTTCAGTTGTGCCTAGGTAAGGTCCATTTCCCTCTCCTAGGGTTTTGGAGGTAATTTCTCTTGGATGGTCAAATCATTAGAAATTTTTTTATCTTGATGTTCATACACCTTCCCCTATCATTAATGTACCTTATTAAACACTTACCATCACTGAGATCCCCCAAATTCCTCATTTTTGCACAAACCCTAGTTTCTTGCCACAACTTGGCAATTTTCTAGGCTAGGCCTGTGTTTTGCCCTTTTGGACCCCTTCCCCTCACTAAATCTTTGAGATTCCACTTTCCCCTACTTCCTAACATCCCTCCCTACTTCCAAAAATTTCCCCAAGAATTTAGAAGCCCCTTATCCCCTTCATTTCGCTTCATTTCGACAAAATCGCTTGTTTCACACATCGGGATAGGTTTCATTCAAATGATGTTTCAGAGCAATAAAAGATGAATTTTGGAAAACTGAGAGAATATTTTGTCCACAACATTCCAAGGAAGAAAACCCTCCTTCACTTTTTACACAGGTATAATTTTTTTGGAGAAATGTCAAGAATACCGTCGCCTCAGGAGAATTGATGCACCTGCAGGAAGTAGTGTTGGGAGATTTGATTTTTGACAGGGTAACTGAACTCCAAATTGAACAATTCCACTTGGGTTGGAAATTATACTCCAACATCTTTCCAACGAGCTATCACACGCTCAATTTGGACACCAGGAAAGCCTCCAAAAGCCTCCTGAAAAAATCACTATGTAGCGCGCTACGCATATAAAAGTGCGCGCTACTCATTGGGCCAGAACACAAAATTTTTTGCCATTTCTCTTCAATATCAAATTTGCTTGGTTTTTCCATGTTTGAACATCAGCAGAGGCCAAGACACATCAAGGAAGTGAAAAAAATGAGTTTTGAAGCCAAATTGTGTGTTGGGCTGGCGCGCTACGCGTTGGATGACGCGCTACGCGTATAGCGAAATTTTTCAGTGTAAAATTACACTGGCGCTACGCGTTGGGTGATGCGCTACGCATATAATATCAGAGCCAAAAAAAAATTCTCCTTCGTCCAGATTCATGCCAAATTGCCTCCAACTGCTTGCAAGTAGGTTCTTTACGTTTGCTCAGTGAATTTTGGACATGATTATGGTGTTTCGAAGGTGAAGAAAACAAGTGTTTGATATGGTGAACATCAAACCCTACGTTTATACCAAATCTGCTCCTAGGGTTATGCATAAAGTTTGAAGATTGTGTTGGTGCTAACTTCTTTCCATTTGTCAACCTTTTCTTTGTATTCCATCACTGCTATCACTACCATGTGATCATATCGTCGTCCCTTCCCCATATTCATTATCCTCATATCCCTTTATACTTTTGGTTCCCATGTGAAATCCCAAACCCTATTACTTACTACTACAGTCCTCCATTGACACAAGCCTAATCTCCATAACATTCAAAGGTTGTTTCTTTGTCCTTGATTCCACTTGACTCACTGATATGTCGCCATTTCATTTCACTCCTGTCCTTAGAAACTACCCCCCATCACCATATCCCATTCCTATCTCACTTATAGGGGTTCTCAATCCCTCATTCCCCTTTGGCACGCATTTGGCGATTGGAGACAAAGACACCAAGGTCTCATTTCTCATTTTCAACAAGCTGAACATACACATTGCAACACCATGACTGACAACAACACATCATACAACCGAGACAGTGTTTTCACCACAGGAACTGCATGCACCAGGAGAGCACTAAAACGGCGGAAGAGGCCTGATCCACTCCAGATTTTGGCCGAGGCTTCGTTGGCTGGGCATGATACTTGATGGAGGGTCTTCGCTCCAAATTTGAGCAAATTTGGAGAAAATTTTGTCAATTGTGATTTTTTATGCCTCAAAACAGATTTTTCAGCTATACGAGTAGCGCGTCGACATGCTCACTTTTGTTTGGGACACTTGCTGAAGGAAATCTTTGTATTTTTGGGTTTTTCATGGTAATTTATGCATGCTCAGGTATTTTCGAAGCATTTCGTCAGGTTCTGGATGATCAAAAGGCCCAAAAACACCATGAAAACCACCTTGCTGTCACCTTTTGCACCAGCAGGAAGTACTTCTGGGAGAATGAAGTTTTGGAGGGGAAAATGAGCTCCAAATTGGGAAATTCCACTTGGGTTGGATAGCCAACATCCAGGGCTTTCCAACGAGCTATCATGAGCTCAATTTGGATGCCGGGAAGTGCCCCAAAAGCAGGCTGAAAGGCGCGCTACGCATATGGCTCAGGCGCGCTACGCATATAGATTTTTGGTCAATTTTTCACCTTCCAGCTCAGAATTTCGGCCAGTTGGACCAGTTTTGCTTGTGGATGTAATTTTTGAGTTATATTGATGTAATATTATGGTTGGCATGTAACTTGGACTCATTTTTACCTATTCTAGATGATTCACTCCTAAAAAAGTAAAAATCAAGTGTAAGAATCAGTTTCCTTCCTTTTAGAGGCAAGTTGTTTGGCTGCCTATATTCTAGCTCCTTGTTTAGAATTAGTTGGAACTGCTCCTAGAAGGAGGAATTCAACCCCTAGAGGCATGGGAAGGGGTTAGGATGGTCTATATGATGTAATTTCTCAATCATTTTTAGAGGTTGGATAGGTTGGACTCTTGGGAAGACTTTGGCACACTATTGTACATATTTTTCATATTTTGGCTAAGGAAAGATCAGAGGTTTTGCAGCACCTGTTGGGATTCTTGTGGCTTTCAGTTCTTGATGGTGTTTTCTCTCAGTTTATTGTAAGTTCTTTCATTTTTAATGTATGCCATTCCCTACTTATGCTTCTGAAACTAAATAAATGAGTAAATGAGGTTGAATCCATTGTTTTCAGTGCTCTGCCTTTAAATTTGTTTAGTTTTACATGTTTTCGCCTGTTTGGAGAGGATCCATGTTCTTCCTTGCCCTCTTCAGCTCCTTGTCATTATGATCCATCCATATACTCGATCAAAAGCATCAAGACTACTGCCTACCTTGCCCCAACTCGAATTCTGCAAAGATCTGGCCTTATCCCTGGACCCAAAATTGTTTTTCCCATTTTTTCAACAAAAACCCAAAAAATCAAAATCAAACTTTCCTATCTCTTTACTAGCCTAAAATCAGTATTCATTATAAGTCATCTCAGCCCCTTTGAAGACCTTTTGCCGGGATAGACCCGGAGAGAGCCCTCTCCTGTCCTCGTAGGGCTAGCTACGAGGCTGAGCGTGGTTTGATGTAGCCTTGAGTTTTACCTTATTTCAGCCTAAGGTAGATTTGAGCGCTAACATAGTGGCGACCATACTGGGGAAGAACTGGTTTGTTGGTTAGTGTTGTTTGATTTATAGCTACAGACGGAGTCTGAAGTCACGCCAGGTAGCTTTCGAACTGCTCTTGCTCTGCGAGTGCATAGTAGATAAACGCTGCTTCAGTCGATCTCCGGTCTAGCTTGTAATCGTAACACTTAACTTATAAATTGCCCCAGTACATGTATCGAGTTTAGATCTGATGGTTGATGGTGGACAACGATCAGACATAAGAAGGCTGAAATCATTCACCTGGTGACTCCAATTCAAAGTAGAGACTCCACTGGAGGACTGACTCTTTCTTTGAGAAAATGGAAGGATCTTACACAAAGTTCAGGTATCTAAAGTGGAATGGTATTCAGGATCTAATCTGCTTTCTTGTAAATTATTTCTTCGCTGGTTTTGAAGCTGTCTTGAAAGTTTTTCAGAGTTTGTTGTATGAGAAAGGTGATCAAAATCTTCACTCGACCTATTCAAAAAGTGTAAATACTGAGTTTCCCTTTGATCCTGGCCTCCTTACTTTTCCCACATCTTATGATGACTCTCTTCAGAGTGATGAGCCTAAAGAAAACAAAACTGATCCCGCAGCTCTTGTACATACCCCTACACCTTGTAAAATTCCAGATCGGTACAAACCTCTTGTTTTACCTTCTGTTCTCCATGCTTTCCCTGCAAATTATGACCTATATCTACCAAGATTTGACGGTGAATGTAACAATGTCAACGCTGAGCAACATGTGCAGAATGTTGAGACTTTCCTAGATCTTTTTGAAGTTGATGATGAAGATGTTAGTATCAGACTTTTTGCTCTTTCTTTGCAAGGCCAAGTGAAGAGTTGGTTTAAAGACCTACCTGATGCGAGCATTTCAGATTTCAAGCAGTTCGTCGAAATTTTCCTTGACAGGTGGATGATCGGACATAATTTTTTGTTGATTATAGAGGAGTATAACCAGCTGAAAAGATTGCCAGGGGAGACAGTACAACAATTTTCTGCTAGATTTAACCAAGTTTATTATTCGATGCCAGTTGATATAAGACCTTCTCCTAGATCTGCTCTCTTGCACTACCTGGGTGCCTTTGATCCGGAAATGGAGTTTCAGTTGAGAGAAAAGAATATTGCAACGCTTCACGAAATGCAGAACAAGGCAGTAAATGTAGAGGCTCATTTGCTGATCTTGAGGGCAAGGTTGAAGGAAGAAGAGATGAAAAACATAGATCCGGAGAAATCGACACCTTCAGAGGAAAAGCTTGATCTTTTCGTAAATGCAGTAGAAGAGATGGTGCGGAAAATGACTGCAAAAAATGAAAATGACATTCAAGAACAAGTGGCTGACCCAAAACATTTTGTTTCTTATCCCAGTTGTCATACCGATTGTTTTATAGATCATTTTGAAGAAGAGAGAGCTGTTGATATGACATGTATGCTTGATGATGTGTTGTATACTGATGATTTGCCTCAGTTTGATCAGTATGATGATGATTATGTTCTCCAAACAGAAGCTAATCTTGCAGACAAATCAGCAGCTAGTTTATAGAAGGAGGAAGTTCACTTTCAGCAGCTCGAGTACAGTGATCAACTAATACATATCAACTATGGAAATGATGAGGAAAGTGCAACAAATTTTGAAGTAAGTGAAGGATATTTGCCTTTTTGTTTTGATTCATTTCAGTTCATCAGAGACAACTACCATGCAATCAGAAATCAAATGTCAACAAGTCTTGATCTGGACCATCTTGAGCGCAATGAAAACCTTGTTCAAGACTTCTCATATTCAGATTTTTAGCCCTCAAAAGCCATTGATTTTCAAGTTGCAGATGAGGACATGGAAGCTGGTACATGTGATCAAATGATACAAGGTGACTCCGTACCATTTTGTTTTGAATCATTTCAGTTTTTGAGAGAAAAATTGCATAGTAAATCTTCAAATGAGCAGCCCATAGGAAATCAGCAATCTCTCAGTGTTAATGTTGAGGATGAGACAGATAACGAGATTTTTGAGCAGCTTGTAGCATCAGATTTGCAGCCATCTAATGCAATTGAAGGTCAGATTACAGATGAAATTGTGGAAGATGAAATACATAATTTGATGATGCAGGAAGATTCTATACCCTTTTGTTTTGAAGCATTTCAGTTTATAAGGCAGAATCTTCATAATATATCTCAAGGAAAAGATGAACAGCCAGAAGGAGGTCATACAGTTTCAATGGATACATTACAACACTCTTTTCAAGTTTTTGATGATCCCATTGCTCGTGTGTTGGATGATGTTTGTTATAAAAATTCTGCTCCATTAGCTAACCATGTGCCCGAAAAGAATGTTGATGATAATCTTATTCAAAAGTTGCCTTCATTGTCTTGTCTAACAGATTTTTCATTACAAAGCTCTCATCAAGGTTTGCAGTCATATGAGGAGATTGATGAAGGAGACTTTTGTTCTGTTTGTAATCAGCAACAGTGTTTGGTTATTCACGAAATTCAGGATCCTTTTGGCAGCTTGCTGCAATCACCAAAGAAAGACAGCATAGAGGTGAGAAAAATTTTAAGATTAAGGTATGGAGATTATCTAGATCAGAGCAGTGATGTGTTAATGGAAATCAGTAGCTATGTGTATGAAGATCCTTTCGCAGTATTCTTGCAGTCATCCAGTCAATTTGTGCTTTGCAAGTTTATCAGCAGTCAGCTTGAGTTCAAATTTCCATGGGAGTTGCCTTTCGATTCTTTCCTTTTCCTGCGCATCAGAAAGCACTTGGGAAGAAATCAAATAGCAGCCAGGATGCTTACATGGTTGCATTGGCTGTTCCATTTCACTTGATCGGGTGGTGAAAAGTACAATTAGAGTAGGTTTGATGAATAAGCTCTACTTTGAGCATCTTTTCCAGTTTGTCGGTTGTGTTTAAGTATCGAGTCAGTTTTTAGTTGAGTGAGAGTCAATTTTTGTCATCAGTTTTCAGTCATGCATTTCAGTTTGAGTTTTTGATTCCATGGCCCAATGGATAAGGCACTGGTCTGCTCTCCCAAAGATCTGCCGTTCTTGGCACCTCCAAGGAGCTACCATCCCCATTGGAGCCAATGTTAGAGTCAGCCTTTGCATATTTCCTCCAGTGATCAAACATGCTCTTACAAAGTGATTTTAAGGTGTCAAGGTCAAATTTTGTCATTTCAATGAGTCTTCAAGCAAAATTTGGTCACTAGGCATTAGGTCTAGGGTTTGTTTTCACTCTTTCCAAAGTTGTCCAAATGTCGGTCCATGTCACCATTCAGCTGAGTGTACCATCATTCAGAGGGTTTTCATCATCATGTCAAGTTCCATTGGGTCATTTTACAGCTTGTTCATGCTTCAGTTGTGCCTAGGTAAGGTCCATTTCCCTCTCCTAGGGTTTTGGAGGTAATTTCTCTTGGATAGTCAAATCATCGAAAAAACTTGTATCCTGATGTTAAAACACCTTCCCCTATCCTTAATATACCTTATTAAACACTTCCCATCACTGAGATCCCCCAAATTCCTCATTTTTCCACAAACCCTAGTTTCTTGCCACAACTTGGCAATTTTCTAGGCTAGGCCTGTGTTTTGCCCTTTTGGACCCCTTCCCCTCACTCAATCTCTAAGATTCCACTTTCCCCTACTTCCTAACATCCCTCCCTAGTTCCCAAAATTTCCCCAAGAATTTAGAAGCCCCTTATCCCCTTCATTTCGCTTCATTTCGACAAATCCCTTGTTTCACACATCGGGATAGGTTTCACTCAAATGATGTTTCAGAGCAATAAAAGATGAATTTTGGAAAACTGAGAGAGGTTTTTGTACAAAACATGCCAAGGAAGAAAAAAATCCTTCACTTTTTACACAGGTATAATGGTTTTGGAGAAATTTCAAGAATACCGTTGCCTCAGGAGAATTGATGCACCTGCAGGAAGTAGTGTTGGGAGATTTGATTTTTGACAGGGTAAATGAACTCAAAATTGAAAAATTCCACTTGGGTTGGAAAGTAGACTCCAAGATATTTCCAACGAGCTATCACACGTTCAATTTGGACACCGGGAAGGCCTCCAAAATCCTCCTGCAAAATGCACTATGTAGCGCGCTACGCATATAAAAGTGCGCGCTACTCATTGGGCCAGAACACAAATTTTTTTTGCTATTTCTCTTCAATATCAAATTTGCTTGGTTTTTCCATGTTTGAACATCAACAAAGGCCAAGACACATCAAGGAAGTGAAAAAATGAGTTTTGAAGCCAAATTGTGTGTTGGATCGACGCGCTACGCGTTGGGTGACACGCTACGCGTATAGCGAAAATTTTCAGTGTAAAATTACACTGGCGCTACTCGTTGGGTGACGCGCTACTCATATAATCTCAGAGCCAGAAATTTTCGCTCCTTCGTCCAGATTCATACCAAATTGCCTCCAACTGCTTGCAAGAAGGTTCTTTACGCTTGCTCAGTGAATTTTGGACATGGTTATGGTGTTTTGAAAGTGGAGAAACAAATGTTTAATGTGGAGAAATGTAAACCCTATGTTTATTTCCAAATTCACTTCTTGGGGTTTTGAAACAAATATGAGTGATTGTGTGGGGGTTTGCAAACTAGTGTGGTTGATATATATATGCTCATGCATCTACTGTCAGTGGTGTCTCTGCTCATCATTTACCTCAGCCTCATGCTCTCTCTTTGCCATTACATCACTGCTATCATTATTATTGCCATTGTCATTTTAACACTGCTCATTATTCATGTTATAACATAGTCCCATTTTCACTTGTCCACTTCCTCCATTGACAAAAGCCTAATCTCCATAACATTCAAGGGCTGTTTTCTTTGTCCTTGATTCCACTTGACTCACTGATATGTTGCCATTTCATTTCACTCCTGTCTTTAAAAACTACCCCCATCACCATATCCCATTCCTATCTCACTTATAGGGGTTCTCAATCCCTCATTCCCCTTTGGCACGCATTTGGCGATTGGAGACAAAGACACCAAGGTCTCATTTCTCATTTTCAACAAGTCAATACACATTGCAACACCATGACTGACAACAACACATCATACAACCGAGACAGTGTTTTCACCACAGGAACTGCATGCACCAGGAGTGCACTAAAACGACGAAAGAGGCCTGATCCAATCCGGATTTTGGCCGAGGCTTCATTGGCTGGGAATGATATATGATGGAGGGTCTTCGCTCCAAATTTGAGCGAATTTGAAATTTTTTTGTCATTTTGGAAAATTTTGGTCTCAAAACAGGTTTTTCAACCATACGAGTAGCGCGTCGACGCGCTCGCTTATGATTGGGACACTTGCTGGAGGAAAAATTTATATTTTTGGATTTTTCATGGAAATTTATGCATGTTCCAGTAAGACCAAATCATTTCACCAAATTCTGGATGATCAAAGGGGCCAAAACACCATGAAAATCACCATTCTGCCACCTTTTTCAGCAGCAGGTAGTACTTGTGGGAGGATGAATTTTTGGAGGGTCAAATGAGCTCCAAATTGGGAAATTCCACTTGGGCTGGATAGCAGACATCCAGGGCTTTCCAAAAAGCTATCATGAGCTTGATTTTGATGTGGGGAAGTGCCCCAAAAGCAGGCTGAAAGGCGCGCTACTCATATAGCTCAAGCGTGCTACTCATACAGATTTTTGGTCCATTTTTCATCTTCCAGCTCAGAATTTCGGCCAGTTGGACCAGTTTTGCTTGTGGATGTATTTTTTGAGTTATCTTGATGTAATATTATGGTTGGCATGTAACTTGGACTCATTTTTACCTATTCTAGATGATTCACTCCTAAAAAAGTAAAAATCAAGTGAAAGAATCACTTTCCTTCCTTTTAGAGGCAAGTTGTTTGGCTGCCTAGATTCTAGCTCCTTGTTTAGAATTAGTTGGAACTACTCCTAGAAGGAGGAATTTGACCCCTAGAGGCATGGGAAGGGGTTAGGATGCTCTATATGATGTAATTTCTCAATCCTTTTCAGAGGTTGGATAGGTTGGAATCTTGGGAAGACTTTGGCACACTATTGTACATATTTTTCATATTTTGGCTAAGGAAATATCAGAGGTTTTTCAGCACCTGTTGGGATTCTTGTGGCTTTCAGTTCTTGATGGTGTTTTCTCTCAGTTTATTGTAATTTCTTTCATGTTTAATGTATGCCATTCCCTTCTTATGCTTCTGAAACTAAATGAATGAGTAAATGAGGTTGAACGACTGCTTTCCAGTTGTTTCATTTCTTTAAATTTGTTTAGTTTTTATATACTCGTCAGCTTTGGAGAGGGATCCATGTTTTTCCTTGCCTCTCAAATTGCAAGCATCGTTCTGATCCATCCATACACATAATAAAAAGCATCAAGACTACTGCCTACCTCGCCCCAACTCGAATTCTGCAAATATCTGGCCTTATCCCCGGACCCAAAAATTGTTTTTCCCCATTTCTCCAGCAAAAATCGCAAAAAATCAAAATTAAACATTCCTATCTCTTTACTACCCTAAAATCAGTATGCATTGGTCATTATAAGTCATCTCAGCCCCTTTGAAGATCCTTTGCCGAGATAGACCCGGAGAGAGCCCTCTCCTGTCCTCGTAGGGCTAGCTACGAGGCTGAGCGTGGTTTGATGTAGCCTTGAGTTTTACCTTATTTCAGCCTAAGGTAGATTTGAGCGCTAACAGGATCTCTGGCAGTTGCTAAGTTATTCATCTGTAATGATCTTTCAAGGTCAAGATTCCAGGACTATTTTAGGGCCACTTCATTTGGAAAATATGCTAGTTAGAAGAATTATGGAACACCGTTAAGGTTTCTTGACACCCATGTCTCAGACCTCTCATTCCTGGAGGTATAAGATTCATGCCATATGTTTCTAGTCTACTCTCCGAGAATGGTATGCTCCTCCATCATGGTAAATACCTCAACTCGCATCTCAAAAATATTGACACTTCATCATTGGAAATTCGTTATCTTTTGAAGAACATCACCTGAATTAGTGCTCAAAGTACCAAACTTTTCCAGTGTATGCCTGCGGTCTTTTCCCAAAATATTGGAAGAAAAAAAAAACTATTTATTCATGTTGTGGCCCTTGTATAGTCTTGAATATCTATGTGGAGTCATGAAGAAAATATGTGGGAGCTTGCAAAAGTCACAACCTTGCCGATACTCAACACAACAAGCTCCAATATGTGACAAGGTCATGACATTCTTCTAAAGTTATCTAATTAAAGTTAGAGTTTATATCTTCAGAAATCTCAACTTAATTCAGAGATCATGTCTTGAAACTTTTTGGAGCTTACATGCATAGTGCCTGTTCGAAGGGTGTTTATGTTTTTTTTATTTCAATCAATCTTGGAAGATTCCCGTGACCTACTTTCTCTTCATCTATGTTATGCATAACTCTGTGGCAATTCTTGAAAGGTTAAATTCTAAAGAAATTTGTATCACTTGAGTATCACTGTGATATATAATTGGGTTGGTATATCTCATCTAGAATAATTCAGTTATGAGCTTGAACCTAAGGTGGCAATTTCCTAGGCTAATACACTGAGTCTACAAATTTGTAGACATATTGTATGCTCATTCAAAAATTTCTATGGAGCACTTCAAGCTGAATCTTGAAGAATTATTTTCTAAGGATTAATATTTTGGTGATTTTAAAGGCCATCTGCCCCTCCTTCAATAACTGATCTGTGCATCAGATACGAAGCATGAATTTCATTAAGGCAGAGTCTTCAATATTATTTGAGACAAATCTGATGTATCCAGTGAACAAAATTGCACAAATTTAAGGCTAAAAATTCAGTGATCGGATCTGAAACTCACTAAGATGTAGCCCCTTCCTCAGAAGCTTATACGACATATTTTCAATTATGTTAACGATGTGCATTTAAGATATGATAGTATATTTACTGAAGAAACATTTAAAGTGAGTTTCTAAGGCAATCATTCGTGTCAAATTCAGATTTGATTGAGATTTCCCAAGGTTCAAAATTTGAATATTGACTGTATGTTGATCTAAAGCATATCAAAGGTACTAACATTACAGTCAATATATATAGTTGAAGGTTGGTTTGAGGTCTTTAAGGCTTCTCTTCAAGGTCATCTATATCAAGCGTGTCAAAATCTGAAGTACACCTCTTACAGAAAGAAAAGTCAAAGCAAATCACTCTAAGGCAGTTTCGATGTGTATTACTTGGCACCTCCATACAGTCAGGGATATCAGTAACATTGGAGTACAATAGTGTATTCATCCTAAGAAGCATCACCAGTAGTAGCATTTGTTGAAATGGGAAAAATTTCTGGTCCAAGTTTGAGAACTATGGTAAAGGTAGATTGGTTCTGTTTTTTATTGCACACCTGAAGTATTCATACAATAGTAAGGGATTCTAACCTATTGATAGAAAGATTTTTCCCTAAAATAATTTTGTGTTCTAATACAAATGCTAGTGTGTTACTGTTATATTTTTTGTGCCAGTATAGTGACACAACAGGATCATTATAAATATTGCTAGGATTTGCACTTCAAAGATAAGACTAGCTTGAATTGTTTAATGGCAAAGAAGGTTTGCTTGGATGAGGATGGTGCAAGTCCCTTGGTATATTCATTCAGTCAGTAATACTTATGAAATCAGTAATAAGGTTCTATTGATATAGTGCTATTGAGGTCTGTTAGTTGAACAGGCAGAACATGTGAGAGACTTTACTTGTGCATTGTTGAAGTTTGGTAATGGAAAGTTTGCTGATATAGTTGCAGCATGATAATGTCTCGTCTTAAATATGAGGAGAAGATTGAAAAAGGATGAATGTTCAATTGAACTAAGTCTTCAGAGGGAGCTACGGAATCCCTAGCAGAATGGCTTGTCAACTCTTCTTTCCCAATGAAGTTTACAATAGAAAAACCGGATCATAAGACATTGATCTACAGAAGCCGAATGACTATGGATGAATGGACTTGATTAATAGAAGGTTGCAGATAGCCCAATGGTTATGTTTTGGGCGAAGTTACTTTTCCGATCTTCATAGGGATCTATGGTCGGTTTACAGCTATTGATGATGTTTATCCACAGATAAAGATCCTCTCGATGTGAGAGGGAGTTGTCTTAGCCTTGATGCATTTGTTCCTAAAGCTTAAAATTATAATAAAATGGACAAGTTGCTGATCCAAATACATACAACTTGTGAAGGCTCTCATGCTCAATAAGATATCCATGTTAACTATGACCTGTAGTACTCTGCCAAAATTGTTGGATTGGCGAAATGAAAAATGGAAAGAGCACTTCTAGATCCTATATATCTTGGGATACACCTTTATTTTATGGACGAATGAAGGACTAAAGTTTGGTAGAACCACTGAGGCTAAATGAATGAAGCAGCTAGCATGGCCTATTATGAAGAAATTTGAGTCATGCGAGCATGTGTTGGAATCCACTGCTTAACATCAGGTGTCACTTCATTTGATATGGAACAGTGGGGAGCAATCTAGCTCTATCATTGCAGGATGGATGTACAGGCTACCAAAATTCCCTCAAACCCCCTTGGTAAGGATAGATTTAACTTCCTTCAAAGAGAGAGGTTGGGTGTCCTGGAAAGACCCTACTATGAGGGTATCAGTTGAACATTGAGCTCTAGGAGCTCCTTGGGGCATGGGGTACTTATTTGAGCTATAAATGACCCTAAGGTGAGTGTTTCACCTTCCCCTATAAGTGCACAATGTACAGGGTGAGTGGTTCACCTTTCCCTATGACAGCTGACATGTGTGTAGGATAAGTGGTTCACCTTCCCCTACGTTTGCGGACACGTGTGTAGGGTGAGTGGTTCACCTTCCCCAACATATGATGAGATATGCATAGGATGAGTGGTTCACCTTCCCCTACGACATATGAGAAGAATGAGTGGTTCACCTTCTCTTGTGGGTACCCCAATGAGAGATACATTCAGGCATCTGGTTGTGGACGTGTCAGTGGGACATGGTTCATACTTTTCCCCACATGTAGGATTCCCATTCCCTACGATTGATGGTTGACATATCGGTGGGATGTGGTCCATCCTTTCCCCACATGTAGGATCCTTCCTACTATTGTTGGTTTGCATGCATGTAGGACGTGGTTCTTCCATTACCTACTCTCAGTGTTATTCATGTGTGTAGGAGGTGGTTTATCCTTTCCCTACATGTGATTGTGTGTGTTTGTAGAATTTGGTTTCTCCTTTCCCTACATGTTATTATGAGCAGGATATGATATACTCTTTCCCTCCTGGTGTTTCTACATCATCTTACCCATGAATTCTAGGACTCATGGGAAGAATCTCTCATTGGGCCAATGAGTTGGGAAATAAGGATACAGACCATAACACTACCGATGGACGCATCGTGTATTGTCGTACTCTCTATGATAGGATGCTTGGTGTTTATCTACTTGATCTGGGATCAATTGAGGTTCTACCTCCGGACTGACTTTTGTCAATGAAAAGTGGCAAGGTCTTGTGACTCACTCTCGATCAATTCTTCTTTATTATTCACATCAGTTCTCATCAAATCAGAGCAAAGAAGACAAATATGGTTCATGATGAAAAAGATGGTTTATAATGGCAGGATGGCATGATGATCTATGACAATAGATGGATTGGCAGGTGGAATTCTCCCTAGTTGAGAGGGAGTGTTAAAATTGGCAACTCGAGCCAAATTATACTCAGATCTACACAGTTGATGGAGATGATCATTCCATTGAATTCCTCTTTGCGAGAGGACAAAAATTGACTTAAAATCACCAAATTTGGATAAGGAAAAATATTTATTTATTTAAAATAAATTCCACAAGACATAACCTTATTAAGGAGGGAAAATTGAAAATTTGAAATTCAAATTTTGCCTCCAAATGTTAAGGTCGGCTTCACCTCTATAAGGAAAAATTATTATATATATAGGGATCCCTCATCTTCATTAGAGATCATACTAAAAGAGTGCATTCAACTCTTTAATAATTCTTTCTAAGGCAGCCACAACTTGGAGAAGCAAGGAGGATGTGTTGTATTGATCTCCCATAGGTTCAAGTAAGAGCAGGCAACTAGCTGCAGGTTTGAGGGCAGTTGTGAGTGATGTTTCGTCATGGTTTTTAGGTGTGAATATCTTCAAGAGAAGGTCACATTCTTTGTGTGGAGCCACATATCAGGACACTGGTTTAAAGGTGAATTTTGGGGTTTACTTTTTCACGCTTTGTATTCTGGTTCAGGCCGCAGGAAATGCTGCTACAATAGCTAGTATGAAAGCATGTGTGGAAGGGACACATGACCTAATATGAGTCCTTTACCCTAGATGCATTCAAGAAGAGAGGGTCGCAATGTAAACAGAGATTTTAACCCTCGTTTGTGAGCATATTCTTATTACTATTAGCATAGGACTATTGTTGGATGCCTTGAAAAGGAACCGCAAGTCCTGCAGCATTGTTGGACGTCTTGTAAAGGACAGAAAAGGGTACAATTAATTGGAAGAAGGTTCCTCAGTGACTGTTAGGAACCCTAGCCAAGCAGTAATCTTCAAGACTGTTTTGAACACTAATTTAGCAAGTTTATTTTGACTCATATTATTATACTCTCTCCTTGTTGAACATTGGATATTGACAATAAGAAGAATTTATCAATGGTTTTCCCCGTCTTGGGGTTTTTCCCTGGCTTATGACATATCTTTGTGTTATTTTTTCTTGGTTTGTCTTCTACAATTAACATTTATGTTCTTTCTTCGGTTACTCTCAACGAGATGATAATTCATGCATGGATTAATAAATGGGATTATTAGGAACATTGAGGTAATTGTATTATGAAAAGAACATCTTAATCAAAATTAACAAAATCACACCCACAACAATGTCAATGCTTGGGGTTTTAAAGGTTTTAGAGAAATTTTGTCAACTTCTTGAGAAATATGCAGATTCTAAGTGGGTTTCTATATTCCAATTGTCTTGCTACAATATATAAGCTATGTCAACAATCTTCCGAGCTTTAATATTTTGATTTGTTTTACTCAACTAGTTAAGGCAGATTTAATATTTTAATTTTTAAGAGTTGAGTTAGGTACTACAGTGTCCAAGGTTCATCAAAAGTATGCTACGTATTGTACCATGATTTTTCGGTTGGATTTGTGTGCATTACCAAATTGTCTGCTAAGGAGTCATGCAAGGTGTGAAGTTCTTTCACCAAAAACTATGCCGCCAGCCATGCAAATGTCAACACATATGCCTGCACTATTGCACAACTATTTCCTGAATAGTTGCATGGAGAAATCAGCTACTCAGCGGACAACTAACTGTGTGACCCCATTTTTAGTCATTGTATTTATTGGAAGGGGCGAGAGACACTAATGCTAAAAATGAGACTGAATGGCTTTCATTATGTTACCATCTAAGGGAAAAGCTTCCATGTCAACCCTGTATTGAAATGAGGAAAGCCAATCTCTTTTCTCCCTCATCAAAGAGAGATTTACTTCTATCAAAAACATGAACTTTTGTCTTTAGTTCATTTCTAACCCTCGATATCTTTTCTCTTTCCTCTCCCAAAATTAGGTGCCACTGATGGGGCCACTGGTTCTATCCCTTCATAATCAATGACAAATAGGTTGTTGAGTGAGTGCTTCCCAATTCATTGATCTATTCTCAATTCTATTCCCCATCAAGCAACCCCCTGCGGCAATTAATGACCTTTTCTCTTGTCATCATGAATCCAGCAACCCCCTGCGACAATTGATGGAATTTTTTGTTTGAGACGTAACTTTGTTTGAGGCCCTCGAGCAAATACTTATGCTCTATTGCCCTTGGAAATGGGTTCAAACAACTCAGGTCATGTCGAGCCAATCCCCAACCGAAGTGATAAGCGATTTTCCAATTTATTAACATATAGAATTGTTTTGCTCTATATTTTAACTTTTTTCGAAATGAATATTTATTCAATTTCTTTGAATTTATTTTATAAATCGCTATCAGTTCCTCATGTAATATCAGCTTTTTTAATTTAAAGGTATGGCTTAATTGACTTGTTCAACAATCCATTACATTTTTTCAGCTTTTTACTCTCAGGAATACCTATAATTAGTTTGTTTGAGGATGCTTCCGATTTGTGTAGAAATTTGATATATTTGGTTTTAAATTTTGAGAGGCTTATTTTTGTCGAAATTTACTATAATAATGATGTTAAATTGATTGTTCAACTCGTTTTGAGGTTAATACATTCTTACTTAGATTAATTCTTCGCTATAGAACTTGACATGCAAGCGATTTTCATTGTCCAAATTCCTAGTGATGCCACCCATTTGTCTATAAAAATTGTTCTTTATCAAGGAGCTACACCTTTTAATCCTGATGACATGAGGATCGCCCCTCATCCTTATGAGAGATGGATATCGTGATCTTTTAAAATAATTATTGGGTGGTAGGGTGTTAAAATTGGAAAACTAGGTCCAAACTCCATGTTGTGATGCTTAGATGAAGATACCAATATTTTTATTGGGTTCCTGTTTCGGAGAGGTGTAAGATCGATCTAAAATTGATCTTAATCCAATGAGAAGAACATTTATTTTGAATTTATTTTTAATAATTTCAAATATGTGCAAGTCGGCGTTAAGTTTTTACACCCCCAGCAAATGTGTCACACACCTCAGTGATTGATATAAATAGAGTCAACATTGGAGGACATTTCACTCATCTCATCCTCACACATCACCTCTCCTCTTCTGATTGGTTCGAGCTCCTTGGAGGCAGTTTCAGTTCACACGTGGGAAAGAAGGACGAAGAGGAAGTTGTTGTCGTTGTTGCTATCGTTGTTGCTGCTGTTGTTGTTGCCATTGCTACCGTTGTTGCTGCCGTTGCTGTCATTGTTACTGATGTTTTTGTTGTCGTTGCTGCTGCCGTTGTTGTTTCCGTTGCTGTTGTTGCTACTGTCATTGTTGTTGTCGTTGCTGTCGTTGTTGTTGCCCTTGTTGCTGATGTTGTTGTTGTCATTGCTACCGTTGGTGCTGTTGGGGCAGCGTTGAATTTTCTGGGGTTGACTTTGAGTTGACCGTGTGGCTGCTTTGAGGGCTATTGTGACACATGCTGGGTTGGCTGACCAAGGAGACTTTGCTAGTTGAAGCATCTTGTTGACCGCCGTAACGCACCACCACATTTTTCTATTTCTGGTTTGTCTTCTATAGATTCACTGGTATGTTCTATCATCATTTTACTTGATTGTTTATGTGATTGTTGTGGTGAAAAGTAAAGTTGCATCAAGCATAGAACATCTACATAAATTTACATGGGATCAAAGCTGAGGTGAAGACAAGCCCTAATTTATAGAAATCACCGAAGAAGAAAATGGGTTCCACAAACGATGGCTTCGAGGAGGATGAAAAATTGACTGGAAAGGATGACTTCCATGCTTGGAAGATGATATTGGATCTCAAATTGGAAGACCAAGATGTCATGGACTATGTGCAGGGTAAAATCCAAGAACCTCCATCCACTGCTACTGTTGCTGCCAAAACAAAGTACAAGAAGGGAGAAGTCAAAGCAAAGTTGATGATCAAGAACTCAATTCATAAGATTCTGGTTGCCTACATCTCTGAGCTAGGCACATCCAAGGAGATATATGATAAGTTGGTCAACATGTTCAAGGCCAAAAATGTGAATCAAGTCCTATTCTTCAAGAATCAATTGAATAATCTAAAGAAAGGTAGGGATGAGTCTGTTCAATCATACTTTCTGAAGTTGACCGAGATCAGGAATAATCTGCTAGCTATTGAGGAGACAATAGCTAATCAAGAGATGGTTCTCACCGCACTTGGAGGTCTCTCATCCGAATGGCATGTGTTCAACACTACCATTCTCAATAATAATGTGATACCTGACTTTGATAAAATACTGTCAAGATGCGTTCAATAAGAGACAAGAATGGAGTATGAAAATGAAGGGAATGCCACCTACACTGCTCATTCTAGAAAGAAGAACTTTGGTGGTCCAAAGATCAAAGGAAGAGCAGGGGCACAAGGAAAGAAGGGCAAGTGTTACACTTGTCATAGGCCAGGTCACTATGCTAGAGAATGTCCTTTCAAGAAGGATTCTCTCGATGGTGATGACAACAACAACAACCGAAGGAATGACAATCAAAGGAACAACAGGTTCAAGGGAAAGAGGAAGGCTCCCTTCGGCGGAAATGATCAACCTTTCAAAAGGTCAAGAAATTACAGGTATGAGGAATCAAACGTTGTTGATAAAAGAAATGAATTCATTCTTGTATCTACCCTCTTTCCACCCGAAACTATGGATGTCTGGTTGATAGATAGTGGTGCCCCAAGGCACATCACTGGCTTCAAGGAAGCATTCTCTGATATGGCTGAGAAGGATACCAATCTGGAAATTATCCTTGGAGATAATGCCACATATCCCATGAAAGGGACAGGGACTGTGACCCTCCACTTGTCTCAAGGTCAAGTCCTCCACTTGCAAGATGTACTCTATGTACCTAATTAGAAGGAGAACCTTGTGTCTATATCGGCCATGGAAGACAAAAGGTTTTAATGTGGAATTCACTGATGGAAAGGTGCACATGTGGAAGAAGAGATTCAACGAAGCTATCATGTTTGGGTCTCTAGAATTGATACACTCTACCAGGTTGGAGGAAGTCCACTGGGAGCAATGACATGAGATGCTATCCGACAGACCGATAATGGCACTGAATATGAGACGAATGAGTTCAAGAACTTTTGCAAAGGAGCCATCATCAAGAGGGAGACCACAATGTTTGTGGGCTATAATGAAACTTTGAAGGCCTATATATTATATGTCCCTGGTCAAAGGGAAGTGGAGATATGCCATGATGTCACCTTTGACGAAGATACTTCCCTGAGGAAAGTAGTCAATCTTCTGAGATCTGAGGAAGATCATGAAGCAAGGCCTAGAAATCAAGAAGAACCGAAGGATGAAACAATGCCTGATGTTGAAGGACCAATGGACCCGATTGATCCACCTCTTTCACTGGGAAGGAGACCATCATGGCTCAGGTACACTCTCGAGGATGCTAAGGGACATGTAGCCCAAAAAGGGGGACATTCCGTGAAAGCAAGAAGTCGATTAGATACCAAGGGTATCTATCAGCCATGAGTACTATTGTATAATCTGAGCCTAGATTCTTTGAAGAAGCCGTAAAGCATCAAGTCTGGTAAGATGCTATGCACGAACAATATGATTCCATTATGAAGAATGATGTTTGAGATGTGGTTCCAAGACTAAATGACAAAGCAGTTGTCACCTCGAAATGGCTCTACAAGATCAAGCATGGATCTAATGGAAGTGCTGAAAAATTCAAGGCAAGATTTGTTGCCCATGGCTTCTCTCAAAAGGAAGGCATAAATTATGATGACATATTTGCACCTGTGGCCCGATACACCACCATTCAATCTATTATAGCCCTTGCTACTACGCAAGGATGGAGTCTCCTTCAGATGGATGTGAAGACCGCATTTCTGCATGGTGCAATAAAGGAAGAGGTCTATGTGGAGCAACCTCTGGGGTTCGAAGTCCAGGATCGAGACACCCATGTCTGTAGGTTGAAGAAAGCCCTCTATGGGCTAAAGCAAGAACCCAGAGCTTGGTACGAGAGGATAGATAGCTGCTTGATGAAGTTGGGCTTCACTCGAAGTAATGTTGATCTAAACCTTTACTTCTAGGTTGTCAAAGGGAAGCCTCTCATTCTGGTTTTGTATGTGGATGACCTCTTCCTGATAGGTTCTGACCCTCTCATTCATCAATGCAAGAGGGAGCTCACTGCTTAGTTCGAGATGAAGGACCTAGGACTGATGCACTATTTCCTAGGCCTGGAGGTCTGGCAGAGACCTGGCTAGATTTTCCTTTCTCAAGCAAAATAGATTGTGAAGCATCTAGAAAGATTTAGTATGGTGGACTGTAAGTCTGGGTCGACAGTAATGGAGCTCAACTTTAAGAAGTTGAGTGGCAGCGCTGCTGGGCCCATGCTAGCAAATCCTACTGAGTATCTTCAACTTGTAGGGGCCCTGATGTTCTTAGTGAACACTCGTCCAGACGTATGTTGTGTACTGAACACTTTAATTCAACACATGGTTGATCATAACATTCACTAGGTTGGTGCCAAGAAACTCTTGAGATATCTCTGCGGCACGATAGACCATGGGCTGAGATACACTATCGAGAGCATGACACTCCTTTGATACACTGATGCTGATTGGGCTGGTAGTGTGGTGGATCACAAGAGCACATCTGGATGCTGCTTCACACGTAGATCTGCTTCGGGCAGGAAACAAAAGTCGATAGCCTTCAGCACCACTGAGGCCGAATACATTTCATCATGTATGGCCTATTGTGAAGTCACTTGGTTGCGAAAGCTCTTCAGTGAGTTATTCGAGCATGTGCTAGATGCCACTGTTATCCTTTGTGATAACCTAAGGGGGATTCGTTTGTCATAGAATCTCATGTTCCACGAACGATCTAAGCATGTTGATGGCTGGTACTACTTTATCCGGGATATGGTACAGCGAGGCACCGTAAGGCTCGATCATATAGGAACTAATGAGCAGGTCGCAGATATTCTCACAATGCCCTTGGGGAAGGTCATGTTCCTAACCTTCTGTGAGAATCTTGGAATTATGGAACGACCCTATTCTGAGGGTCTTGTTCGACGATGAGCTCTGGGAGCTCTGGGGGGGCCTTGGGGATAGTTCCTCAGAGCTATAAGCACACACGGGGCTAGGCTTACCGAACCTTGTGGTGCTTCTGCCCCACCTTTATGATATTTGAGTAGGTTCACCTCTCATGATCTATGCCCCGTATGCATCCTACCCATTGAGTTTCGGACTCATGGGAAGTACCTCTCATTCGGCCAATGAGGTGGGAAAAGCTAGAGACTAGTAGAAAATATTGATGGACGCATCAAATATTGTTGTACTCTCTATCTAGGATGGCACGTGTCCAACCACTTGATCTGGGATCAAGTCTAGTGAGGTTTCAGACCTCCTACTGACTTCGGGTCAAATGAACCAACTTCGGATTGGTATGTGACTCTTTGATTCCATGTGAGGTTTCAGACCTCCAACTGAATTCGAGTCAGTGAAACTAACTTCGGGTTAGTATATATGACTCTCTTGAGTCCAAGTGAGGTTTCGGACCTCCTACTGACTTCGGGTTAGATAAACCAACTTCAGGTTGGTATGAGACTCATTCTGAGTCCTATAGAGGTTTCAGACCTCTGGGTTGAATCTGTTAGCCAGGAATGATGTCTTTGTGACTAACCCATTACCGTTCTAAAATAATGAGGCCAGCACAGCAAGTTTGGCGGGATGACACACGATGTTTGATTTCACAGGTGGATGGAGTTCTCCCTAGTTGAGAGGGAGTGTTAAAATTGTACAACTAGGTCCAAACTCCATGCTGTGATGCTCAGATGAAGATACCAATATTTTTATTGGGTTCCTCTTTTGGAGAGGTGTAAGATAGATCTAAAATTGATCTTAATCCGATGAGCAGAACATTTATTTTGAAATTATTTTTAATAATTTCAAATATGTGCAGGTCGACCTTAAGGTCTTACACCCCCAGCAAATGTGTCACACACCTCAGTGATTGATATAAATAGAGTCAACGTTGGAGGAAATTTCACTCATCTCATCCTCACACATCATCTCTCCTCTTCTGATTGGTTCGAGCTCCTTGGAGGCAGTTTCAGTTCACACGTGGGAAAGAAGGATGAAGAGGAAGTTGTTGTCGTTGTTGTTGCCATTGTTGCTGCTGTTGTTGTCGTTGTTGTCGTTGTTGCTGCCATTGTTTCCATTGCTGTTGCCGTTGCTGCTGCCGTTGTTGTTGCTGTCGTTGCTATTGCCGTTGTTGCTGCTATTGTTTTTGTCGTTGCTGTCGTTGTTCCTGCCATTGCTGTCGTTGCTGTTGTTGGGGCAACGTTGAATTTTCTGGGGTTGACTTTGAGTTGACCATGTGACTGTTTTGAGGGCTATTGTGACACATGCTGGGTTGGCTGACCAAGGAGACTTTGCTGGTTGAAGCATCCTGTTGACCGCCATAATGCACCACCACATTTTTATGTTTCTGGTTCGTCTTCTATAGATCCACTAGTATGTTCTATCAACATTTTACTTGATTTTTTATGTGATTGTTGTGGTGAAAAGTAAATTTGCATCAAGCATAGAACATCTACATAAATTTACATAGGGTTTCTGCTTGTGTTTTATAATTATATGCTACAGCTTTATGAGGTAGCTTCACCTTGTGCTTTTGTCTTTCGACCGGGTAATACCATTGCCACACGTTGTACTTTTGTCTTACAGAAGAAAATCTGAGTTTGTTGGTTTATTTAGAGACCTGAACAACGAATGTTACAACCTTTAAAGCTACTTTAAAGATACCACATCATTGTTATCCTAATAAGAGTTTATTTTTAATTTAGATGGTTTACCTGTCTTTTAATAGTGCCCATCCATGAAAGAAATCATTACTACCTGTTTAATGGCAGGGAGTAGGAGAACCCATCCATTGTAGAAATTTTATGGGGAGGGTTCGACATTATTATGGATGTTTCGTTTAGTGGCCTAAGTATTGCAATTATAAATATGTATATATATTTTTGACCTTATGTGATTTTTGGTGTATTGGATAACTTTTAGTGAATTGTCAATTCTTTTTCAGATAAGGATATGAGATAGGAATATAATGTCGCACCTTGCAAGTAATGTGTGTCTATTATTATACGAAACAATGGAAGGAAAATACTTGAGTTGGAGCTTGCATGCATTTCATGTGTCTGTTGAGTGCTCCATTCATTACCACACTTGGATCATCCACCTCTCTTATTGGTACAACCTTGGAAAAAAGTCCCCTGGAAGTCAGTCGTATCCTTGTTGCAACTTGTTCAGAAGTAAAACACGATGACCTCGCGGTGTCAGCAATGGAGGATGAAGACAACGCTCCTTGTAGAGTAGAAAAACGACACTTGAATCATGATAACCAATGTGAATATCAAATCTCATCATTTCCAGTGCAATTCTGGATGGTTTAATAGGTATATAAGGTTTTTCTACTATGCATGTGAAGGATGGGAAATTATCATGTACATAGTGTTGGTTTTGTGGCTTTTGGCATTGTTATCTATGCGACCCTACGCAGTTACTAGCACGGGGAGAATAAACAAATTTATTTTCAGTACATAGTGTTCGTTATGTGGCTTTTGGAATTGTTATCTATGTGCCCCTACGCAGTTACTAGCACGAGGAGAAAAAAACAAATTGATTTCTGGTACTCTAGAGAGACGGAAGTTGCGAGAATTGGAAGTCAAGGGAGATTTGGAAGGTCCAAAGAAAATAGTTGGTTGTAGACTGAGCATTAACCCGATGTTGGAATGGGGCTAGTGGGAAAGTGACCTTTATCTTCCTCTCCACCCAACCCATACTCTCGGAGGGAAAGTAACATTCTCGGCCAGCTTAGCTATTAAGGAAAAAGCTTATTGCTGAACTCAACCCTCCCTCATCGCCGCAGAGGGGGATCCATACACCATAGTTAATGTTTCCCATTGTTATAAGGACCTCCTTCAATTGAACTCATGTTAGAATAGGCTTTGGTGAAGTAGGTAGGATCCTTTTAGACTAGACTCAGGTTAGGCAGCAGGACCCCAAGCCAAGATCTTCAGTAAGGCACGATTTTTGTGAAACAAGTCATGACACTGGACAATCATTCCTATTAATGATATAACAACAAGCTTACTACCAACAGGCCAAGCACACCCCACTCCATTGTGAAAGTTGTCGATTTCTGCACCGAAAGAATGCATGCACCAGCCAAATAGCAAGCAGCATGAGGTAAGGATATCAATCATTGAATAATGATAAATGGAAGCTCATACCAATGAATCTTACTTGTTGATTAAATAGAACATGTGTGTGTTGGTTTAGTCTTTCTTGATTATCCATTTCAATATTGTCGAATTGTATTCATGCCCTAATAATTGTGTTCATGCCCAGAGTATTAAATTGGCACAATTGTGTTCATGCCCAAAGTATTAAATTGTTCTAGTTCAACCATATGTCCTCCATTTAAAATCAAATATATATTCTGTAACTTCTATGTAATATTTTTTAAACTTAGAATTTAATCCTTTTTATCATGCCATTGTTGAAATTTCCTGAAATAGAAAATATGTATACTCAAATATATTCATATTTTAAAAACTATGATAATCAATGTGATTTGGATTCCATTTGTTGGCCATTTTCACTTAGCCGCAATTAATCTTTCCATTTGTGGAGGTGTGAACCATTTTGCAGACTATAGCGATGTTCTAATAAGGGCTTATACATGGGTAAAACAAACATTTAAATGATAGTACATACCTAAAAGAAATTTTTGCTTCAGATGTTCTGTGCTCCATATGATTCAAGCAATTTTTGCTTCATCTGTTCTGTGCTCCACATGATTCAAAAGCTTCAAAGTGATTTGCTACAGTGACTGAAAAATTCAATTTCACTAAGTCCATGTTGGATGCAGCAATATGGGAGTAGCTTAGTGCTTCCTTATCCGAGAATACATCCTCTACGAGAATGTATCCTCTACGGTAAGTAGAGTTCAAGATAGAAAAAGGCTTCGGCTTGTGGAAAACTAATTAGGAAGCATTCATGACCTTCACAACAAGAAACAACGAGCAATACAAAGAGATATATCATCACAACCAAGATATCCATAGCCTACAACAATAGCAATAAATGAAGCAGTATAAGTCAAGCAATGCCAGTAGATGAAGACGATAAGCAATGTTAGTAGATGAATACAGTCAAGCAGGTGACAATACATGTAGATAGTGACAGTTTTGTCTTGACAGGTGGTCAAGCAGTGCCATTGCGTCAGTTTTGTCTTGACGGGTGGTCACGCGGTACCAGTGCATGGAGATATTTGGTTATCCTTTGTTATTTTGCCTCATTCACATTAATGCCTTGACATAATTCTCCCATTATTACTAGTTCCGTCACTAGTTAGAGATAGCCACATCAATGTAGAACGATCCATTCATCAATGCCTCGGAGCACCATGACTACAATGAGCGAAATTCTAAGAGCATGGATGCCATTGATCAAAAGTTATGAGTGGCTTTCCAATAAAAAGTTAGAAAATGGACACCTAATAAGCATGGAATTAGGTTTGAGCCCTAAGTTTCACCAGCTCCAAACAAAAAAGCCACTTCAGGAGTGTCTTGCTCTTCTACTTTGTTGCTAGGAATAGCTCCAAACATTTGGCATATTACAATAATTGTGTGCAGAAGTCTGGCATGTCAGCATAATTGGCTACAAAAGCTTTAGATACCTGGGAAAGGCAAGACATTTTCCATGTTAATGCTCTTGAAATTATTTTCATATATCAAGGTTTTGGCAGATGGATATCTTAAAAAAAAATTAAAAAACAATAACATGGAAAATGTCTTGCCTTCTTGAGGGGTTGGGTTGTTGGGAAATTTTGCCTCTGATAATGTGAAATAATTTCGCAATCATGAATTGGTACATTATTATTATGAGGAAAATTTACTATTCACCATATAAAACTTGGCACGTTATGATTAATAAATTGATCTAAACATAACCAGCTGTAGAAAATCTAAGGTAATTCCCACCAACTATTATGTTGGGCAAAATTTAAATTGCATAATATAACAGATGACTGATTCAAAATGTTATTGAAATTTAGATGGTCATTTATCGAGGCCACTTAAAAAATGGATTTGAAACGACATTAAAAAAGCAACAAAATTGGGTTCTTGCATACTTACCTGTTCTAGAGAGATTCCCCACTTGGCACGGGAATTGGGCTCTTTGGCAGGATTTGATGGAACGAAACCCAGCGGTGGTCCTGAAGGAACTGCTCGATTCTGTGCCTGATTCCTGCCACAGGTTTCCATTACGAATCCACTGGAAAGCGGTGTTGCATCTACTTCAAGGGATTCTTTTCCCTGCATTTGACTTCGGGGCAATCCGACTTGATTATAATTTTTTTGATAATCTAATGCTACTACCTCTTCATCCTGCTACCTCTTCGTCCATGGTTTATGGATTTTTGTTTAGGGAAAATGGGGGCCGTCTTGCCTCTAAATTTGGCGGGGAAGAAGCTCCAAGGCAGTCCTGGATCACGGCAGTCGACAAGGAGAATATGGAGGAAAATTTGACAGTAATAGGGCTCGGGAAATTTGCTACACTCTTTTTGCTCTGTTCTTTTTGTTTGTATATTTTATTCCCACTCTCTTCTTTGTGTTTGTATTTTTTTCTTCCCGCCCATTGTGGTATTTCATATGGGCTCGAATTGAGTGGGTTGGGTTGTTGGGTTTGCAGGGAAGAGAATGTACAAAGTTGGAGAGACAATGCCATTTGGGAAGTTTATGTAAAGTTTATGTTCCATTGGTTTTAAATATTTAGTTTATATATTGATATATATAATTTAAATTTTTTATTGTAAGAAAAATTATATATAAAAGAGATAAGTATTTCTAAATAATTAGAGTTGTGATTAACTAATAAATTCAAATAATGGTAGTTTGAATTGTGATTTAATGTGGGTGTGTATAGGAAATTTCAAGAAAAAGTAATATTGTTATCTCTTTTGGTGTCATAAAGATGACAAATTTTTTCAACCCATAATATTTTAGGAGTTGTCAAATTTGTTATTAGTCTTTACCAAGGGAGGGCTCTAGCAATCAATTTTTTTGTTGACGACTATTAGTTTAGTATTGACCACTGAAACTTGTAATGTTCAACTTTGAAAAATAAATATCTATTTTTCAATATTATTAGGAAAATTTTCAAAAATTTGATTGGACGGATACTCATGTGTTATTTTTATATATTTTTGTAGTGAATTTTCATTCTTAAGCTTTGAAGGAAGTAAATAACATATTTACCATCAGTTACTTCCCATCATTTAAGCAAATTCTTTGCATAAAAAATGGATAGGAATAAGATGTAAATAAACATATTTACTAAGACTTATCAACACTTGTGTAAGAGTAAAATTGTAAATGTGTAGACTTACTAATGGTTGCTACCAACCAAAATTTATGTAAGTCCATGTGTCTGAGGAGCATGCAGAGTAGATGGAAACATTGGACCAAATGCACTATTTAAAGTGCCAAGTCTGGAAGAAACTGGTAGTGATTTTCCAAGGCCAAAATTAACTCACTCATGAGAAAGTAAAAAATATGGAGACTTAGATGTTGTTGCACTTTTAAGGGCATGTTCAGTGTTAGTTTTGTCCTCTACCGCCTCTAGGAACAGTCGCAGACAACCCTGCATCCATCGTGTCAAGCGACTAGTATGCTATCTGGTGTTCTTTATGTTTTATCTATGTTTTGTTGCCTCTGGCCCAACCATTTATGGAATATGTCCTTAGTCTCTCTTTTGTATTTTTGTCATCTGGTGCAAATTTTGGTCAATATACCTGGTCGGGGTGAGACCACCTATTTTGTAAGCGGCTATATGTACTTCTTTTTTCCTACATCAATAGAACATTGACTTGCAAAAAAACAAAGGTTCATACAACATTAAAAAATTAGTTAAGATTCGTACCTAATTAAATTAATAAAGGCTCATACTTATTTACTAAATAAATCTATAAATATATATTTTAAGTTTGTCTATTTAGTATTTATGTAATGCAAATATGACGATTTAATACTAGATTTAAATGAACTCACACTTTTAACATAAATCAATGAAGTTTAAAAATTAAACTAATTTATGGCCAAAGTCGATTAAACATAAATACAAATATTAATTTCGCTATCTAAATATTACCTTTACTAAAATTATAATGAAGGCATTACTGTAAAGTAGATAGATGATACATGCAATTATGTTAATTGTAGATGAATCCATCTGTAGTGTTAAACTTTAGAGACAAAAGGGTATTCAGAATTTTAACCCTGTAAATTCAGAGAGCCCTTTGTCTCTAAATTTTAACACGGAAAATGGATTCAGAGACCCCTGTAGTGAAATGTAACACTTCAGTATCAAAATTGCAATTTTCTATTTATGGAGTGACACAACTAAAAATTATTGACATAAATGACTAATTCATATACTTGTTGTACATGTTATTTGGTCATATTTTTATTCGTATTTTTATTCTTGGACTATAGTAGTCATTTACATTAATCATTATTAATTTTTTCACTTATTATCTAGTCATATATTTTAATCCTAGACTAAATTAGTCATTTAAGTTAGTCACTTTTAGTTTAGTCACTTATTATCTAGTCATATATGTTATCCCTAAACTAAATTAGTCATTTAAGTTAGTCGTTTTTAGTTTAGTCACTTATTATCTAGTCATATATGTTATCCCTAAATTAAATTAGTCATTTAAGTTAGTCGTTTTTAGTTTAGTCACTTATTATCTAGTCGTATATTTTATTCCTAGACTAAATTAGTCATTTAAGTTAGTCATTTTTAGTTCAGTCACTTAAAATTGCTCAAATTTAGTAGTAATTCACTTGAAATAATTGCAGTGACTAACTTTTTTAGTCATCTAGTCATTAATTTCATCATTTTTTACTAGTGTAAATGCACAGCCAACAAGCTCTATTTTGGGGGGTAGCAAGCATGGGCAGCAAAGGAAGAAGATGACCCACCGGAATGTGTGATGTCATCTCCTCTCTGGATCCACCAAAGCAATTTGGGGGTGGTAAGGAAAAGACCCTTGGGAAAGTATTATAACCCCACGGAATTGGAGTGAATGCATAAAGTTTTTTTTATGTTTTAATGTTTTAATGTTGGGTTAATTTTATTTTACCGCGACATTTTTTTTTTTTACACTTTTGCTAATATATTTTGATATATATATATATATATATATATATAATGTCTAACATATGTTGAGGGCCTTATGAAGTCTATTGTATTGTAATTTATAGCCCGAAGGCAGAAAATAGAAACAGAGACAGAGAGCACTATATGAGTAGCAGTGAATAGAAACATAGAGATAGAGAAGGGTAAATTGAAGCGTTGTGTGTGTGTGAAGCAGCTAAAATATTTCTGCTATGAATCCAGAACCTAGTTCTAAGGAAAGAATTTCATTTGTAACAGAGTTTTGTTTTTAATGAAATAGTGTTACCCTTCATCTCTTTGTGTCTAGAATTTTAATTTTAATCTTTATGTTGTGGAAGAGGAATTGTTTTATTCCTCTGTGTGTTCAGAATTATCTAGAAATTCCAACACTTCTGCTTCTGTCTGCATCCTTTTGCACAGTTTTCCCTTGGGTTTATTTCAACACCCCCCCTTAAACACAACTGTTGTTTTCTTCCATACTGAGACATTTCCTCAAATATTTAAAACTTTTCTACCCCAATGGTTTTGTCAATATATCAGAAAACTACTCCTCTATTCTATAATGATGTAAAACAATTTCTCCATTGTTCACTAATTCTCTGATGTAGTGATACTTGGCATCAATGTGTTTCATTCTTTTATGAAACATTGAATTCTTTGATAATGTTATTGTTGAACTATTATCACAATAAATTTTTGTTACTTTTACCTGTTCATGACACAAACTCCTCAACATTCTCCTCATCCAAACTGCTTGACATGTTGCTATTGTAGCTGCCAGATATTTTGCTTGTGTTGTTGATAAAGCCACAATTGGTTGTTTCTTAGAAGCCCATGAAATGGATCCTGATCCCATATGAAAAACATAACCAAAGGTGCTCTTCCTGTCATCTATACTTCCAGCCCAATCACTGTCAGTATATCCGATCAACTCATAGTTTTCTGAAGTGGTATATAAAATTCCATACCTTTTGGTTCCTTTCACATACCTCAGAATTCCTTTTGCTGCTTGCCAATGTGCATCCTTTGGCCTTTCCATAAATCTGGAAATTAAACTCACAACATGCATAATATCCGGCCTAGTTGCAGTCAAATACATGAGACTGCCAACTATGCTCTTGTACAAACTTTGATAAAAATCCTTGCTGATGTCTTCCTTGCTTAAATTCAATCCCATCAATGTAGGAGTAATTGCTGCCTTGCAATCCTACATGTTAAATATTTCCAAAACTTCTTTCACATACTTTGCTTGAGAAATAAAAATTTTATTTTCATTTTGATCTACTTCTATTTCTAAGAAGTATCTCAGTAATCCCATATTAGTCATCTCAAATTCATCCTTCATGACTTATTTAAAATTCTCAATGAGGTAAGCATCATTACCTGTAAATATCACATCATCTACATACAAAACAATAGTGAGCATCTTACCATATTTCTCCTTGATTTATAATGTGAGTTCTCCTTCACATTTCTCAAACCCATTCACCAGTAGACAAGCATCTATCCTACTGTACCATGTTGTTGGTGCTTGTTTCAGCCCATACAGAGCTTTCTTGAATCTGCATACCTTGTGTTTTTGGCTTGCTTTCTCATATCCCAAAGGTTGTTCAACATATACCTCTTCCATCAATACTCCATTTAGGAATTCCGATTTCACATCCATTTGGTAAAATTTCCATTTCTATTCTGCTGCTATGGACAACACTGCTCTTACAGTTTCCATTATTGCAACTGGTATGAAAGTTTCCTCATAATCTCTTCCTTGTTGCTTCTTGTAGTCTTTGATAACAAGTCTGGCCTTGTGCTTTTCAATCTTTCCTTCAGCATTGTTTTTGGTTTTCTAAACCCATTTAGCTCCAATGACTTCCTTTCCTTTTGGGAGATCAACCAATTCCCAGGTTTTGTTTTTCTCTATGGCATTTATCTCTTCATCCATAGCATCTATCCATTTCTTATCTTTTATAGCTTCTTCAAAATCAATAGGATCTTTTACATGACAATACAATGCAAATAAAAAGTTCATACCTTCATTTGCTGCCTCTTTCTCATAAATTTCATTCAGAATTCAGAATCAGGTTCCTCTTTCACTTGCTGAACTTGTGCTTGTAGAAGCCCTCAAATCTGCTCCTTGTGATGTGCTTGGAGACATTTGGGGAATTTTGAGATCTAAAATGAGCCTCCTAAGAAAAATGTACAACAAAAATACACTTTATAAGAACCAATAGGATTGAAGATGATGATGTCAACTATGGGGGATAATTCACCATTTTTTAAGTAAAAGGGTAAAAATATTAAAAAATAATAAAATAATAAAACTACTTTTTCAACTCATATTTTAAACTTATCTCCCAATGTTTTTGCTCAAATTTCGAGTGGGAGTACTCGTTGGATGCAAAATTTAACTCCTCATCTAGGGATTACCCATGTTTCATACTTTCGGTGGACCCTGCTACATGAAAAATGAGAAATACATAAAAAAACGTGATTACAATAATGTTTTTCATGTAGTTCTCATTTTTCGTGTAGTAGGACCCATCAAAAGTATGCAACATGGGTACTCCTTGGATGAGGAATTAAATTTTGCATCCAACGAGTACTCCTGCTCGAAATTTGAGTAAAAACTTTGGGACATAAGTTGAAAATATGAGTTGAAAAAGTTGTTTTTTCATTTTTCCCTCTAAAATTTGATGATGTCATCAAATATTATTTGATTTTTTCCACTATTATTTTATAATTTCCTTAGGAGGCCCATTTTAGACCTCAAAATTCCCCTAATGAGCATTGTTATCACTTCTGAAGGTTTTTCTCATAACTGCTTGTGGTGTCCCATGTTGTTCTTGTGTTGGTGGAGGTGGTCCTGCTAATGAGGGGTTTATTTTAGCCATTTCTTCTTCATCATAATCATGAGAAAAACAACTTTTAACGTTCACTGTTTTCTCAATGCTTCCATCCCATGCTTCTTCCTCAATTAATTGTACATTTATGCTTATAATAAAATTCTTGGTGGATGGGTTATATAGTATGTATGTCTTGGATTATTCATTGTATCCAATAAATATGCACTTCTCCCCATTATTGTCCAACTTCTTCCTTAACTGATCCAGAATATGTCCATAAGCCACACAACCGAAAACTTTCATGTGAGTGACGTGCTTCTTTGTGCCTCTCCACGCTTCTTCAGGAACTCTGTTCATCACAACTTTTGTTGGGCATCTATTCAACACATACGCTGCACAATGTACAGCTTCAGCCCAATATTCATTTGGAAAATGTTTTTCCTTCAACATATTTCTTACCATATCCATGTTGGTTCTATTTTTCCTTTCAAAAACTCCATTTTGTTGCGGTGTATACCTTGCTGTAAATTGTTTGTTTATCTCATTTTCTGTGCAAAAATGCAGAAATTATTTTGAGATATATTCTCCTCCTCTGTCTGTCCTAAGGACTTTAATACTCTGCCCACTTTGATTCTCTACAAGGGCTTTAAAGTGGCAGAATTTTTCAAACACTTCAGTTTTATATTTCAAGAAATACACCCAAGTTTTTCTTGTGTAATGATCAATAAAAGTCAGCATATAGTCATTGTTTTCTAGTGATGGTGTTTTCATTGGTCCACACAAATCCAAATGGACAATTTCTAAGGGTGCCTTTGCCCTTATGCTCTTTCCCGATGGAAAAATCTCTCTGTGTTGTTTGCCCAAGATGCAGCCTTCACATAAGCTGTCCGGTTTCTCAATCAATGGTAATCTCTTTACCATTCCATTGCTATGCAAAAAATTTAGACCTCTAAAGTTGAGATGTCCAAATCTCAAATGCCATTACCAATTTTCATCTTTGGATTATTTTTGGAATGTCTCTTGTGTCACTGCTGGAATTTCAGTTCCTTTCTTCAAATTTTCTCTCATCTTGAGAGGGAACATTCTATTCCTTGTCATATTCACTTGTGCAATGCATTGCTTTCTTGGTGGTTTATCCATGATGGTACAAACATCATCCTCAAAGAAAACATTGTAGCCCTCTTGAATGAGCTGTTGAATGCTCAAAAGGTTACACTTCATACCGGGCACATAATAAACATCTGATATGGTTTTTCTATCTCATTTATTTGTCAAAACACTCACTCTGCCTTTTCCCATGACAGAGACCTTACTGTTTGTCCTCAATTTTACTTGAGACTTCACATTTTCATATAACATGGAAAACATGAATATGTTTGCAGTTATATGGTTGCTACATCCTGAATCTAGAAACCATATATCTTCACTTTTCTCTTCAGCCAAATTACATGCTAAAAATAATTTCTCTTGATTGATATTTTCTTTTGTAAAATTAGCACTAGGTCCATTACCCATGTCACTCTGCTTCTTCCTACATTCTTTGGCATAATGCCCATACTTCTTATAGTAATGAGATTGGACTTGGGATTTATCATACCTTTGTCTATGTGCCTGATTTTGTCCACCTTACTGGCTACTGCCTTGGCCTAGGTTCTAAATTTTATTACTGCCACATCCACTTATGGGGTTGTTTCTTCCTCTTCGGTTCTCACTTCTGCCTCTTCCTTTTCCTCTGTAGTTTCCTTTGCCTTGACCTCTTCCTCTTCCAAAGGAAATTTGGGTCTTGAAGGCATGCTCCAAAGATGAGTCTGCTATTCTGCTCAATCTTTCTTCATGTGTCATCAGTGATGCATGAAGCTCATCAAATGTAAACTTTGAGAGATCTTTGGTCTCTTCTATTGCCACTACTATGGCATCAAATCTTGAGGGTATACTTCTCAAGTTTTTCTCCACTATTATTCTTTCTTCGAGTGTATTTTCATGAGACCTTATCTGGGTAACCAACCTAATCACATGCGTGAAGAATGAGTCTATGTTATCGGAATCTTTCATACAGAGAGTTTCAAAGTCTCTCCTCAGCAATTGTAGATTTGTTGTCTTCACCTTCTCCATACCTTGATAGGTTGTCTGGAGGGTATCCCATGCATCCTTGGACCTCTTAGCTGCTGTTATCCTTGGAAACACACTTTCATACACCGCTTGATAGAGATAGAAGAGGGATTTTGAGTCCTTCTTCCTATTTCTCTTCAGAAAATCCTTCTATGCCTGTGTCAAGGCATTAAAGGCTCTTTCATATGTTGGTTCTTCAAAACCATCTTCAATAAGCTCCCATAAATCTCGAGAGGCAAACAAGGCTCTCATGGTGATTGCCCAATAGTCATAGTTCTTCCCATTAAACTGTGGGAGTTGAGTATTTCCCATACTCGTGCTTGTGTTGGCTCCTGCCATGACTAGCACACTAAACTATGCTTTCAAAAACTTTACTGTGTTTTTAAATAAATTGTCTCTCTACTCAAGAGAAAAAATATGTCTTCAAAAGACTTCTCTGGACTGCACTTTTTGAACACAAAACAAAAACTTTATTTTGAGGTAAATAACTTGCTTGTTGAAATTTCACACTGTTGTTCAAGTGATGCAACAACACCTTCTTCCTTCAGCATATTTGACAACATCAAAGAGTAAAGATTAGCTCTAATACAATGTTAAAATTTCTGAATATTCTGAAGACACAGAGGAAATAATAATTCCTCAACTCAACTCAGAGATTAAAAACAAATGCAGACAGAGAGATGGCATAAAAAATTATATTTCATTGAAGACAGACTCTGTTACAAAATGAAATTCTTCAGAACTACAGCGTTCTCGATTTAGAAAAAAAAAAATATATTCCACTACAAACACAGCTCTTCAACTTTTGGCATATGCTAACTGCTTCACACACAGTGCTGCAAAAACTACTCTCTCTATCACTTACAATATGCACACACAGTGCTCTTCTCTATCTTTTTTTTTTCTACCTTTGGGCAATAAATTACACTACACAATGAACTCACTTTACTATCTTTATATATATTATAAACATAAAAATTTTATAATATATATTATAAAACATATATAATATATAACCCAAAAGTTTCTTTTAAAATAAAATATTCCGTGGAAAATAAAAATTTACCCAAAGTTAAAACTTTGAAACATATTGTGGCAAAGAGAAATTAAATCAAAACATTAAAACAAACATTCGTTCCATATTCCGTGGGGTTATAAAACTTCGCCAATGCCCGTTTCATTGCCCCTCCGAAAACGCTACCATTGGTCAAGAGGTGGGTGACGTCACCTCCTCTGGTGGGTTGTCTTCCCCCTTCGCTGCTCATGCTTGCTGCCCTCCATAATGGTGCTGCCTGCAAACTTAATTCAAAATAAATGGTTGGTGCAATGTTTAATGCAGTGGGTTCTGGGTTGAATGCTCGGTTGCATGCCAAACAAAAGTCGAGGCTTTCTGTTGTTACTATCCTTTGAATTTCAATCAAAATTAATTTGTCGTTCTTCTTCTTCTTTTGTCTGTGTCCTTCTACACAGTTTGCACTTGGGTTTAATATTTTCAACATTTTTCCGCTTTCTTATTAGGATCCAAATCCAATATACTTACACATGTTTTTGACCTCCTGTTTGTCAGAAATGCGATTAGAGTATGGCAATTTTCCCCTTTCTTGTTGCCCTTGTTCATAATTGACTTGGCTTGCTTTATGGCCTTTATATTTGTTACAAACAAGGTGTAAGCACTCTGGCCCCAAATACTCTCTATGTTGTCCCAAATTGCAGTATATTGTTCAAACTCTTTCTCAAATTGCAGTGTATTGTTCAAACTCTTTCTCGATTTCTAGCCTCTGCTTCGAGAATATCAGTGAAACTATTTTTCGGATTATTCTATTACGAAATATAAGGTCTAAGAAAAACCAACATACTTTGCTAAAGAATACCACATAATGCTGCAGAAAAATCAAACAGTGCAGCAATATCCATACTAAACCTTTTTTTTTTTTCTCCTTGACAATCATCTTGCTAAGCCTGTCATCAACTCTCTGATTCCTCAGCTTGGTGAAAAAAATCTTAATTACGCTTTCATCATATTTTAGTTTTGTTAGCTTTAATTCTTTAGCTCCTTGTAAGTGAACAATTTTTCTACTCCAAAAGTCTTCTAACATAAAAAGTGACCGATGTGCTCCTGAACCCTTTGTCTCCTTTCGTAGAAAGCTATTGAGATGATCAGTCTCTAACTGACGACTGCCCATCCTATTAGGATGAATATAACTTGCAAGGTACTTATTATGAACACTAACCAAAATGCTATACTAGGAAAAATCTTTACCTTTGGGCCCACGACAACCCATCCAAATAGGGAGCTTATAACGCAAACAGTAACTCCCATTGTAGCCGGTGAGTTTAATATGATGGTCTCAGGATAAAATGGACGGCCCACAATCAACGATTTAAATACTTGATCTTCTACTCCCTTCCAGTTGTTCTCTGTAGGCTCTGCAAGAATGATTGAAATTTTGAGTCGTGATTTCCCTTTTTATTTTACTTGTTGTGGAAAAGAAAATGAGGAGGACAATAAGCCATAAAAGCATTATGGATATTATTGTCTCTGATATGAAGAACCATTTATATATTACATGCATGACAAAATTACTAAACCGGTTGTTTGCGCTGTAAACCTAAGTGAAAATTTCGGCGAAGATAGTAATTCCTAGAGCTGCAATTTTGGTCCATTTCTCCTGGTTGTCGCGACTACCCATTTCCGGCAATAACAAGGCAAGAAATACACACAAAATGACTATGCTTGTATGTATCATAAACAAGCAATTATTTACGTATTCAGGCGATGGCTCTATACTGTCAAACATCTCATTGACTACATCACTCTAGCTCTCAATGAAACCCATAATCTGGAGGGTGAGAACACTTAGGATGAGTGTACGTCTTGGAACCCAAAAATATTTCTTCCTAAATGCATGTCGCATGTCTACTGCGAGAAGAATCATGAATGCAAGTGCTCCGGCTAAAATTCCCAGTAACCGGGCATACTCAATGATGTCGGACGCCCTCATAACTCCCATGATTCTGTTGGACTTTCTGAGTATTCCAGAAGACACAGAGGAATAAAAAAAAAATCCCCAACTTCAATACAGAGATTAAGTTAAAAATTTGCTGGAAATAGATGAAACAAAATGCTTCTACTTCATTAACAAAGAAAACATTACAAAAGGATGGTGTTCTTCCTCTAACGAGGGATTTACAAAATTGTATATGTATGACTGCTTCAACACACAGTGCTTAAAACTTCTCTGTCTTTTACTAAACGCACATACAGTGCTCACTGTTCTTTTTCTGTTTTGCCTTTGGGCACAGAATACAGACACACTTTTTGCGTAGCTGCATTTTATTCGTTTAAGCACGCGACTTTATGTTTGTTTATGACACGGTGATATACCAAAAATACGAACAAAATAAAACTATGGAATATATATATATTATAAACTTATAGTTTAATATATATATATATATATATATATATATATATATATATATATATATATATATCCATTTACATAATATAACCAAAGTCAATGACTTTTGGTCTCGGCGTTAAGAAAAACATATCGCAATAAAACAATATAATAATAATAAGGTTTGAACCTTAATACTATCACCACTGCATAAAACAATATCCAAAGTTTAATTAACCAATGAACCAGGACTTCAAATAAAATTTAAACTGCATTGCATTATTTTCGCGTTACAAATGAGTCCTTCCCGACTATGCATCGATTTTGCGTGATAGCCCTCCCATTGGCTGGTGTTGGGGCTCGTGAAACTGAAACCAAAAGTATGAAGTGGATTTAATAAAATCTTCACATACCAAACCTACCCAGTGACGTCATGCAATTGTGTGCACGATAAATATAAAACCAAGTTGATAAACTGCTTTCGCGTCCGAATGGAGGTTTGACTACCTAGACTTATTTCTATGTGATAAAGCATGATTGTTCCACGTCACGTTGCACTGGCAGATGGGACCCACTATGGGATGCATGGGATACCCTCCAGATTTCCTATCAAGGTATGGAGAAAGTGAAGGCAAAAAAGCTACAATTGCTGAGGAGAGATTTTGAAACTCTCTATATGAAAGAGTCTGATAACATAGACTCATTCTTCACACATGTGATTGGGTTGGTTACCCAGATAAGATATCATGGAGAGATACTTGAAGAAAGAAGGATAGTATAGAAAGTGTTGAGGAGCTTACACTCAAGGTTTGATGTGATAGTCACAACCCTTGAAGAGACAAAGTATCTTCCAAATTTTTTAGTTGATGAACTTCATGCATCACTGATGAAACATGAACAAAGATTGGGTAGAAATGCACACTCATCTTTGGAGCATGCCTTCAATACCAAAATGTTCTTTGGAAGAGAAATAGGTCAAGGAAGAGGAAACTACAGAGGAAAAGGAAGAGGTAGAAGCCAAAACAGAGGAGGAAGAAACAACCCTGCAAGTAGAAGGGGCAGTAATCAAAATTAGAACCAAGGCCAAGGCAGCAGCCAGCAAGGTGGAAAAAATCAAGCACATGGACAAAGGAATGACAAATTTCAAGTCCAATGTCATTACTGTAGAAGTATGGCCATTATGCCAATGAATGTAAGAAGAAACATAATGACATGGGTAATAGACGCAGTGCTAATTTTACAAAAGAAAAATATCAGTCAAGATAAGTTGTTTTTAACATGTAATATGGGTGAAGAAAAGAATGAGGATATATGGTTTTTAGATTCAGGATGTAGCAACCATATGACTGGAAACATTGCCATGTTTTCCATGTTAGATGAAAATGTAAAGTCTCAAGTTACATTGGGGACAGACAGTAAGGTCCCTATCATGGGAAAAGGCAGAGTAGGTGTCTTGACAAAGAAAGGAGAAAATAAGAGCATATATGTTGTATGTTATGTACGAGGTATGAAATGTAATTTGTTAAGCATTGTACAACTCATCCAAAAGGGCTACAATGGTTTCTTTGAAGATGATGTATGCACCATCATGGATAAACCACCAAGCAAACAATGTATTGCACAAGTGAAGATGACAAGGAACAGAGCAGATTTGAAGAAAGAAGCTGAAATGGCAGCAGTAACAGAAAAAACATTCCAATGAGAAGAAAAAAATGAAAATTGGTTATGGAACTTGAGATTTGGACATCTCAACTTTGGAGGTATGAATTTGTTGCATAGGAAAGGAATGGTAAAGGGATTACCCTTTACCATGCCTTCTCGTCTTGAAGATGGATCCCCGTTGGGATTCGAAACGTCGACAAGTCTTCCATGATACCGTGGATAATCCGATTTCTGATTACAATAACTATAACCACGAAAGTTTAAAAACCAGAATTATTTCCCTACACGGAGGGGAAGTTTGGGCAAATATATGTGTTTTGGAAAGAACTAGAATCAAAATTGAGAGAAGGGCTGCAGATCTTCTTCCTGCTTCTTTCTCTCAATTTTTTCATTCTTTCTCATCCTAAAGATGGATCCCCGTTGGGATTCGAAACGTCGACAAGTCTTCCATGATACCGTGGATAATCTGATTTCTGATTACAATAACTATAACCACGGAAGTTTAAAAACCAGAGTTATTTCCCTACACGGAGGGGAAGTTTGGGAAAATATATGTGTTTTGAAAAGAACTAGAATCAAAATTGAGAGAAGGGCTGCAGATCTTCTTCCTGCTTCTTTCTCTCAAATTTTTCATTCTTTCTCGTCCTGAAGATGGATCCCCATTGGGATTCAAAACGTCAACAAGTCTTCCATGATACCATGGATAATTCGATTTCTGATTACAATAACTATAACCACGGAAGTTTAAAAACCAGAATTATTTCCCTACACGGAGGGGAAGTTTGGGCAAATATATGTGTTTTGGAAAGAACTAGAATCAAAATTGAGAGAAGGGCTGCAGATCTTCTTCCTGCTTCTTTCTCTCAATTTTTTAATTCTTTCTCGTCCTGAAGATGGATCCTCGTTGGGATTCGAAACGTCGACAATTCTTCCATGATACCGTGGATAATATGATTTCTGATTACAATAACTATAACCACGGAAGTTTAAAAACCAAAATTATTTCCCTACACAGAGGGGAAGTTTGGGAAAATATATGTGTTTTGGAAAGAAGATGAAGTCAGAAGAAAGGGCACGGATCTTCATATATGCTCTCAATTTTTGGAAAACACTATAATCACGAATGGATGCGTTGAGATTCGAAACGTCAAACAAGTCTTCAAATACCCAGGCGGATAATCCGATTTCTGATTACAATAACTATAACCATGGAATTTTAAAAACCAGAATTATTTCCCTACACGGAGGGGAAGTTTGGGCAAATATATGTGTTTTGGAAAGAACTAGAATCAAAATTGAGAGAAGGGCTGCAGATCTTCTTCCTGCTTCTTTCTCTCAATTTTTTCATTCTTTCTCGTCCTGAAGATGGATCCCTTTTGGGATTCGAAACGTCGACAAGTCTTCCATGATACCGTGGATAATCCGATTTCTGATTACAAAAAGGGATTACCATTGACTGAGAAGCCGGACAACCTATGTGAAGGCTGCATCTTGGGAAAACAACACAGAGAAAACTTTCCATCAAAAAAGAGAATAAGGGCAAAGGCACCCTTAGAAATTGTCCATTCAGATTTGTGTGGACCAATGCATACACCATCACTAGCAAGCAGCCACTATATGCTGACTTTTATTGATGATTACACAATGAAAACTTGGGTTTATTTCTTGAAATATAAAATTAAAGTGTTTGAGAAATTCTGCTACTTTAAGACATTTGTTGAGAACCGAAATGGGTAGCACATAAAAGTTTTAAGAACTGATAGAGGAGGTAAGTATATCTCAAAATAATTTCTGCGTTTTTGTAGAGAAAATTACATACAAAAGAAATTTACAGCAAGGTACACACTGCAACAAAATGGAGTTGCGGAAAGGAAAAATAGGACCATCATGGACATGGTCAGAAGTATGTTGAAGGAAAAACATTTGCCAAATGATTATTGGGCTGAAGCTATACATTGTGCAGCATACATCTTGAATAGATGTCCAACCAAAGCAGTAATCAATAGAGTTCCTGAAGAAGTATGGAGTGGCATAAAACAAGGTGTCACCCACAAGAGTTTTTGGTTGTGTGGCTTATGCAAACATTCCAGATCAGCAAAGGAAGAAGTTGGACAGTAAGGGGGAGAAGTGAATTTTTATTGGATACAGTGAAGAATCCAAGGCATATAGATTGTATAACCCATCCACCAAAAATATTATTATAAGAAGAGATGTTTAGTTCGTTGAGGAAGAAGCTTGGGATGGAAGCATTGAGAAAACAGTCAATGTGAAGAGTTGTTTCTCTCATGATGATGATGAGGATGAGATGGCTAAAATATATCCGTCATTGGCAGCAACACCTCCACCAACACAAGGACAACAAGGGACACCACAAGCAGGAATGATGACACCCTTGATAAGTAATGATAGTGCTTCTTCAAGCACACCACAAGGGGCAGATTTGAGTGCTTCTTCAAGAACAAGTACACCTAATGAAAGAGGAACCAGATTCAGAAATTTGAATGATATTTATGAGAAAGAGGCAGCAAATGAAGGTATGAACTCTTTATTTGCATTATATTGTCATGTTGATGATCCTATTCATTTCGAAAATGCTATAAAATATAAGAAATTGATAGATGTTATGGATGAAGAAATGAATGCAATAGAGAAAAATAAAAAATGAGAATTGGTTGATATCCCAAAAGGCAAAGAGGTAATTGGAGTGAAATGGGTTTACAAAACCAAAAAAAATGCTGAAGGTAAGATTTAAAGACATAAGGCCAGACTTTTTGTCAAAGGCTACAAGCAGCAACATGGGAGAGAATATGAAGAAACATTTGCATCGGTTGCAAGAATGGAAATAGTGAGAGAAGTGTTGTCCATAGCAGCACAACAGAAGTGGAAGGTTTACCAAATGTATGTGAAATCAAAATTGCTAAATGGAGTACTGATGGAAGAGGTTTATGTTGAACCACTTCTAGGCTATGAGAAAAATAGCCAAGAGCATAAAGTATGTAGATTGAAGAAAGATCTTTATGGGCTGAAACAAGTAGCAAGAGCATGGTACAGTAGGATAGATGCTTATCTACTAGAAAATGGGTTTGAAAGATGTGAAGGAGAACCCACATTATACATCAAGTAGAAAGATGGTAAGATGTTGATTGTTGTTTTATTTGTTGATGATGTGATCTTTACATGTAATGATGATTAACTCATTGAGAATTTTAAATCAGTCATGAAGGATGAATTTGAGATGACTGATATGGGATCGTTGAAATACTTCTTAGGAATAGAAGTAGAGAAAAATGAAAACAAAATTTTTATTTCTCAAGCTAAATGTGTAAATGAAGTTTTGGAAACATTTAACATGCATGATTGCAAGGCAGGAATTACTCCCACAGTGATGGGATTGAAACCCAGCAAAGAGGACAACAGCAAGGATTTTGATCCTAGTTTGTACAAGAGCATAGTTGGCAGCCCAATGTATTTGATTGCAACTAGGCCGGATATTATGCATGCTGTGAGCTTAATTTCCAGATTTATGGAAAGGCCAAAGGAGGCACATTGGAAAACAACAAAAAGAATTCTGAGGTATGTGAAAAGAACAAGGAGGTATGGAATTTTATATACCACTTCAGAAAATTCTGAATTGATTGGATATACTGACAGTGATTGGGTTGGAAGTATAGATGACTGGAAAAGTACATCTAGTTATTTTTTTCATATGGGTTCAGGAGCCATTTCATGGGCTTCTAAGGAACAACCAATTGTGACATTGTCTACAACAGAAGCAGAGTATGTGGCAGCTACAGCAGCAACATGTCAAACAGTTTGGATGAGAAGAATGTTGAAGATTTTATGTCAAGAATAGGTAAAAGGGATAGTAATATATTGTGACAATAGCTCAGCTATAGCATTGTCAAAGAATTGAGTGCTTCACAAAAGAACGAAACACATTGATGCCAAATATCACTAAATCAGGGAGCTAGTGAACAATGGTGAAATTATTTTGAAACATTGCAGAACAGAGGAGCAGTTTGCAAACATTCTGAAAGAACCACTAGGGCAAAAGATTTTCGATTATTTTAGGAAGTGCATGGGTATGGCAGATAACCTAGAAGTTGAATTTAAGGGTACTGTTCAATTTCTAAATTCAACTGCTGCTCTGCACAGAAGAAGAAAGGTACAACAGAGCCGCTGTTTTTGAAATTTCAAGTTGATGGTTGAGTGCACACTATCGAGGATTTGACTGGGAGTTTAATGAAGCTGTAAGGAGTTTTAGTTAATTATGGGCCGCAACCACCATTGTAGAGACATTGAAGTTTCTATGGTTTTAACCACGCAACAGTTAATGAAATCAACCACCAAACGACAACTTTTTTGTACGCGCCATTTTTGTTTTAAACATGGGCCATGTCATAGTGGGTCCCATCTACCAGTGCAACCCGACGTGGACCAATCACGCTTTATCGCGTAGAAATAAGTTTAGGCAGTCAAACCTCCATTCGGACGCGAAAGTAGTTTATAAACTGGGTTTTATATTTATCACGCGCACAATTGCATGACGTCATTGGGCAGGTTTGGTATGCAAATATTTTATTAAATCTACTTTATATTTTTGGTTTGAGTTCCGCGAGACCCAGCACCAGCGAATGGGAGGGCTATCGCTCGGAATCGATGCCCAGTTAGCAAGGGCTCATTTGTAATGTGAAAAGAATGCAATGTAGTTTAACTTTTGTTTGAAGTCCAAGCTCATTGGTTAATTAAACTTTGGGTATTGTTTTATGCGGCGGTGATAGTATTAAGGTTCAAACCTTATTATTATTATATTTTTTTTATTGCGATATGTTTTTTTTAATGCCGAGACCAAAAGTCATTAACTTTGGTTATATTATGTAAATGGTTATAATATATATATATTATAAACTGTAAGTTTATTATATATATATATATATATATATATATATATATATTCCATAGTTTTGTTTTGTTTATATTTTTGGTCAACTATTACGTCATATAAAAGAAAAAGAAAAAGCCATGGGCTTAAATGTAATGTAAGTGTAGCTACGCAAAAAGTGTGTGTGTATTATGTGCCCAAAAACAAAACATAAAAAGAACAGTGAGCACTGTATGTGCGTTTAGTAAAAGACAAAGAAGTTTTAAGCAATGTGTTGAAACAGTCATACATATACAGTTTTGTGGATCCCTTTGTTAGAGGAAGAACACCATCTTTTTGTAATGTTTTTTTTTTAATGAAATAAAAGCATTTTGTGTCATCTCTCTCTAAAAAAATTTTAATTGAATCTCTGCGTTAAAGTTGGAGAATTTTTTTTTATTCCTCTGTGTGTCTTGAAATACTCAAAAATTCCAACAGACTCAGAGCAAACATAAAGAGAGGTCCGTAGATGATATAGAGAGAGATCAGGATTGAAGATTGACTGAGGGGTTCAGTTTCAATACCTCAGCGTGGAAAATGCCAGATCTGTGTGCTAATTAGGTGTGATGCGCAAACATATCTTAAAGATCGGAAAGGAAGAGAGTTATAGAATCCCGAGGATGGAATAATCCGTCTGGTCTAATTTTTGTTGTAAAATGCTGGAAATTTCCAAGAAATTTTTGTGGTGCTTATTGTAAATAATATGTCTAGAATCGGGTCAAATCGTTTCATTTAAATTCAGTACGTACAAAATGAAAGAGAATTTTCTAAACTGTAAAGATTCCTGAGACGATGCCCATACATATCTTAGACATCTGAAAGAACGCCAGCTGTAGGATGCGAAATATGTGGCAGTTGGTGTGCTTTAATCTTTGGTGCTGGAAATTCCCAGGAAAATTTCGTGGTGCTTTTCGTAAATAATAATATATCAGGAATCAAATTAATGTCGTTTTACTTCAATTCATGCAACGAACCGGAGGTTTTTGAAAGGGAGAGTATTCAGGACTTATTTTTTTCCCCTAATTTCAATACGTTCAGAAGTGTGGACAAGATTTTATCATAGGAGTGCGTCTTGTTTCTTTTTCAAAAGCAAAGGTAAAGTAAATTGCTCACGAGATTTTATCATAGGGTTATGTCCCATTGGAAATTCCGAGCGAGATTTTATCATAGGGGTGTCTCTTTGTTTTTAAAGCGTTAATTTCAAGGAAATTCCTCACAAAATTCTATGAGAGGGCTATGTCTAGTTTTTATTTTATTTTCTAAATCATTAAGTTAAAGGAAATTCCTCACGAAATTTTATGAGATTTTATTAGAGGGGTATGTCCGGTTTTTTAAAAAAGCATTAAGGTAAAAGAAATTCCTCACGACCATGATATATATTTTTGGATTGCATAATATCTTTTCTTCTAAAAGGCCAAGAACAAGTGACAAAATCAAGGCTAACCCTCGAACAATGCTAAGTTTCCATTTGAAATTGGTCGGGCTTTTCTGAAAAAAATAATGCACCCACACTCAAAGATATTCCCATCATTTTATTGGATGCCCAAATAAAAGAAATTAACAAGCCTGTTATAAGTGAATATATCAAACGAGCCTATCCCATGCCTGTTTCAAAGGGCCCATCAAGCGAGCCGGAAATTTGGTTTCATTTACAAGATTTTATTGTTGAAATTTTTGATAATTCCAGAGCATACACTGAGAGAATGATACTCTTCTTTAAACACAGAGAATAAAAAAAATTGTTCACTGATAGACAGAGATGGCACAAAACTTTCTCTTATTTCATAAACATAAAAGTGTTAAAGAAAAAACTTCTTTCCACCATTAGGAGATTACAAAATGACATTGGTTCGACACACAGTGTTTTCTCTCTGTTCTATTCTTTTTCTAACCTGTGGGTTCACACTACATAGCAATACACTATGCTGTCTAATTCTTATAAGCCTTTGGGATTTTACATTTATATGGTGATAACAAAAATAAAATTAAATTAAAACTATATAAAATTATGTCGGCTCTGTGGGTCCTTGCGGAGGCACCAAAAGGTTGATGCTGACATGGCATGAAGTGCCCCCACAAAAATTCTCCACCGTTGATCTCTGGTCAACATGTGATGGCGGGGTAAACTACGGAGGCACCCCATCTAGTTAAAATCCGCGCTAATTTGTGCTCCTGCAAACCGTTGATCTCAGATCGACGAACGTCGCGCTGCCAACATGCGCGATCTTTAATCTGCTGTGGAATTCAAAAACATTAAACTGGACTTCAATCAAAATTCACGTTACAAATCTTTGTGATGTCACCAAGCCCAAACTTCGCGAGAACGCCATTTGATTGGCCAGCGCTGGGGCCCGCGGATTCCAAACTAAATTATAAGCCGGATTAAATAAAATCTTCGCGTAACACTTTAGCTCCGTGACTTCATTGCCATTTGTTACGCAAAAACTTTAAGACGTATTTTATAAAGATTTTTCAGGTCTGGTTTTGGGTGTGCTGACGTCGGCACCAAACCGACGCGAAAGACGTTGATTGGTCCACGTCTCTCGTGTGCTGGCGATCCAGTTCCAATGTGACCCTATTCAAATCCAAAAAAAACTTTGCCGCATACAAAACACTTATGTTCCCAAAAATACTACAAAGACTTTAAAGCCCGATTGATGTTCAACAAAAATAGAAAGCCACTGTTGATAACAAACATGAAAACAAAATTGGAAAGCGGTTGTTGCAGAGCAATAAACTGCTTCTACACAACCTCTACTGGAGATGTACATTCCTGCGGTTGAAGTTAACATTTCAACATTTATTAGGCATATTTTGAAAGGGATGCACAACACTTTTCTCTCTTTATCAGCATATCCGTTTTCTATATAGTGATATGGATGTATTGCGATTGAACACATATTCTTCTTGCCTCATTCATATTTCTGCATAAAGCTAGTGATGGATTTGATTCATCTTGGTGGCGTTTTCATATTGTAATCTATATCGTGCTAATAGCTCGATGGCAACTGTATATTTCTTAACATGTTTCCTCCAATACCCTATTCCTGCTTCTGCGGATATGATGTATAATAATATATTCTGGCATATGGACTCTTTTAATATAAAGAGACAACGTTTTTCTCTCTTTGAAAAAAATAAATAAAGGTTACCCAAAACAGCATATATGTTTGGATTTTTCATCATACAGAAACGTTGTGATAATCAAACGCAATTATCATTCTATATATTCATGGAAATTTGGCGAGTATTCTTTTCTGTTTTATAATTGAAAATTATTGATGTAACTTTTAACTAGTTGCACTGAAGCAAGTTGTTTGCGGGGCTTGAACGAAAGATTTAGATTTAGGAAAGTTAGAGTTGCGTTTCTCATTTATGAATGATGTATGAATGATATTAGCATACCTATATTGATAAATGTAGCTGATTTATTTACTTAAAAAATATATATATAAATTTAAATATTATTAATTATTTTATTTAGTAGATATCAAGAGAAATGAATCATATAAGCTAATTCAATATATTTAATATATTAATTTTATTTAACTTAATTTTTCTATAAATTTAAAATAATAAAATATAATATTTGGCATCTTAATGACATAAAATTTTGAACAGTTATTAAATTAATTTTAACATTAAAAAAATAACATTTAGAAAACCAAGCTAAATCAATATGTTTAATATATAAATTTTATTACCCAATTTTTTCTATAAATTAAAATAAGAAATTATAAAATTTAACATCAAAATAAAATACAATTTTTAAACTATTATTAAATTATTTTTCACTTCTAACGGGAATAACATTTTCTAAAGCAACTAGAAACCCTAATATCTACTTATTACTAAGTTTCAGTGTTTGAAGTAACTTAGCCTTCGACAAAGAATGCTAATTTTGGCTTCGTCAAAATGTTTGGACAAACTTTGTTTACAAAATTGTCTCCATTGGCCTGCAAGATATAAATGCTTAGATGGAGTCTCCTTTCCCCTCCATAATATAAAGCCCTACGCCTGAAATTTCATGTACAAACATAAAGTGTATTGATCGATATGTTGTTACTGGGTAGTTACATAAACAATGGAGATTTTTTCAGGTTTGCCCCAGGATTTAGGTTGGCAATGTTTCTCAAGAGTGTCCTACACATCCTGTCATAACCTCACACTTGCTTGCAAAAGTTGCAGGCCTCAGTGAAAATCCCTTAGTTCTATCAAGACAAGACATAATTTTGGGACATCCCAGCAATATATATTTTGATCAAAATCCTGGAATATTATGCTCATTACAATGATAATCATTTACAGATTCTGTTTACTCTCTATGATCCTTTGCAAGACACTGTTGAATTATTAAACTGCAATTGAAGCGTGCAGGAGGATAAAGGACAACAGCATAGGAGATTTTGTTTACACACCATCGAGCCTACAACTTAGATTCTGCGTTTAATGAACCTGCAAGTTTATGTTTTTGGCTCAAGGCCATAGGCCTGTCTCAGCATTGAAGAACTGTACCGCCATTCCCCTATTTAAACCACGGAACCAACCACCACTAACACCACACCAACCACAAAATATCGAACTCGCACTTCGCAATGTTTTAAAGTTTCCCACTGCAGCCGCAAAGCTATGTTGTTTAGTTTGCGATGCGATATTACCGATATTGCATATCGCATATCTCATGCACAAGATGCTAAGTGTATTACCTAGACCGCTCGTAGGCTAGGTTATATGGACCGCGATGCGATAAGTGCCACGTCATTATTGCAGTCGCACAGATTTAAGTTTATCTACGTTCTGCACAGTTGAGTGTTGAAATCGCCGATCGTCGATCTGCGAAATGGAGTTGGACGCGATGAGAACTCAGCTGGATTTGATAAAATTTGAGTTTCACCTTATTGAGTTTTAAACGCGTTTTTTGCGTGTTTTTACTGTGTATTTGGTATATGGCCTGCATGCTGATTTTAATGAAGAAATGGGTTTGTCTGTTGACCCAAGTACGGGTTCAACAACTGCATTGAAGAATTAGATTAGGTTTTTTGTTTTTCATATATGTAATGTTTTTTTGTGTAGATATAGTGTGACAAAAAAAAGACTATGTGAGAGAGAGTCGACTGTGCATTGTTTGTGTAATGCCCGAAGGTCGACAATGAGAAAAAAAAGAATTGAAACATTGTGTCTGTAGCATCTAATCCTGTGTAAATCCATAATGCAGTTCTGAAGGAATTTTCATTTTGTAACAATTTATGCTTAACGAAATAGATGTTATTTATGCATCTCAGTCCAACAGTCATTTTTAATTGAATCTCTATGTTGAGTTTAGGAATTATTTTTATTTCTCTATGTGTTTGGAATCATTCAGAAATTCCAATAGACACTTGGGAAATACTTCCTTGCCTACCTGTATCCCTAGTTTGTCGTATTGGATATCCACTATTTTTGCAACTGCATTTCTGTGAATCCACTTTGCTCGTCAAATGAAAAAAGTAGTTTTATAATACACTCTTCAATCCAAAAAAACCTCTTTTAATAACAATCTTCAAACCACTAAAGATATCATATGATCAAATTCCATCTTAGCCATCAAAATACATGTCGGAAAGCATTGTGGCTCAAAGTAGACACATTACAAATGAAAGAAACGGTGCAAGCAACGGAAAACACAATAACAACATGCAGCTATGCATAACAGAAAAAATGGCAAACTCATTCAACATGACTATGGAATACCAAAGCAGCTACACGTGCATTACACCCACTAGGACTATGCGTCTCGACTATCTCTTTTTTGTCCCAACTCAACTCTATTTATACAAAACTTAAGACAATTATTGCTCTTTCAATGCTGAAGAGGTTATTGCAGTGATGGCCCTTCCAAACTCAACAAGACATATTAACCATGACTTTTTATAACTTAAACATGCCGTCTCATCTAAATCTTAGCTAGGTTTACAATGACTCAAAAACTATGACTTGACATCAGCTCTTTAGTTCAATTTCTTTTTCCTCTTTTTCCAAGTTCTGTATCCTTTGAATTGCTTCATCTTTGTCTTTTTGGTGTAGTCTCGAAGTTTTAGTTTCTTCATTTTTTATTGCATATCGTCCATCTTTAAATATTTTTTTATCATAAAAACATGAAAAATCATTAGGATGTTCATGGATGTCATCTGCTTCTTCAAAAATTTTCTTGTATGTGGACTGCTGCCACATATCATTGTCATTTTCTATAGTTTGTTCTTTATCATCAATCTGCTTCAACATAAGCCCATAATAAAATTTTATCTCTTCAGGACTCCAGTACATAAAAAAATTCATTGACATTTTCATTTTCAACATCGTTCATGTTGTCTTCAACATTTGTTGCTTCAACTTCTATGTGGACATCATCAACACATGGTGTTTCAAGCCATGCCTTAAGGAATTTTAATTCTTCTTCATATTTTATTGTTTCTTCTTTGTTGCTTCTAACATCTGCACATTCAAAATCAATACAATTAATTTTATACGAAAAACATCTTCAAAACCACATTGGTTCTATTCATTCTTCTCTAGAATGAGATCTTTCTTCTCTTCTTCCTTATTCAACTCTGTCAATGCCTCATAATCACGATTCTCCATGTTTGCTTATGCAAATCAGTTTTCTTCCACTTGATACCCAGACACAAGTGAGTTTCTTTTTCCAAATAACAACATATCAATAACACGTTTTTGTTGCATCATCTCTAACCACTCATCACTGGTTTGTTTTTCCCCATCAAAGATAGCATCAACAATTTCAATTGTTGGATTCACTGACTCTGTTTTTTCTCCATTGGCAACATTATCTATGCCAAAATCATCTCTGACTCGTAACACATCATCAAGAATATGATGAGATTCACCAACCTCTTCATCTCTCTGTAGACTTGCTACTATATATCCATCTTCAATTTCATCTTCAAACATTGCTTCAACAGGTTGTACGATGCTATGATCTTCGACTTGATTACTCCCCCTTGAACCAAATTTTGCTTTCAGGATCTTCCATGCTTCCTTGGAAGTTGTAGCTTTTGCTACCTTTCACAAACACATCTCATCCAATACCTGTTTGATAAAATCAAATGCTAAAGCACAGCATACTTCATCATATGGGTTATTAGACCGATATTCAATTAAGTCTTTAGCTCAAAGAAAATTTAGCATTCTAATAACCCAAAGATGAAAATTTTTACCACTAAACATAGGTGGTGGTAGCAGATCAAAGCTATACCATTCACCATCCATCTTTTTTCCATCTTCTGCTAGACTTCTTAGTTCCTCGGCTCCGGCCAGAACTGCAACGATATTTTCCATTTCTTTTCAATTCATTCTCTTAATCAAGTTTAGTCTCGCTAGGCGACCCATGACTGCAATATTTCCTATGTCTTGTTTTTGTTTACCCGATCACATGTCGGCATCTTCCATATCGCCCCCGAAAGAAAAGATTTGATTTTCAATATGTGCTCAAATAAGACACAATATTTACCCAAAAGAGTATCATGCTTCAAAAAATACCAAAATATTTTTGTATACCAACACACTTCCCAAAAATTAATCTTGTTTGTGAGTAAAATAAAAAAATCACTTTAAAATTCACCCTAGAGTTGCACTCTTTAAAACAAAAAAACCATTCTACAAAATAAAATCCTTTACTTAGGGTGATTGGATAATGTTGAAGCTTCACCATATATTAACTTTGAACATAAACATCTTTCAAGAAAATTTCAAAACATACTATGTCCATTCACTTTTTTTTTTTTTTAAATACCATACTATGTCCATTCACTTTTAAAAAAATACGTTTCGTATGACCTTTTGAACCTTTGACTCTTCACTTCAAAATTATCCATGATATGAAAAACAATGATTAAGAGATCAAACCTTCATTTCATTTGCAAGCTTCAATGCCAAACCTAACTAGCACTCTTAACGTTCTGCACTGCAATAAAAAACGCTACTCTAAATGGCCCGAACCAATTCCTATTTAGGCAACAAATAACCATACATGTGCTTAGCTGCTACGCTTTTCTTCTCGACCACACAATCAACACTGAAAGGAGGAGGTTTCTTATAGCGCTAAGACACAGCGCTCACCAACACATGCACAGGTGGTCAATTTTGCGGAATAGATCCCATAGAGAAAACTCGACCACACAATGGCTTCAGATGAAAACAATTTCATAGAAAGTAAAAGTACCACTAATCGGCATGGAAAATCGTAAAAGACATAGATTGTGCCAAACTAGGGAATCATAGTCTATAGAACGACTCCAAGGCGAAGGACTCACGTTACTTCGACTTTGACGGTGATAATCATGCTCTCAAACTATCGCCATTGCCAAATTGATATAATTATTTTGAGTTTGCAATATACATTACTTCGTCAGATAGCCTCTTCTATATTTGAATAGAACTCTTGTTGCGTTTAGTCTCTTCTCTTATGTCTAAAGAGGATGTAGATAAAAAAATGAATTCAACAGTCTCCTGACAGTAGCAATGACTCCTCCTTCAAAACAAATGGGTTTTGAAACGCTCAACAAACACTATTGTAGACCAAACGAATTCAGCTACGACAACTGAGAAACCCACTCACTCAAAACTTTATGGCCTCATCTTTTTCTATCATGACAGAATAGCTTACAGAAGTGGAACTCTATACTTTGAAATTTCACACTACCCGTTGCACATGGTCCTCACAAATGTTGCACAAGAACTTTATAAACACTGTAACTCTATTGGACTATGCACATCAACGGATTCTCACCAAATTTTGCGGAATAAAGGCTCAATCTCAGATTCCAGCGAACTCCAAACTGGCTCCGATACCAATTGAAATGTTACAGAGTGCAACAAAGTAAACATCGGTTAGATAACTCAAACATTTAAAAACGCAACACAAAACAAAGCTACTATTGTTCCATTAAACATAAGACCACACATGAATTTACAGAGCTTCAAGCAGCCAAGTATGCAGCTACAACTGCCTTACAACTCGGACTCTACACCCGGACTTCTCTATTTTTCTATCCCAATTCAACTCTATTTATACAAAACTTAAGTCAGTTATTGCCCCTTCAATGTTGAAGAGGTTATGGCAGTGATGTCCCTTCAAAAAGAAACAAGACATGGCGGTGGCACGTCTTCGAGTATGAGTAAGTCATGGCGGTGACAGTGAGGCGGTATGAAGTGAGGCGATGTTAGTTTGTTTTCAGGATTAATTACAACCAACAAAAAACAATGATAACAAAGAGCTGGAACGTTGTCCTGTCAAGGGCTATCCTCAGCAGGTTGTGTTCAATAGGAATGAAGGACCATTGGAATTGAAAGACGAATTAATTGAACTCATAGGAAATTAAATAGTGAAACGGGTTGATGGGTAATGAGAGATGCATATGGAGAGGAATGAAACGAATGGATATGGTGGATGGGATATGAAAGGATGCAGGGAGAGGGTGGCATGAAATGAAATGAATGTAGCAGATAGTGGATTGCTTTATAATATTTTTAATTATATTTTTGAATGGATGAATTAAATTATTTTGAAACTAAATATGTTGTTCTTTGATTTGAAATTTAAAACCCTTTCAAATACTATGTATATCATATGTTTAATGATGTATTAGATGAGGAATATTCTCTTGAAATCAAATTTTTCTCACTAATTTATTTAAAAATAAATAAATTTTGAGCTCAATTCCAATATAGATCTCGTGTTAGTGTCTAACCCTAACCCCTTTGTTTATGTAATATGTCCAAGGAGCCTTGTACAAGTCATAAGTAGTTAATTGAGTGACTCAAACCAGTTAGATAGAAATCTTCCTATTTTATTGTAATTGAGAACTCTTCTTTGTTGGAGGTTGCCCATAAAAAATGCGAGTTAATATTGTATTATGTTTCTCATAATATCTTTGGAGCTAGTCTCATTGCATATGCTATTTCTAAAATTCTAGAAATATTGATCTTTGGACGTAATCTCATTGCATATGCTATTTCTAAATTTCTAGCTATATTGTTCTAATATTTCTCACATTGTGATATTTTTAGTAGGTTAGGTGCATAAGAAGTGGTATTATAGAACTCTCCTAGGCCAAATGTACCTCTAAGTTTTATTAAAAAAAAAAAAAAAAGCTAGAAACGTGTTCAGACTTATTTAAAAAGTGAGATTTGAGGTTGGGTGCATAAACCTACAGATTTCGGGAGTAAGAAGTGGTATTATAGAACTCTCCTAGGCCAAATGTACCTCTAAGTTTTATCAAAAAAAAATAAAATAAGCTAGAAACGTGTTCAGACTTATTTAAAAAGTGAGATTTGAGGTTGGGTGCATAAACCTACAGATTTCGGGAGGTATGCACTCATGAACTACACGAGATGATCAAGGTTGCTGGATTTGGAGAGACATGTATTAAACCGAGGGAAAACAATGATTCCGAAAACAAAAGTGGTTATGGATTCAAAAGGTGTTTAACATTGTTTCGCATTGTTGATTAAAAAAAATGCATGCGATAGTATACTTGCTAAGTGATTCCTACTAATGATATGATAGAAGCCATAGTGAAGGTAAAGTACAATGCACCTTTTAGTATAAGAGGCCAAAACAATAAAAAATACTATTATTTCTCTCCCTTTCCCTATGGGAGCCACCTACCCTATAATATAACTAAACCCGAGTAAAACTTCTCTATAAGAATACAAGCAGTGAAAATTACACAAATTGTTTCAAAACTTCTTTGCTAGTTGAAGTTGTGTTGACTAGTTTGGCAATAGATTTTTTCATTGTTTGAGGTATTTTGTGCCAAGAAGTATTTTTTGGGAGTTGGTTCACAATGGATTTGAGTTAGAGAGTCAATTTTCAAAGATTTATAACAACGGTAATTTTCCTAAATTTCTCATAGGGAAATCCCTTCAAATTTGTTTTTGATTTGGCACATAAAAGTAGAGATATCATTTGGCATGCTTGGGCACTGAGTTCATGCAAAAAAATTGCACTCTTAGTTTTTAAGAAGTTCTTCCCTGTTTTGTTGTGTATTTTTAGTGTGTTGGACAAAAAAACATAAATATTCCAAGTTATTTATTTCTAGGAAAAGAAAAACCCAATAATGGGTATGATAAAGAATGAAAACAAAATTTAAATGAAAACATTAAGAGAAAAATGGGGAAAATATTATTTGGTGGTGTTTACGATTCTTAAAAGCTCTTTAACATAAAATTTGGTTGTCCACTTCTAAGGCATTGCATAAATCTTTGTGATAGGGGTTTTGTTGATTATCTCATTATTATTATGTCAAGATTTAGTATATTTGACATTAAATGGACATTTGTGAGAGCTAAAAAAATCTGTTGAAACAATTACCACTATGATATTTTATGAAAATAATATATTGTATTAAAAAAATATTGTAATCACTAACCTTATTATGACTTCTGCATCCTTATTTTCGCAATGCGTAAACAAGATAACTATATGTTCAAACTCTTTTTCAACTCCTCGGTTGGTTCCCGTTCAATATACATAAATAATAAAAAATAGACTAGATAATCAAAATCTAAAGCAATTGCATTACAACATGTAGCATTTAAAACATATAGCTCACCAAATAAACATCAAATATTAAAATATATGATGCATGTAGCAACTAGAAATCATGACATTGTGAAATCATTTGCAAGCCTTAAGCCAAAACACCATTTTAGGATCCTTTGAAAATGTATGCATTGTGAAATTGGATTTCTTGCCAAAAATGGTTTTTACCGATTGTTTAAATTTAGATTTTTGAAAATATAAGTTATGGAGGGGTTGCAAATGTGAGGCCACCCCCAACTTTTGGCATTCTAATTGCGAGTAGCCTCATATATTACATGAAATACACCAAACAAGAAATACCAGTTAAGAAATATTGTCCTAATTAGCAGGAATTCATATATGTTATGCATGGGTGGCTGTTTATATGTATCATATTTCTATGGAAGCATAACCATGCCAATGAAAAATGTGATGGTTGAGAGTTAAGTATCACCTCTCTCATACCCCATAACCAAAAAGGGTTACTGCAAAAGATTGTTTCATGTCCATTTTTAGGGAATATGCTACACCTACTGAATGATGAAGGAATTTTCATTTCAGTATTTTTAAAACAATGAATACCATAGTACATGTGTAAGGATAATTATTCAATACAAACTAAAGGGAGTGGTTGTGGGAACTTGAGACTTACCATAAATATCACTTATATATAGCTAATTGTAATTAGAAAAAGTTTGAAAAAAAAAAATTCTTTGGCCAATAATGGGTCCTCTTGTTTTTGGATGCATCTGATCTCCTAGTCTAGAGATTAGTGAAGTGGACTTTCATTGAACTTGCACAAAGTTGTCCAAAATTCACACCAACATATATGAATACTTTCTAATATTTCCATTGACCAATAGATCAATTTCATGAAACTATAATTTATTACAGAAAGATTAGTAATAGGTAGAACCGATAGGATATCTAATCCAAGTTATTGCCAAATACTTTCTCAATGGAATCATTTTGGGTGAAAAAGTTGAATAAATTCAAAACCTAAATTATGACACCCAAGAGTTCTTACTCTAGTCCTTGTTTTCATTTGTCTCTTTATACACCTAGCAACAATTATTCCCCAACTCTTCCATTATTTTCATAAATTCGTGAAGATATCGATCACATAAGAATATGCATGATTATATACGATACAAATATTGCTAATTTGGAAAGAGTTACATTCGAATGTGATCGTTAGGAAGTATACAAAGATGGAAACACCCTAGTGAAGCCATCAACCTTTTAAATCAATTCATCAACAATATTATATCCAACTCATGCATATTGATTATGACCAAGAAATAAATGGTACATATTTGTACCGATTTCAAGGATCTTCCATGTCTCTCTCGCAATGGAAAGTTAATCACATTAACAAAAAAAAAACATGACATGAAACTCGGGTTTAATTAAAAATAAATAAAAAATACCATTGCCATAAAAGAGAGTGGAGAAACAAATCAGTGTAAACTTGATATATGTAATCATCTTTATATTTGACACAAGGATTAAGAGCTTGACAAATTCTCTCAGAACTATTGTAATAATCCTCATTCAAAATCCATGAAAAATATAAGACCAGGGTCATGGGACACATATTCCAAGCTGAATGGTGGGAAAAACATCGTAGTGGGTGTTCATTTCATTTATTATGGCTAAAGGAAATGGAAAAGGCTTTGAAAAGGAAAAATTACATTTTTGGTAATTTATTTATCAAAATAATGGAAATTAGGAGAAAACGAAGGTGAAAGGTCACAGGTTTCATGTGAGGAGGAGAATGAAGGAAAATAATGGAAAATGAAGAAAATATAGGCCACTTTGATAAAATGACTTCTGAGGATCAATTGGTAGATTTTTTCAGTGTACTTTTTTTTAGTTGAGTTTTGGAGATGTTTCTCTATTCTCTCTCTCACAAACTCTTTGATACTTCGAGTTTTCTTAGATCATTTCAGCTTTGGATCAAGAAAAGAAAATAAGTAAAAGAGGAAGAAAATATCAATAAATATTAGGCAAATACATGGGGTTTACTTGCACATATCGATTTGCATGTGTGATTTCCTTGCTAGATTTGGCACACATGGTTATGCATGTGTGTTATTGGTTCACTTGTTGTCATTGGCATGGGTTTTGGTAGGTGTGACATTGTTCTTCAACCTTGCCTTGCCATTTCCAGATCGCCATGTTGTGATGGGGCTCTCAAGTTTTAGTTGATATGGATTGTCGGACGGATTAGAAATTGAGTGAGGTGGATCTACGCATGCAAGAAGACATGACCTAGTAGCCCCTAAACCTGCATGTGCATTGTGGTAAAGTTAGATATTTTGTTTCCTGAGTGGGCGTAAGAATCCTCGACCGATGAATGGTGGGATATATGGTAAATCCTTGCGGTGGGTGCTATGCATCTGACCTAGGAACCCCAGGATTGGATGTACCATAAATCCTGGAGAGTGGAGTCTCGGTTAGGGCCTAGTGATCCAGTGAGAATTTCCGTAAATTCCAAAGACTAGGAGACATGAAAATTCCTCACGGTGTAGGTGGAGAAATCTAGTGGAATCCATGTTTTTTTATGGCCTAGTGATCTAGTGAGTATTGCGGTAAAGAGTGTTTCTATTATTGAGGATGAGGTGGTTTAGGTTCGGGAAGCCCTCACGATCAGGAGTTCATAAATTTTTCTCAAAATTCAAAGTTAAAGGATTGAGTTGAAACCAGGATAGTTGTGTAGATCTCATGTTCTTGATTTCGAGACCGCGAATGGTTCGAAACACCTATGTCGTATGAGAAAGATATCACGTTCTGATCGAAAAGTGAAGTAGGTAAAATTGTGACAGTTTGACCAAGTTTGACTGGGATGCACAGTCAGCAAAAAGGGAATATTCCTTCCTCAGAATTAATTACATGTTGACAAGTGTCTGATTCATGTTGTTTGAATGGGTTTGAAAGGAGCCAATCATAGTGTTAGTATGAATCTTGATTCGAGGTGTACGAAAAAAGACCACTTTACCTGTGCATAACAAACATCCCTAACAGCATAAATAACTGCTAATATCTTCAGATGTGCAGTTAGATGATCAAGACAAATGCTGACAAAAATATAGATCTATGCATTAGAAGATATTAAACACTAGAAAAATAAGATTTACTCCATAGATCCAATAGACAAGACAAGAATATATCCAATGAAATTTTTATTAGTGGGCACCTCGGAGGAAAACACAAGAGGGTGTTCCCTATTCTCCTCAATGGGATGGGTTCTTGTAAGTCCTCAACACTTCAGATTTAGAATTCCTCTCTCTTGATGGTGTAGAAAACCTAGAAAAAAATTGAAAAATATGGCTATGATAATGGATCAATAGCCAGACAAAGAGTTGAGATCTAGAGTGATCTTTAGGCAACAAAAGGTCACAAATGAATGGGAAAACCCTTCTATTTATAACAAAATATTGAGTTAGTATAGAGATTGGTGTATAATTAAAATATTATTAACCAAATCTAGATCCAACTTTTATGGAATATTTTATTATATTTGTTGGAGGGAAAAGGAATTTGACTTGAGTCAAACCCCCTTATTTGTAAATAATAAATAAATAAATGATTTATTTATCATTTTAAGGATGTGATTAAGTAATAATAAATAAATAAATGATTTATTTATTATTTTAAGGATATGGTTGAGTAATAATCAAATAAAGAATAATTTATTTAATTATTTAAGGGTGAATTAGTCATATTTAACAAAGAATATTATTTAAATAAGATTTAAACAATTATTATTAGAGAATAATAAGATAAATAATGATTTATCTAATTAATTTCCATGTTTTGGGTTAAATATAACCAGAAATATTAATTAAACTATTCTTTAACTAATTATTTCTTAAGGAAAATCAAACAAATGTATATTTATTTAATATTTCCTTATGGGGTTTCTTATTTAGACCATAAACAACTTAATAAAGGTGGTTTGATAAGTTATTTTTCATAGTGAATGCGATTTTACTTGGTGTAAAATTGGCCTTACTTGGTGTACTTGGGTCCATCTAATAACAATGGATTAGATGACCAAAAAATGGTGTAACATATTTCCCCGCAGCGTGCAAGTGTTAGGAGCTAATTGTATGACTGAAGTACGTTGTAAGAGTTCAATCACTAGACAACAAAGGGGAAGTCAAAGGGAGAGGATTGTAAGGTAGACCAAAGTGCTCAAAGAACTAGACCCTGAGGAGGTGACTTGCAGTTGTGACAAGTATTTTTGATGAGTGAGTACCTGCTATAGGAGGCAGGGGAGGCATACCTATGCCTGCCGAGGCAATAGTACAAAAAATAAGGTGCCCGGAAAACCACAAAACGCAATAATAAAGAATATTCTAGCATAAACATGAGCTAGATAAATAACACGATAATGAATCCCACATACATATTATGCTTGGGATAATAGCCAAGGCTTGTACAGTAATATCTGAGTACATGAGATATAAATAAAACCCAGATGCCCCTGAACACAGGAGATGGCTCTGGAAATCTGACTGATACATGCAAACAAAAAGGCATTGCAAGCGGCTAAAGGCCGACATCATCAAATGTATGGAGCTGCATCGAAGGTTGAAATGAAGAGGTCATCCGAGTGTGTGGGAGGCTACCTATAGGACCACCCACTCATGAGGGCTGAGACATCTCACACACACCTGGGAATCGTCGATGTCAGCTGCTACATCACTGAACCATCGAGTATACAGATCTCGATTCATGCTAAAAAGAGCTGGAGCTAAGAAACAATCAATTCAAAGGGCAAGAAGGAGTCCCTTTGCCTACTCCGAGGCACTGAATAAGAGTGGAAGCTGGAACCAAGGTACACCGCCCTCCAGACCTGTCTTCTGGAATGAATGAGCTGATGTCGACAAAAGGAGATCCACCATAGGTGAGGCAATAAGGGATCCTCAACTAAGGCACGAGAGAAAATAGTAGAGTGACTGACAGACTGACACCAATGATGATGATGAAATGAGGGAGACTGAGTAGCGAATAGACGACTTCCCTTGTTAGATCATTAATGGCATGGATGACCTGGCAGCGACTGACACAATATTATAAGGGATAGGGGACAGTGGAACTGGAGGTCATAATGTGCGACACGAGACAGGGACCAAGTAATGAAGGATGAAGGACTATAGCGGGATAGACTCCATGAAAGCTATGATGACTCAACTCGGATGCTCTAAACAAGGGTGACTCGATGGTGCTTCCACATAGAAAAGGGGTCCAATGGGGACCCTAAATTCATGAGTACAAGATGGTAGCTCATGACGAAAGTCAACACGAGCGTGGAAAAGTATGGAGGAAACATGTTTCCCTCAGTACAAGTGTTGCAAGTGAAGAAATTCAGTTTTGAGGAAGGGTGAAGTGGCGCTTTTTGGACAAAATGTCGTGAAGTATTGAATCAAAAAAGGCTAATAGATACCCCTTTGAGTATTTGGTGAGATCATTCCAATGGTATAGGCGATTTGTCAAACTTAGCTACAGTTTGACTGCAGCAAGCGAAAGAAAAATCAGGGGTTTTCTTTTAATAAGGCATTTTCTTCCAAATTCACTCATGTGCAGGTGGACTTGTGGTGAATGTATCAGACAAACCAACCATTGAAATTTGAGATCCATCAGCTGTAAGTAAAATTCATAATCCTACTAATTCATTTCAGTTGATTAAAAGTTCAGTTTAGGTACCCAGAGCTCATGAATAGGCCAGGTCGCACTTTTTGGGGTCTGTTCTGCGACCTGGGTAGTAGGTTTTGGGCAGAAAACTGCGACCTGTCCAAGAAATGACCTGAGGAGTGTGACCTACCAGAAAAAGGGGTTTTTAGTGCTGATTGTGGCTAAGATATGGGATTTTTATGGTTGAGGGGCATAGTTGCCTCCAAGCATGTTGTGGACATGCCAAAATGTATTTAGAAAAAGGGAAATCTAAACACATTTTAATGATGTGGTGTGCCATTTGTTTTCGGTATGGTTACGCAGTTTGAGAAATGAAATAGATGATTACCAATCTCTTTTGGTACTTCCTATATGAATAAAATAGAATTTAATTTTCTAGGTTGGCATACATGGTGCTAATACCCCAAAGATATTATTTGGGATAATGAACTGATGTTCTCCCAGAAAACCTATAGGTTGGTCAACCAAAATCTCTATGAGACTGGGTTGTTGAATAAAAATGAAGGAATGATAAGGGATATCATTCCTAGAGTGATCTGGAAGTGATATGGGACTCTAGAAGTTATTATAAATGTTGAAGAATAATGGGAATAGATTCGTCACGACTAGATTCACTAGGAGAGTGTTCAAGAACTACTTCTCCTGGTCTCTCCAATATGAGTGCCCCCCTTACCCAAAAATTGGGTGTCAATGTAATGGCCACATGGTGCATGTGGTTCGAATGCATGATTTCGATGTAAGGGTGATAGATAAAGTCAGCATTGGTTGTTGCTTCCATAATGTTGTCATCATAATAGAAGATGGGGTGACTAATGGAAGAAAAGACCACTTAAAACGATGAAAGAACCTTACTCCTCATCATGAGAGGAGAGGTTTGTATGCGCATCATCACAAGAGGTAGCGGGAGAGTGAGTAGAAAAAGTATCCACTGATGTTGAGACTAGGAATGGGGCTGAAGGGACGTTAGGTGAAACATCAGGGGAGGTCTCATCATGGACTTCCAACCAAGGCCCCTTTATCTCAACATCATAAGGAGAAAATTTAATGGGATCATTTGTGTCTTCAGGTGTTACCGAAGCAAGATGCAAAAATAAGGGAGCGGGTGACTCATGGAGCTCGGCCTCGAATTGGCGTAAGGATTCTAAAGAGGAACGATACTCTTCGAGGCGAGGACACAGGTGAGTGTAATGGCCATGGAAATCACATAAAGCACAAGGGTGATTTGTGCACAATGGTTTGATTTTTGGGAGTGAAATGGGTATAGTGACATATACCTCTGGGATATCAGGTTTTGGAAATGACTCATTCACCATGGACTTGAGGTGAGGCAACTCTGGGCAAGTATGGGTGGCGTGGCCGACACCGTCACACAAAGAACACTGGATGGTATGATTTGGAGGCTGAGAGGGGGTAGATTTTGTCGGGGTAGCCTTATCCTTTGATGCCCCTTTGCGAGCTTAGCCCTTCTTACCCGAAGCGGTCGCAACGGGAGGTGGTTCCTATTGAGGTGAATGAGACACTATTGCAGCGGGAGAAGTCATAGGGATCGGTTGAACCAGAGTCAAAGTGAGATAAGGTTTAGGTTGACCAGGCGGGGTAGTAGCTGGAGGATCCAGGTACCAGACGGGAATCCCAAGGGTCAGGTTAGGAAGAGAGAGGGTGGCCATAACAGGCACTGTGTACACTCTTAGTGGGGGAGCTAGGAATAGTATCTGACTAGAGGGGTAATGACCAGGCAGGACGACGCCAAGATGCTTGAGGCTGGGAGGAACCGTCTCAGGAGGGTAAAGGGGGTCGTGAGTATCAATTGAAGGTGAAGGGCCAGGTGAAGAAGGTTTAGAAGGCTGATGAGAGGAAATCATGAAACTCTGGTAATCAGGGGAACCAGATGGAAGATATTGAGTGGCCACCTATCCCTTAGGTGGTTGGGTAGCCACAAATCCTTGTTGAGGGAAAGGATCCATAAGCATAGATGACAGACTAGGTGCAAGATTGGGAGGAACAAAAGGGATGGCTTGTTTTCCTCTCAATGTTGCTTGAGATTCCCATAGTTGTCGCATTTGTGGGAGAAGAGGAAAATCATGCATATAATGACCATAAAAACCACAACAAGAATAGGGCTTATTCATATGAAGAGGCCTATCCTGCTTGAGCTTAGTAGTGTTAGGAGCATTACCTCGATTAGGTCTAGGATTACCATAGGTAGCTTGATTTTGATTTCCTTTCCTCTTCCTTTTTGATGTAGGAGGATTAGCTGTGCCCTGCTGTGCGTACACCTGCCCTGGAGGGGGTGGTGGTTGCTGTTGCGGGGGTTGAGAAGGAAAGGGAGGAGGAGGTGCTAATGCTGTAGGAGCTAGAGCACCAGTCTGTGGATATGGATAATAAGGAGGTTGGGTATCAGTGTTGTAAACAAAAGGTCAGGAAAAATTAGGAGGCATGCCATATCCTGGATACATGCTACCGGGAGGGGGAAAAGTACCGGAGGAGCTGGCCCCTCCCTGAGAGAAACCATAGCCCGTGGGAGGTTGAGCATACAGATTAAAGAGAGCTCCAATGATACCGTCATCCATGTGAGATGCCCCTGATGTGTTGGCACCACTAGGTCTAGGAAGATCAGGTAGAACGTTATAAACATAACCCGACTGAGCATAGATCAGGTCATATTTTAACGTAACTTTGAGAGCGGCTTCTTCGGTATAAGGAAAGTGAGATGCGACATATTTTTCGATAGGCGGCAACACAGTCCTAAGGAACCAGTCCATGTAGACATGGTCTTCGAATGGAGGGGCTCTACATAGGCTCCTTCTTCTCTACCATTCCTGAACATGGTCGGATAGGCAGGTCGCAGATGATTGACGGAAGGAGGTCAAGAGCTCGGTGCCAGTGTCGTAATGAAGGGGGAGCTGGAAATAAGACAAAAATTCCTAGGCAAGAGTCACAAAGATGGTATGAGAGGAAGGGGCTTGATCAACATACCACTTAGAAGCTTCACCAGTAAGCGTTCTTTGGAAAAACCAGAGATGGACGGAGTCATCGGTAATGGAATTGGACGAACACCACATGTGGAAAGATCTGAAATGATTTGAGGAATCTTTTCTAGCAATACCTTCAAACTTTTGGATGTCTAAAGGGAGCTTTGTTGGCATAGAATTACAACTAGCATCATGGAGTATAGCGTCATTTATCAACTAGTCAAAGTCGGGGAGGTTGAGGCCTGCCATGAAGGGCAGCAGGGCTGCAGCTGGGGTAGTGTCCGTTGTGGTCCCACTAGTGGTATTCTCGGCAAGGGGGCCAGAATTACCACTAGCATGAGGTCATACACCAGACATAGTGAAGGTGTCAGGGGGAGAACCAAAGGTGGAATGAGAAGAAGAGCCTGAAGGACTAGAAGAAGAGTTGGTGTGCAGACTCGATGGAGGACTAACTCAAATCCTATGCGGAGGAGTAAGTATTTCGACTAGAAACTGAGGATGAAGGCCAAGAATTCTTCGGGATGAACACTTTGGTGGTGCAATGGTGTGACACAAACATAGCACAAAGGAAAAAGTGACCGACAAGGAAAGAGAGGTGCAGGATCGATTGATTACAATGTTGAAACAATGGCAGAGAGGTGCAGGATCAATTGATTTCAATGTTTTAGAGTCTTTTCTTGGCGGTGGTAACCAAGCCATTTTTCACTTATGGTGTGTGTGTAAAAGTGTGTAAATTTTAATTTTTAAACCTAAAAATTTGTAGAGAAAAGAAAAAATGTGTTGTAGAGCTATAAATAAACCTGCAAATGACAGGTAATAGGCCTCCAAAACAGAAAATAAACAACTAACAATGCAATAATCTAAACCCAAGGAGGCGGGTCTCTCAAAAATTAGTCTATAGGTGAGTAAAAACTAATCTAAGCACACTAAAAAAAGGCTAATAGATGTTGCACCAAGAGGGGCAGAGATCTAAAAGACAAAATCTGTTGGAAAGTGGTGCAGAAAACAACAACAAATCAGAGGAAAATTTCAGTAAAAAGAAGTGGTGAAAGGCTATATCAAGGAGGGAAGCAGAGTGAAACCTAAAGGAAAACAAAAACTAAGCTAAAAGAGGAGATTTGGATAGATAACAAGACGATTTGAAATGGATCTGAAGATGAGGTATCACATCTGAAAAAATGGCTGAAGACTCTGAAATTCCAGACAACCTGCAACAACAAACACTCTTACAAAAAGTGGAGGGTACTGAAGCCCTAGGGGGCTAGGTTCCCACTTAGTTGAGTGAAATAGAACAAGTACAGGTCCAAAACGGGCAGAGACAGAGGTCAGACAACCTTGAACAGAGGCTCAGCAAAACCCAGAAAACTTTCAGAAAAATCCCTACAAAAAGTCCAGGTCGCATTTTTTGGCCTTTTTTCAGCAGAGGTCACACTTTTTGGGTTATAAAGTATGCCCTGGAGGTCCAAGTCACAGGTTTTGGGCAGAAAAGTGTGACCTGCACTTTTGGCACTCTTGGCGGCAGGTTTAAGAAAAATTTTCCGTCTCAGCTGCGGCTGACGTCATTCACCTGTGCAATTGGTCTGAAAACACACAAAAGTTAGAATTTTTATCGTTTTAGGGTTTTATGGGTTAAAAACAACATCAAAAATAAGTAAAACAAGGGGATGAAGAGAAATCCTAGGGTTTGAAGTAGTTGGATATGCAAGGATCAGAAAAACGACAGTGGTCATAATGGTAAACCCCTGTGGAGTCGCTAGTTGTTAGTATGAATCTTGATTTGAGGTGTACGAAAAAAGATCACTTTAGCTATGCATAACAAACAACCCTAACAATAGAAATGACTGCTAATATATTCAGATCTGCAGTTAGATGATCAAGACAAATGCTGCGAAAATCTACATCTATGCATTAGAAGACATTAAACAGTAGAAAAATAAGATTTACTCCATAGATCCAATAGACAAGACAAGAATATATCCAATGAAATTTTTATTAATGGGCACTTGGGAGGAAAACACAAGAGGGTGTTCCCTGTTCTCCTCAATGGGATGGGTTCTTGTAAGTCCTCAGCACTTCAGATTTAGAATTCCTCTCTCTTGATGGTGTAGAAAACCCAGACAAAAATGGAAAAATATGCCTATGATAATGGATCAATAGGTAGACTAAGAGTTGAGATCTAGAGTGATCTTTAGGCAACAAAATGTGACAAATGAATGGGAAAACCTTTCTATTTATAACAAAATATTGAGTTAGTCTAGAGATTGGTGCATAATTAAAATATTATTACCAAATCTAGATCTAGCTTTTATGGAATATTTTATTATATTTGTTGGAGGGAAAAGGAATTTGACTTGAGTCAAACCCCCTTATTTGTAAATAATAAATAAATAAATGATTTATTTATCATTTTAAGGATGTGATTAAGTAATAATAAATAAATATATGATTTATTTTTTATTTTAAGGATATGGTTGAGTAATAATCAAATAAATAATGATTTATTTAATTATTTAAGGGTGAATTAGTCATATTTAACAAAGAATATTATTTAAATAAGATTTAAACAATTATTTTTATAAAATAATAACATAAATAATGATTTATCTAATTAATTTCCTTGTTTTGGGTTAAATTTAACCAAAAATATTAATTAAAATACTGTTTAACTAATTATTTCTTAACGAAAATCAAACAAATGTATATTTATTTAATTTTTCCTTATGGGGTTTCCTGTTTAGACCATAAACAACTTAATAAAGGTGGTTTACTAAGTTACTTTTCATAGTGAATGCGATCTTAGTTGGGGTAAAATTTGTCTTACTTGGTGTACTTGGTTCCATCTAATAACAATGGATTAGATTACCAAAAAATGGTGTAACACATAGGGTGCCACATGGCCAGCCCTGAGGCTGCAACGTCTCCCTAGAATGGCATTATAAAATTTTGTTCGGGTTCACAGGAATTGACTCCCAGACCTCTTGCCCAGCACGCGCATGACTTACCACCCGTTATACACGATGTTTCTTAAACTTATCATTTGTGGTTTATATTTATGTTGCATTGAAATTATGTTTGGGGGTTGGAACTACCAGCGGTTCTAACCCGCCAGCGGTTCCACAAAGTGTGTCACATGCAATGTTTTAAATGTTATCTCTGAAGGTTATATGACAACCCGCCAGCTAAACGGTTCTGTCCTATGCTATGTCACATGGAAAACAATAGTTGTAACAATATCGGTGCGGTCAGGTTAATCCGTAGTTCAACCCACAGTAAAACATTCAACTTCAGTTTATGTTGAGTTCCACTCAACCATTATTGTAACCACGAGATTTGGGGTTGGCATGTGGCCACCCCAACCGAAAAATTTATTGCAAATGGTTTATTCGACGAAATTTTTGGTAAGTGCGCCCTTTTGTGTGGAAGTTCTATTTTGTCTCTAGTTAAGTAGAGTTCTCCACTTTTAGTGGAGCTTTTCTATTTGAAACTAGGCAAAAGAGTAGGTGTAATATTCCCAATTAGCCATGAGCTAGTTGGAATATTAATTTTTTTTTTTTATTTCTTGTTTGATGAATAAAAGGATATGGATATAAATAAATCTCCTTAATAGGAATAAAACCAATGCTAATGTGAAATGAAGACATCTTGGTAGCTTAATTGAGTACAATTTTGTGTGAAAAGGGGCTGGAACACCTTGACTGGGTCAACTTTGAAAAAATTAGCAACGCTATCATGGACTAGTGGCATTCATTATGGGGTGGCACAGTTTTATATCGAGACTCTTTGCATGGAAGTAGTGTGATTAATGGATGGGGCTTAGGGTTAGAAATCTCATCACTAATATAAGGAAGAGGATGGCAACCATATTTCATTATGATTTGGTATTTGATATTTCTAAATATATCGTCTGTTTAGACATATAGCCTTCATTAGTTGTTTAGCTAAGATTGTAGCATTTTTTAGCACAGTGTGTTCCTGATCGAGAATCCTACCTCTTTCCTTGAGAGGCCTCTTGGAATAGCTTTTCACTACATTCCAAAATTAGGCTTTAGGCCAAGCTTCGTCTTTCATCTACAACGTAGATCCTATTGAGGGTTGTATTGCGTTGCAGGTTGCGGTAGTGGAGAACATATTTGGGTCACTTCAGTGCTTATTTTCAGTGAAGAAGGGTTCCTTTCCACTGGGAGGATATTAATGAAGGCCATTGAGCTTATTTGTAGCATCTGGATTCAGGCCAATTATTTATTTTTCCCTACAATGTAGTTTCTGTCTTGGACTGCTTTATTTTGAAGGAGTTGTTGCAGGGGTGAGCTCATTGCTCCATTTGGAGTGTTTTTATTTCCATTGAAGTGATCAACCCTTCATTGAGAGACTCTTTTCGGAGGATTTATTTCAGATCTACATTATATTCAGTCACCTCCTTCTATGTGCTTCAGTTGTAGTGAATCTTCAGCACTAGCGCGTTAGATCCACCGTTTATATTTTGATTATTTCCAGAAACCCTTCCGGGGTTATCTAGGAAAAGTGTATAGGAGCATAGATCTCCATTTTTGTCCTTGTATGAGCATGATCTTATCAGATCCATCTATATATATGTCCTTGCTGCAGTATTAGTCACTAAAACTGCGCTATACTTGCTTCATTTTTTTGTGTAGCAGTGTATTGCATGATTTAGGTGCTTTTGGGCATTGGAGGCTTATTTTACATATTTTGAGGGACTTGACACCCAAGATCTTGTACCTATTTATTTATCTTATACATAATACCATGGATCTATTATTTGGCTCATATGTAATGTGTTAACAATTGCTGCTATTTCCATGGTTTTGCACTATATTCCTGATTTTCCCGTTCGAGAATATTGCAGTGGTATCAGAGCATAATCTTGGCTCATCCTATTAATACATTGCATCTATGTTATCAAAAGAAGAAGAAGCTTCTCACAGAAAGGAGAAGACTCAGAGAAGAAACAAAGGAAAGTCTCCATTATTTTCAAAAGTGGAGGGAAAGAAGTTTTCAGAGCTTCTTCTCTAAGCTATGCATGAGCTTAACAGAGAAATCAAGGGAATGAGGAGGGAATGACATAAAAATACCTGAAGAATATTTTCACATGAAGAAAGCTCTATTTATTCATACTATGGGTGTGAGCATTTAGCTACACCATGAGATCTACAAGGTGGTACCCTGCCCACATTCTTGGCAAGTGAAGATTCAGAGGAAGGAGAAACACCAAAGGAGGAGACTCTTGGTGACTATCTCCAAGAATATGAATCTCAGTATAGATGATTCAAGGAGCATCTAAATTTCCAAGGGTTTTGTCAAATCAAAGAAGATAGAAGACCTAGTAACCATAATAGAAGAAGAGGGTGCGTGCAACACACTTTGGGTAGATTCTTTCTACCTACTTTTGATGGGTCACTCAAGGGCACAGCCAAGGCTTCGGTAAAGAAGCTAGACACATATTTTTAGCCGCATCAATTTTTAGAAGAGGAATCAATTAGAGTAGCAGTGGTTCATATTGAAGATAAGGCTTATGACTGGTGGTTTTATGAATCTTCTTCATTCAATAATGCAAATATATCTTCTTATGTAAAGTTTAGTAGGGGTTTAGTGAAAATATTTTATCAGAGACATTTTGAAACCTTTTTGAGGGAGTTAGCCAAACCCAAGAAATGAGAACCTTTACATGAGTTGGAAGGATCCATGAAGCCAACTCCATTTCAGAACACTGTTGAGGGGGTTAAATATCTACAACATGCTTTTCCAAGGGAAAAAGCCCCACTGCAACAAGAACTTTCTTCTCAAGAAGAAGGCAAGAGGATTCGTCCTTCAAGAGGGGATCAAGCCAAAGGATCTCTTAATGATGAGGTATTCTCCAATAATGAGGAGAAGGAAGGGAAAGAGCTAGAAAGAGCCTCCAGTGCTATAAGAGAAGGAGGAGATCCAAAACTATTTGGAGATGGAGATGAATAAATTGCTTCAACTAGAGGAGCTCTTGTATATTTGCAAGAAGTTCTGAAGGATCTTACATATAAAGATCAGGAGCAACATGTGTCTATGTTGATAGGAAATGAGACAAAACAAGGGAGGGAGTGTGTTCCAGCATTGACCATAGTTTTGGGGACATTCCCCATGATAGATCACTTCCTTGTGATCAAGACTTTTGACACCAATGAGATCTTGGGTGTACATGGGTTGATTACATTTGAAGAAGACACCTTAGACTGTGAGATCTTGCAGAAGGTAGGAGAGGATGAGAAGGAGGGCTAGCATCAAGTGATTGGGAAAATACGCACCCATCCTTTTAAGGAGGTTTATGAACAGAAGTAGGAGGATGATTTGTGCAATAAGGGCAAGGACAAATCAGTCCACTCACATATACTACTTGCTTTAGTCCTTGATGTTCCATTACATGGAGGCATTCCACCAGGGAGACCCCCTGATTGGGAGATAATCAAAGAGTTCCCTCGACATGTTGCACCACTCATATATCCAAGAGGAGTGGGAGCATTGGGGGGTCATTGTAAAACGTTGAGAGTCTTGGGTAGACTTAAGGAGGAGGGAGGCATTCTCCCAACATCATCATTACCCACTCTCATCTTAGATATTGCAGTGAGAAAGGAGCAGCATGGGGAGGATAGCAGCCTTGCAACATGTTACTTTGGCATGGGAAGTTTCAAAGTGAAGGAAACCATATGATAGATTTTCTCTGTGATAGATCATTAGCGTTGTCACTATGGAGGATATATCCTTATTGGAAATCCTGGTTGTTAGTGGATTATTCCAAGGATATTTTTACATGCATGATACTTGATTACCAGCTTCAAGAGGAGGGGTATTCAGTCCAAGATGAATTCATCTATTATCATGGTAGGATATTCTTATCTAGAGCTTCCAAGCTCAAGGATAAGTTACTACAAATAGCACATGAAGATTTTCTCTTCAGCCGCACTTATTCCATGAGAGCCTACAACTCCATCATGGAGGGATACACTTGGGAAGGCTTTGAGGAGGAGATATATCAGCATTTGAAAAGATGCATGGAGCATGTGCAGATGGGAGAGATACATAACTCTATGGAGGAGTTATCATGACCACCTCTTTCCTCTTTTGGAATGAGAAGGGATCTATCTATGTATCATTCCATTTGTATGTGAAGAAATTATGGTAAGGAACATGTCTATGTGCATAATGTTTTACTTGATGATTATTTGCACTCCTTTACCATGTATATGCAGGCCATTGCTCCAAGAAGTAGAATTCTTCCATATAAAATTCATGGCCAACTTTGGGCCATATACATTTGTGAACATGGCCACTCCCTATGAGGATATAGGAAGATGATCTACCATTCGAGGTGCACTCCAAAGGCACCAAACATTTCTCACCCTTTCAAAACTTGTGAGAAGACTTGGGCAGTAGGTAAGTGGTGGGGAAACAACTTACCATATCACTATATGATGCAGTCAGGAGATATACTACAGTGGTTCCACATGTGGGACTGTGACCCACCTCCATTTTTTCATATTTCCGTTATATGTACTTGGTTTTGATCCCATACATTGATGGTGTACTTAGTATTTTTATGGGAATGATTGGAGGGATGATGGGAGGTATGAATGTGCCCTTTGGGAGGGAGATTCTCCATGTTTATTATGCTACATGTTTTAGGGAGGACATTGGGCAAACCATGATTTTTTCATTGGATCTATTGCTTCCTTGTGGGATGAGTCGTTTACATCTCATGAGAAATTGGGAGGAGCATGTCATGGAGGGATGGATTGGGATACACTTGGATTATGAGGGAATCTTATCACATGGAGGTGTCACCAATGATGGAGGAGAAGATTTGCAGCACTCATCTTTACGGTTTCTTGAGGAAAAGAAACATTTGGGAGGGGAGGACTGTAATATTCCCAATTAGCCATGAACTAGTTGGAATATTAAATTTTGTTCTTTATTTATTGTTTGATGAATAAAAGGATATGGAGATCCGTAAATCTCCTAATATTAATAAAACCAATGCCAATGTGAAAGGAATACATCTTTGTAGCTTAAATGAGCACCCTTTTGTGTGAAAAGGTGATGGAACACCTTGACTGGGTCAACTTTGACCAAATCAACAACGTTGTCATGGAGTAGTGGCATTCATTGTGGGACAACGTAGTTTTAGATGGAGACTCTTTGCATGGAAGTAGTGTGATTAATGGATGGGGCTTAGGGTTAGAAAGCTCATCACTAATATAAGGAAGAGGATGGCAACCACATTTCATTATGATTTGGTATTTGATATTTCTAAATATATGGTCTATTTAGACATATAGCTTTCTTCAGTTGTTTATATAAGATTGTAGTGTTGTTTAGCACAGGGTGTTCCTGATCGAGAATCCTACCGCTTTCCTTGAGAGGCCTCTTGGAAGAGCTTTGCACTACATTCCACAATGAGGCTCTAGGCCAAGCTTCATCTTTCATCTACAGTGTAGATCCTATTGAGGGTTGTGTTGTGTTGTAGGTTGCAGCAGTGGAGAACATATTTGGGTCACTTTAGTGCTTATTTTCAGTGGAGAAGGGTTCCTTTCCATTACGAGGACAATAAGGAAGGCCGTTGAGATTATTTTCATCATGTGGCATTAGGCCACTTATTTATTTTCCCTTACAGCGTAGTTTCTATCTTGGACTCTGTTATTTTGAAGGAGTTGTTTCAGGGGTGAGTTCATTACTCCATTTGGAATGCTTTTCTTTCCATTGAGGGGATCATCCCTTCACTGAGAAAGTCGTTTTGGAGGATTTATTTCAGATCTACATCAGATTCAGCCACCTCCTTCTATGTGCTTCAGTTGCAGTGAATCTTCAGCCCTAGGGCTTTAGATCCACCATTTATATTTTGAGTATTTCCAAAAACCCTCTTGGGTTATCTAGGAAAAGTGTATGGGAGCATAGATATCCATTTCTGGTCTTGTATGAGAGTGATCTTATCAGATTCATTTATATATATGTCCCAACTACAATATTAGTCACTAAAACTATGTTGTACTTGCTTCAATGTTTTGTGTAGCAGTGTATTGCATGATTTGGGTGCTTTTTGGTATTGGAGGCTTCTTTTGCCCATTTTGAGGGAATTGATCCCCAAGATCTTGTACTTATTTATTGATTTTATACATAATACCATGGTTTTATGTAATGTCTTAACAATTGCTGCTATTGCCATGGTTTTTCACTGTATTCCTGCTTTTCGCATTCGGGAATATTATAGTAAGAGACTCAATTTTTGCCCATTCAGAGTGAATGAAGAGTCATGTTTCACTAATTGGAGCATTATGGAGCCATTGGTGCATAGAAAAAAACAATTAGAGCACTGTAAATATATGTAATAGGAAAATTCTGAGCATAATGAAAGGTGGACATGCCATTGGGAGCTGGACCAGCAGATGTAGCCCAGGAGGGGTGAACTGCTTCATCATGTATTCTTTGTAAATTTCATGTGGTGACTTATTTCTCTAGTTTACACTATTTTTCAGTGTTATTTAAGCTTGTTTTATGCTTCTAATTCACTAATAATCATCTACAATTCATGGTCAAAATCCTTAAACCTTATGCAAACTAATGAGACAAGTATGCACATGTTTTTAAACTGAAAAGACACTTAGCAAAAAAAAAATAATACAATCATTTCAGATCAAGTTGGTATCAGATATAGAGTTTATTCTCTGGTGTTGTTCAACGCAAATATTTGTTTAATTCTTTGCAAGTTTTGGATGCTTACAACACTTAAGCTCAAAAGAGGAGAAGGCAAATAGGTGGAAGCATAAGGGTGTCAATAAGAGCTAAAGAAAAGGAGAGAAATATTTCCACAATATCCACAACCTATTTCAGTGCCTAAAGAAGCAGAAACTCCATTAAGGATGCCTCAAGAGGAAGGAGAAATCCATGAAGAATTGGATCCCAAGGAAGAGGAAAGATTTTTCAGGAAATCATTTCTTCACATGAGTCATATGGTTAGAATCCTTTATCAAGAAAGGAATGATAGACTGGAGGGAGAAGGATTTAAAATTCACAAAGAAGGAAAAGTATCTTCAAGAGATAGACATTATGAAGATAAGTCAAATAAGGGAAATGGAAGAAATGGAGGCAATGGAGAGCCATCATCGTCACGCTCATCATCATCATCCTCTACTTCTTATTTAGTACATCAACCACACAAGTCCAAGAACACTGGTAAAAGTAATTTTTAAAAATTTGCTGTTAAGTTCGAATTTCCTATGTTTAATGGTGAAGTAAATGCAGAAAATATTGATATTTGGATTAGGAAATTTTAGGACTATTTGAGAATTCAAAACCTTCAAGATGATGATACCAAAATTCAGTTAGCTTCATTGAGAATGGAAGGTGCAACATTTGTTTGGTGGGAAGCCAAGACAAAGGAGGAAATCAAGAAACATGGTAAGATTATTCTATCATGGTCATATTTCATTACTGTTATTAAACAACATTTTTATTCCTTAGCTCATATGCAGAAATCCATCATGAACTCACATAAATTTAGGCAATTAAAGGGAAAAAATGTGCAAGAATACACCCAAGAATTTAGGAGAAGAGCTCTCTTGTTAGGGGTGGATTTGCAGAGCCAAGATACTTTGCTCAACTACATAGGAGGATTACATAGCTACCTAAAAAATATTATTCTCATATTTAACCCCACCAGTCTAGATGAAGTATGTGTTCAGGCCACACATCTAGAAGCTAGAGGGAAGAACATTTCTAAAGAGGCTAGAAGGAAACCTTTTAAGGGTAAAGCCAACGAAAATACCTCAAAAGGTAAAAAAAAAGAGAATACATTTGTTAATAAAGAGGGAGAAAAATTGGTTTGTAAACATCGTTCAAAAGAAGTTCATGATGAAACTCATTGTTGGAAATTACATCCTAAAATGAGGCCAAAGAAACCCAATAACAAAGGGAAACATAAAACTGATGTTGTAGCTCAACATGATTTAGGATTTGATTCAGGTGATGAATCTAAGATTACAGCCATGGGATTGAAGAACATCAAGGGAAAAGAAATTGAAACTAAACCCAGTGCCAGTACATCAAACTATCACATAAACACTCCAAATGAAGAAGAAAGAATAGAATTGTTCCATGTGAGGGTGATATCCAAGCATGCCAAGACTAACACATTATTTTACAGTGGGTCACAAGAAAACTTAATATCTGAAGATTTGGTCAAGAAAATTAACCTTGAGACGATACCACATCCAAAACCATATCCATTAGGTTGGATTTGTAAGGATGCAAATCTACAGGTTTCAAAGAAATGTATATTTTGGTTTACAATAATTACAAAATTTGTTGACACAGTTGAATTAGATGTGGTTCCACTTGATATCACTGGAATTGTATTAGGGAGTTCTTACTTGTATGGCAAGAAATCGATCTTCTATCGCCATGAGAACAAGTATCATTTATTCAAATATGGAATGAATTTCATTGTTAGAGCACATCGCAAGAAGACAAACATTTCTATGGTAAATGATTGATAGGTAAAGAGGCTTGTAAATTCAAGTAAGATTTTTTTATTCTTATGATTAAGCATAAATTTTATATTAATAATGAATCATTTGAGGGATGTTATCCTATGTTGAAATCAAATTTATATGATTTAGTTAATGGGCATCATGAAATGTTTCAGGAGCCAACAAGATTGCCTCCAAAAATGGAAATTCAACATGAGACTCAGTTGCAGCAAGATTGTCCTCTTCCAAACATCGGAATGTATTGCATGCCGATAATGGAGAGTATTGAAACAAAGAGGCAAATCAAAGAGATGTTGGAAAAAGGAATCATAAGGCCAAGCACCTTGCCATGCGGTTCACCCATTGTCTTGATACCAAATAAAGATGGGACATGGTGCATGTGTGTAGATTTTCGAGCTTTGAACAACATTATGGTAAAAAATCAATACCCACTCCCAAGAATAGATGATTTGATTGATCAGCTCAAAGAAGCAATTTTTTTCACTAAGTTATATTAACGAAGTGGATATCATCAAGTAATAATTGCAGAAAGTGATATATGGAAAACTGCATTCAAAACCAAACAAGGACTCTTTGAGTGGCTAGTTATGCCATTTGGTTTGTGTAATGCACAAACAACTTTCATGCATGTTATGGATAGTGCTTTTTTTCAATTCCTTGATGAATTTGTGATTGTGTACTTGGATGACATATTGATTTTCAGCAAAACAAGATAAGATCATTTCTTGCATGTGAATAGAATGCTTGATATTTTGAAGAAAGAGAAATTATTGCTTAAGATGTCAAAGTGTGAGTTTGGAATGATTTATTTGGTCTATTTGGGACATATTGTAGGTGGAGGAGAATAGAGGATTGATCCTTCTAAAGTGGAAGCCATTGTGAATTGGCCCACACCCAAAACAGTAACCGAGGTAAGAGGTTTCTTAGTTGCAGCTCAATATTGGAGAAAGTTTATTGCCAACTTTTCTTCCATTGCAACTCCTATCCATGCAGTGACAAGTGTGAAGAAAGGCTTCCAATGGGGAGGAAAATAACAGAAAGCTTTCTAATCTTTAAAATAAAAGATTAGTTCAGCTCCAGTCCTTGCATTACCAAATTTGAGACAACCATTTGAGATACAAGTTGATGCTAGTGATTATGCCATGGGCATAGTACTTTTGTAGCATGGTACACCTATCACCTTTCATTCTAAAAATTTTAATGGTACTGTGTCTAATTATTCTACATATCACAAAGAACTATATGCATTGGTACAAAGTGTCAAGAAGTGGAAACACTACTTGATGAATAAAGAGACTATTATACATACCAACCACCAACCATTACAGTACTTGCAGTCGCAAACAAAATTGCAGCAATCAAGACATTTCAGGTGGATGGGATTTCTTCAACAGTTTCACTTGGTTATATGGTACAAGAAAGGCATTTTCAATAAATTTGTAGATATTCTTTCAAGAAGAATCATTAGTTCTTCTGCTTTACTAAAAAATGATTTTGTTGTACATGAGAGTTACATAGAACAATAGTACATGACATTGATTTTCAAGATGTGTATGCTAGTTTAAGTGAAGGGAATCAAGTTGAAGAAAAATAGTATCACATGCATAACAATTTAATGTTTCATTTGGGAAAGCTATGTATTCCAAAAGGAGAGAGGCTAAGTGTCATGAGAGAATCTCATTCTTCTCTTATTGCTGGACACTTTGGAGTAAGCAAAACAATGGCACATCTATAGAGGTATTGCTATTGGCCTCGCATGATAGATAGTGTGTCATGTTTTATAAGAGGTTTTTTTATGTGTGCAACAAGTAAGCCTAGTAATAGGAAGCTTGGGTTGTACACACCACTACTGGTACCATCAAGGCCCTGTAAGAGTGTCTACATGGACTTTGTTGGAGGTCTACCTGTGTCAGGAAAGAAGCATGATTATATTTATGTAGTTGTCGATAGATTCATTAAAATGTGTATACTTATGCAATCTAAGAAAACCATTATTGTTGAAAAAACTAATGAAATTTATTTTCAAAATTTTTGGGTTCATTTTTTATTGCCAACTTGTATTTTTAGTGACAGGGGTTCCAGGTTCATTGGGAATTTTTTGTCAAATCTATGAGAATGATGGACACAAAGTTGAAATAGAGTATCACTTTTCATCCACAAATAGATGGACAAACCGAGGTGGTGAACATAATATTTTTTCATCTATTTAGAGGGTATTGCAGCAAACATCCTAAGATGTGGGATGAAAAACTGAATTACATTCAGCACACTTACAATCAGGTAAAGCACTCTTGAAGACAAACCTCACCTTTTGAAGTATGCTTTGGTTATTTGCCAAAATTTCCATTAGACTTCATCTTTGCAAAGGATGTTGCAATTTATGGCCATGGTGACATTGAAAAGGCTCAAAATTTCTTTGAACAAATTCATATTATACATCAGCAAGTTCAAGAACAACTTGATAAAATTCAAAGAAAATACAAGGAGAGGCATGACAAACATTGGGTTGATCGCAAGTTTCAAGAGGGAGATGAGGTATGGTTGCACATTAGCGAAGAAAGGATGCAAAGGGAAGGTAAAAATATCAAACCCATTGACTCTGGTCCTTTCAAGATCATAAAACAAGTTGGTAACAATGTATTCGAACTTGACTTGCCTTCTTATAAGCGAATGTATTCAATTCTTAATGTTCAAAACTTACACTTGTATGAGCCACCTTTGATCACTGATTAAGGAAGTGATGTTCAAATACCTTCTATTGAATATTTCTTGCCATAAATTCTAGATGATCTCAAAGAAGATACCATTCTTAACATGAGGACAAGAGCATCAAAGAGGAAAAGTGTTGACTACATTCAAGTTGGGCTCAAAGGCACTAAAACAAGCAAGGAAAAATGGATGGAGGTTGGAAAGGTGAGGGAGTTATACCCTCATCTACTGAATAGGTAATCAAGTCTTTTGGGTTCCAAAAGCTTCCCAATTGGGAGGAGTGATTAGGAGTTCATAATTATTTCTCAAAATTAAAAGTTATAGGATTGGGTTGAAACCAGGACGGTTGTGTAGATCTCGTCTTCCTGATTTTGGTGCTGTGAATGGTTCAAAAAGCCAATGTTTTATGAGGAAGATATTACGTTCTCATCGAAAAGCCAAATAGGTAAAATTGTGATAGTTTGACCAACTTTGACTAGGATCCACAGTCAGCAAAAAGGGAATATTTCAAGGAATATTTATTCCTTAGAATAAATTATAGGTTGACAAGTGTCTGATTCCTATTGGTTGAATAGGTTTTGGAGGAGCCAATCATAGGGTGCCACATGGCTAGCTCTGAGGATTCCACGTGTCCCTAGAATGGCATTATAAAATTTTGGTTGGTTCCGCAGGAATCGACCCCCAGACCTCCTGCCCAGCACACACATGACTTACTACCCACTCTGCACGATGTTTCTTAAACTTATCATTTGCATTTTATATTTATGTTGCATTGAAATTGTGTTTAGGGGTTGGAACCGCCGGTGGTCCCAACCCATCAGCGGATCCACAAAGTATGTGACATGTAATATTTTAAATGTTATCTCCGATGGTTATGCAAAAACTAGCTAGCTAAACAGTTCCATCATATGTTATGTCACATGGCCAACAATAGATGTAACAATCTCTGTGTGGTTAGGTTAATCTACAGTTCAACCCTCAGTTAAACATGCAAGTCAAGTTTATGCCAAGTTTCGCTCAACTGTTATTGTAACTGCGGGATTTGGGGTTGGCATGTGGCCACCCAAATCACAAAATTTATTGCAAACAGTTTATTCGGTAGAATTTTTGGCAAGCGCACCATTCTGGGTTGAATTTCTATTTTCTCTCCAGTTAAGTGGAGTTCTCCACTTTTAGTGGTGTTTTTCTAGGTGAAACTGGGCAAAAGAGTAGGAGACTCAATTTTTTCCAATTCAGAGTGAATGAAGAGTCATTTTTGACTAATTGGAGCATTACGGAGCCATTGGTGTAGAGAAAAAAACCATTGGAGCACTATGAACTGCTTCATCATGCCTGCTGTGTAAATGTCATGTTGTGAATTATTTCTCTATTTTACACTATTGTTCAGTGTTATTTAAGCTTGTTTTATGCTTATAATTCACTAATAATCATCTACAATTCATAGTCAAAATCCTTAAACTTTATGCAAACTAATGAGACAAGTATGCACATGTTTTTAAACTGAAAAGACACTTAGAACAACAAAACTAATGCAGTCATTTTAGATCACCTAGTTGGTTATTTTGGTTTGAATCCCACATTCATGCTTGGAATATATAATGGGGATGATCCGCTGACAATATATTTGGCTAATTCAATATATGGTTGGGTGGAACGTGGTAGTCCCATACCAGGTTGGCTTTTTCATTCATTAATAAGAGTTCCTTTCTTTGGTATTTTAGGTGGAAATGTACTCGATTATATGTAGCATTTATGGTTGTTGTATCCTCAGTATTTCTGTTGTTTATATGTTGGTTATGAATGTGTGTTATGACAATGATGATGTGTTCCTCTCATCATGTTTTGATTAGTAGAATTATGAACAATGAATATATAACCTAATAGATGAAAATGCAGCTAGTGTGATGAGGCATCGATGCTTCTTAGTGATTCTCAGATAAGTATGAGACCCCTATGATGAGATACAATGTTTAAAATTATAGATTACATATTTGTGACATGTTTGACGAAATGGATATCATGGTTTGGGTAGGTTAGGTCAAGTCCTTGATCAAGTTTTGTGTTAGAGGCTTTGTATTTCTATCATTTATTGTATTGGAAAGTCCCATCAATTTCTAGGCACTCGTTTGGACCCCAACCTTTAAAAATTGGCTTAAATATCACAGTCTCTTGCACAAAACTCGCTGAAAAATGCTACAGTCTATCCATTGAGGTATCATGGGAGAAAATGGAGGGTTCCAGTTGCATGCATTCCCATGTCATGGAAGCGACTCAAGGTTTTTTCAATGAAAATGATATTTGACTCACAGCTTGGGCACCTAGAGGGGTGGTTTAGCTTGTGTGGGTCATGTAGCTCCTAAGGAAGGTCACTAGGGTTTTCTTCTATCGATTTCATTACCTTAAGGTAATATAGGAGGTTGAATCATATCATATTACCTCTTCGTCACATTTTTACCCCAGTGCACTACTTAACTTGGGTAAATGTGGGAGGAGGGTGTAGAGAGTCATATCAGAGCTAGGTTCAATAGTTGGACTGGATGGGTGACGTGTTTTTCATGCATACCCATCAATTGCATGTGTGTTATGTATGTTTGTGGACTATGTGTTTTTTGTATATGCATGGCGGTGGTAATCCTTGCATTTGTGTTTCCCTGTCGAAGTTGATGGTGTTACTTTTGGATGTGATCATCATGAGTGCATGTCGGTTATGCACTTTTTATGCATGCTAGTGTCTATATGTTGTTATGCATGAATTTTCATGGTTAAGTTTTTTATACATGAGGTCATTGTAAGAATTTTATGTCATCATGATGTTATTGATATGTTATTATGTCATTATCTTGGTTAAGATAGAGAAGGAGATGTAGATCGTCAAAGTGAAGTTGCTGCACTAGAATTTGGTGTAAGAGCAGATCGACATACAAGTATTGTATGATTGACATGTAATTACATGTTAGTTAATGGATTACTATATGCATTAGGGTTATATACATGTTTTCCATTTTATTTTTGTTGTGGTTACATGTATGGTAGATACTATTAAATCACTATGGTCATATGCACATGTGTCGAATAGTCATGAATGATAGTAATGTGTTTTTATTTGCATTATTGTTGTTTTACATTAGTTAAATTTATGATTATGATATATGTTGTTGATATGTATGTTATATGTTAACTGGTTTATTTTTATATGATAGTTAACTTGATGATTATGTTATATCTTGGTGATAAGTATGTTATATGCTAACTTCTTGTTGTTATATGTTAGTTAACTTTATTATTAGAGTTATTGCATTAACATATTGATGTTATATGTATCATGTTAATCTAGATTGGCATATGCAAATGGTTATGGTTAAGATATTCACATATGAGCCGACATATTTGTGATATTGTGTCATACTAATTTGGACTGACTATGCAGTTGTGATTGTTATGCATGAATGACAATTGTTTATGAACTTATGAGGTGAACATGTTAGCTAGTTAATTTTATAGATATCATGGTGTTATTTATATTTGAGTTGATGTGTTGTAAATTTAGATCGTAATAATCTAGATTGATTATGCAAACAAGATAGCCTCCAATGAGATACATTAATGTATGAGTTTCCTTATGTCATGTATATTGTGTTTAAATGTTTTATTATGTCGTCTATTTGGTGTTTGAGTGTTTGGTGTCTATTATGTTGTCTATATGTTGTTTTAATGTTCGATTATTTGCATGATATGAGGATGTGTCTATAATATTGCATGAAGTAATGATCTTGTTTTAATATCGTTGTACTAACACACTATTTGTTGAGATAGGTGATGTGTACTTGAGTATAAGTAGGTGATAGTTGTAGTATTATGATTTTGAATATTAGCTGATTATGGCATACCTATTATTCTTGGTAGAGGTTCATTCTAGTTAATATATATGATGTCTCTATATTTGGAACATGTGATTGACATGTGTGAACAATTGTAGGGAAACATGCTTGGTATTAGAATGACAGGGTAATAGTTGATGTGTTTATATAACTAACATATGGTTGATGTGACAATACATAATAGGACTCGATTGTAGCAAGGAAAAAGAAAGGAATTGGGTAAGAATTCCTTTAGAAATATTTGGGAACCACAATCCAAACGAATGAGCTCTTGCATGAATACATGAAGTATTTTTAACCCTAATATTGTATGGAATTATGTGGATATGTGCTATGTTTAGGAACATGAATTTGAAAGGTATAACATTTGGTTTCTAGTGTTACCTATATTCCTCAAGGGATTGGATCCCCTGAGAGATGATATATGTATGTCTTTAGATATAAGGCAATGTTGCTGACATAACAAGATAAGGTAAATCGTGTATTGTATGTTTATATTATACAGTGACAATTATGTGTTTATGGAAGTATGATGTACGAGATTTCTTGCAAAAAGAGACTGCCATGAAATATTTCAGAAGGATTGGATTGAAATTTCCCTTCAACGCTTTGGGAACCCCTGGGAGATTAAGTCATGGTGTTTTTTTATAGTCTTGTGATTTTTATATTTTATGATTTGTTTGATTTTGATTTGCAGTTTTGTTTATGTCCACTCCGAGGCCTTTCCTCTTTGTTGCAGTGTCGTACTGCTTCTGTTTTTTATTTGTCTTCTTGATGTTTTTTCTTTCTCTTTCCTTTTATGTTTTGAGAGTATTGGGAATTGGTTTGGGAAAGAAGAAATTTAATGGAGCTCACAGAGATTTATGTGGCTCCTAACAACTAATAAAATACCCAGATGAATTTTAGTGTACAAGTAAAGGGTAGCAGAAGGTAAGAGTAGGATGGTTGCTTGGACTGGTTGGGTCCATTGTCGTAAATTGATAGTGGAAGTATAGACATGAGAAACGTAACCAGAAAGGTAAAGTAAATGGATTTTAGGCATCAAATTCCTTGGCTATGTTTGTAACTATTGTTCTCAATGTTGTGCATGGATAACGAGAGTTCTCTTAACCTTGACCTTATGATATCTAGTAATTACGTTGTGATCATGATTATGATAATGTGTATTTATGTATATATGCATGTATGTATGTCATTTTCTGATAGGACCATGGTTTCTTTATGTTGATGTTTATATATGCATATATGTATGTATGTATGTATGTATGTATGTCGTTGATTGAGAGGGTATTTAGGATTTTTTTGTACTAGTGTTATATATCTATATCTATATATATATATATATATATATATATATATATATATATATATGCAGTTGTATGATGGGGTGGTGAGGGACCATGATTATTTCATGCCGATGTTTATATGTATATATGAATATGTATGTAAGTTATTGTCTGACAGAGTCATCAAGAATCATTATCGTGGAGGAATTATTTTTTATGCAGGTGAATGGTATGAAGACTTTCCTAGTTTATGAGGAATCAATTGGGAGGAGTAGCCTTGATAGATCTACAAGGTCAGTATCATGTGGATATGAATTGATATTATATGTTTGTATTATTCCTATGTTTATGTTTTCAACAGCTAATACTGAGAGATACATCAGAGGAATGAAACGAACGTGATCCACGACATGCTAGGATAATCATGGATAGTGAAGAGACACTGGAGTCTAGGTTGCTTGGTAGAGACAATGTGGTTTTGGATGTGTAGTGCTACTATTGTGTATATGTTATGTGTATTGTATATTAACTACTTGTACCTATGGTATTGTGTTCCTATTGTATATCTGGTGTTGTGTGGATATTGCATATGTGGTGTTGGGTATAGATGGTGCTAAAATTTATGTACATATTGTATTATGCGGATGATGGATATGCATTTTTGTGTGAATATGGTTCTATGCACATGTTCGATATGAAATTTTTTGTACACATGGTGCTATCTACATGTTGTTTATGCAGTGCTATGTACAAATGGCGTTACGTACATGCAATGTTATGTACAAATGGAATTGTGTACATGCTGTTTATGTAGTGCTCCATATAGATGGTGTTGCGTACATGCAATGCTATGTACAAATGGCATTGTGTACATGTTGTTTATGCAATGTTGGGTATAGATGGTGCTATGTACTTTTTTTATATGCGATTCTATGAAAATATGGTGTTGTGTGCATGTTGTACATGTGGTTCTACGTATATATGGTGTTGCGTGCATGATTTTACATTTGGTGTTATCTGAATATAGTGTTGTGTACACGTTCTACATGTGATGATGTGTGAAATTGGTGTTGTGTACATGTCGTGCATGTGGTGTTGTCTACATTTGGTGTTGTGCACATGTGGTGTCGTGTACATTTCGTGCATATGGTGTTGTGTACATGTGGTATTATGTACATGTTGTACACGTGGTACAATGTACATGTGGTATTGTGTGTATGTCGTACATGTTGTGGTGTGGGTATGTAGTACTATGTATGTGAATTTTGTAGTTGTGGTATCATGATATGTGTTTTTTTGTGTTGTACTATGTTTATGTTAGCATAAATTCTTAACACAAGTGTATGAAAGGAGCTCACTTTAGCTTCAAGTGAAAAATAATTCTAACAAAAAAGACAGTTTCTTAACTTCTTTATATCTGAAATCGATAGTTAAAACAAATTCTACAAAAAACTCGATCTATGCAGTAAAGTAATTAAATAGTAAAAATAAATAAGAATTTCTCCATGAATCCAACATACAAGAGAGGATATAAATAATTTTATATGTATAATAACACTTGGGAAGGGAAAAAATAATAGTCTTACCAGTCCCCCTCAATGGGATGGGCTCTTGGCTATCCTCAACGCTTCAAATCCACAAGTTTCTCTCTCTCAATGGTGTCGAAAACCCAACATGTGTTGAACTCTATGGGAGCTCAAGAAGCAAAGAAAGTAGTAGCAGCAATGAGAATAATCAAAGCACGACAATGAAAGTGATAAAAGTGAATAATGAATGGAAAACCCTCCTATTTATAAAAAAATAGTGAGTTATCCTTGATAATGGTGAATAATAAAATATTATTAACCAAGATCTAAATCTAACAGCTTGGAATATTTTATTATATTTGGTTGGAGCGAAAAGGTATTTAAGTTGGTTAAATACATTTATTTAGAAATTATAAACAAATAAATGATTTATTTATCATTTCAAGAATGTGGTTAAGGAATAAAAATAATGATTTGTTTAATTATTTCTAGGTGATTTAGTCAAATTTAACAAGGAAAAAAATACTAAATAATGAATTAATTAATCATTCTTAGAGAAAAATAAGAAAAATAATGATTTATCTATTATTTCTCATAATTGGGTTAAATATGACAAGGAATATTATTTAAGCAATTTTTCAATTAATTATTCCTAGAGGAAAATCAATTAAATAAAGATTTGTTTAATTATTCCTCACGGGGTTTCTTGTTTTAACCATAAATAACTTAATAAAATATGGTTTATTAAATTATTTCTTATAGTGAAAGAAAATTTACTATGGTAAAATTGGTGTTGCATGGTGTACTTTGATCCATATAATTGTAAGTGGTTATATGAACAAAAATTGGTGTAACAGATTGCCGCCCAACGTGCGAGAATTAGGAGCAAATCGTATGACTGAAGTACGTTGTAAGAACACAATCACTATATACCGAAGGGGAGTCAGAGAGAGAAATATACATAGATAGAGTGAAGTGATAGAGGACAATAACCGAGGGGGAGAGACCTATGAATGATACAAGTCTCCTTTGATGTTTGGGTACTTGTTCTCAATGATGCGGGGGAGCCATACCTATGCCCGCGGAGATGAAAAAGTGCAAAGAATAATGGTGTGCCTAGAAAAATGAAACTGAGAAATAAAGTACATGACAAAAGGTACATGACATGCTGGCATAAAATGGGCCTGACAAAAATATAATGGATCCCACATAGATATTGCACCTGGGACAAAATCTAAGATCGAATAGAATAATATCTGAGTACGTGAGACATAATAACAACCAAAGAAGCCCTGATAAACATGAAACGACTAAAAATATAAATGGATCATCTGAATGATACATGCATACTATGGGTGTTGCAAGCAGCTGGAATCGAACCATGAAATCTGTGGAGTTGCATCTGAGGCTATAACATAATATGAATTCATTTGGTCATGTGGGGGGCTACCTGAAGGGAAACCCCCTCATGAGGTCTGAAACATCTCACACCAACCCAAGAGTCATTAGTACAATCTGCTGGATCACTGAACCATCGATTATACGAATCTTGATCATGCAATAATGAGTTGAAGTTGAGCGAATGAGAAACAATCAAGTCAAAGGGAAATGATGAGTCCCTTTGCCTGATCTAAGGCACCAAACAAGAATGGAAGTTGGAACCAAGGTACATCGCCCTCTAGAAATGTGTTTTGGAATGAATGTACTGATGTCGACAAAAGGAGGTCTGCCATAGGTGAGGTAATGAGGAATCCTCAACTAAGGCACAAGTGAGTATGGTAAAGTGATTGATGGACTAACACCAGGGCTGATGACAAAATAGGGGATACTGAGTAGCAGACTGATGAATTTCCTTCTCAGAGCATGAAAAGCATGGATGACCTAGAAGTGACTAACACAACATCAAAGGGGATGGGGGAAAATATAACTAGAGGCGGAAATGGGCAACACGAGAGAGAGACAGGGAAAAAATGGATGGAATGTTGAAACATGAGGCAAAGTGACTCGGGATAGACTCCATGAGTGAGATGGTGGTTCAACTCGAATGATGTGAACAAGGGTGACTCAATGATGCTACCTCACATAATAGGCTCAGTGAGGACCAAAAAAGCATGGGAAAAATATGGTTACTCATGATGAAAATCGACACATGCACTGAAAAGTATGAAGGCAAAGTGGTGCCCTATGTAGAAGTAACACAAGTGAAGAAATATGATTTTACGAGATGAAAAAGTGATCTTTCTTGGAAAAATGGCTTCGTGGTGAAGTGTCAAATTACCAAAAACGAAATCATACCCATAATAGTGCTCTGTGAGAGCTTTCTAATGGTGTTGACAATTCATCAAACCGAGCTAAGGTTTTGTCGCAATTGGTGAAATAAAATTTAGGGTTTTTCATTTAATAAAGAGATTTCCCTCCAATTTGATCCATTTTCTACTGGAGTTGTGGTGAATTTGGAGAGGAGGATAAGGCCCTAAATCTTGTGGCGATCATAGTGGAAAAATTGACCATTGGAATCAATATCCGTCTGTTGTTGGTTGTAACCTTACTTTATTTGTTTAGCGGTAATTTTTTTTTGATTAGGTGCTCTAGAGTCCCAAACATAAGTCTAACCTTCCGCATGGTTGGCTCGCACTTTTTGGGGCTTTTATTGTCACCTGGATCATATTTCCAGAGTGGAAAACTACGAGCTCACAATTGCAGATGCTGAAAAGTGTGAGTTGGTCCAAAGGTGGGTTTTAGCATGCTTTTTGGATGACGAACGAGACTTGAGAAGTGATGATGTAGTTTACCTTCTTTTAGCTTAAAAAAATGATGATTTTGTGCAGGTATGGTAGAGTTGAAGATCAAATGGAAAGAGAGGGATTTATATGTGCATGGTGTTGAGATGCAGGGGGATGAGGTGGTACGAGGAACACTTGTGAGGTACGGAGTTCTCAAGTTGGTTGAGAACCCACTCATGAGGGCAGGGGATCCCTTGTTGTCTAGGATAGTTGGTTATTATGATCCATACCAGGAGGCCTTTATGGTGCAGGGGAACATGATCAAGTTGACCATTTAGGACATCTACTTCTTGACCGGACTCCCACCACTAGCAGTGGTGGGAAATATACATCTAGTATTACCGCGTGGGTGGAACATATCAGAGTTTGTGGAATGCCACTGTAGACCGAATTTTTGTGCTAAGCGCATAACCATACTGATCGGTGATCTATAGAGGATAAAGACACTATTTTTCATGGTAGTAGTACTGTCTATCCTGGGAAATCAGAAATTCCATCAAATCATTGGGGTGGGGGGGGGGGAATAATGGTTGTTGAAAGTGTTCTGAGTGGGACCTACTATTGGTGGGCCAAGATGATGTTTTCTTCAGTGAAATGACAGGTGTTGTTGTGAAAGAGACAGGTGAACCATGAATATTATTTTGGTAGAGTTTTGTGCTCATTCTTCTTTGAGAATATTGCCTCACTTCAGCCTCATGTGCGGATCGAGGATGAGGGCCCACGGGAGCATAGGATGCATCGTTGGGGACAACTACTATCGAGAGAAGGAGGCGGGGATTCAGGCAGGTGTTCTGACCCAAGTTATTCACTCATTAGCATCAGATGCCACTGTACATAGATGACTATCCATATAGTGGTATGCACTTTTAGGGGGACTCTGACTTGCCACTTCTGCCAAGTCGAGCATGGGGACCATATGGTAAGTGAAAGTTGCTATATATTACGGTGCATTTAAAATTTTTATAATAATTATGTCATACTGATTCGTTAATTTTGGTATGTAGATATAGGACTAGTGAAGCCGGCATGGTATATGGGACGACCCAGAATGCTAGGGGCTATAGAGTCTAGTGGAGCCAGAGGAGACCAGAGACCTAACTATGAGGTTGTGCTGGAGGATGTCCACTCCAGTTGTGAGTTGATACTGAGAGGCATATCTGAGTGCATATGGCATGATCTTGAGGACCAGTACATCAAGGGGTGTATAGGGCTAACCTCTAAGTAGCGAGGGGTCATGTGGCGCATGTAGATGACTAGACAGATAATTCGGATCTGCAGGCTGCTTGGGCTGAGCTATTGGCTCGGGACCGTCCAAATAGTGATCAGATGTAGGGGAATGTGGTGCCCCCAATTTTTATTTTGTAACATGGTATGGGCATGTCAGATGTATTTACAGTAGTGGGCTCCAAAACATTTATGATTTTGTCAATACATAATATGGATATGCATCTTTTTATATATGACAAGTGTATGGTTCGCCATTTGTTTTATGATTGTCTTGTCTTAAATGCATGTGATAAGTGCCAATCTAGAGCATTGTTTGCAATGCTATCCACATAATGATTTTGGGCTCTAGGTACATAATCGAATGTAATGGTTTCTAATTCGCTCACTAAAAGCTTCACTCATAAATATCTTCTAAAAAGGACATGGTTATTCATAGGATACACACCATTCAATTGCATGACAAGCAAAAAGGAATCTAAATGAACATGAAGATGAAGGATGCGATGATCAAGGGAATTGACTAACAAACCTATCACTCTATCATATTTGGCATGGATATTGGTGGTAGATCCAATGCATACACTGTTGGAGATGACTTACGAATGCAAGGGGGAGAAATTTCCCAAGCTATCGAGGTTAGATTCCAGGAGAAGCGACTTGCACCGTCAACATAACCAATATGCGGTGGGGATGATGGATCAATTTGAAAGTCTCCACAAGATAAAAAATGATATGACAATGCAAGCTACCTAAATGCATGACAGAAATAAAACATGCATATCAATGGGAGATGCTATGGGTAAAATCTCTTAAGGTAGAGTGAATTTTGAGGGTTAGGAAGGAGTTCGCCTTTGAAACCCTATAGAAGGTATGCCCCTTGCCCAAGTTGTTACTAATGATGTAAGGTCCTAGTCATAATGAGTCAAAATTCCCATGATCAAGGACATCATGAGCCTGATCATACACTAGAACAAGATCGAATTCGTGAAAGGTACGCGGGTGGATGTTTCGATCATATTGAGCTTTAGTGTGCTTCTTTAACACATCTATGGTTTGCAATGCAACACGACAGATTTCAGAAGAATTCTCAAGCATGATAAGTCTTTGTTATAAATTTTGGGTGTTAGGGAGAAGTTCAAAGACTAAGTGAAGGGATGGGATTTCACCCTTTATTGGTAGGAATTACTCCTTGCCAAAAACGAGGTGGAAGGGAGTAAACCTAGAAGCATTTTTAACAGAAGTTCTATAGGCCCAGAAAGAAAGGAAGAGAATAAGGTTCCAGTTGCTTTTGTGCTTGTTCACCATCCGTTGAAGCATAGTTTTAAGGATTTTATTGACCGCTTCGACTTGTTCATTACCCTGGGGATAATAATATGATGAATATTGGTGCTTAAGGACCAAAAGGGAGGATATCTCATGCCATATATCATCTTTCATATGTCGGCCATGGTCAGAGACCAATTTGTTTGGAACCTCCAATTTAGGGATAACATGGTTAAAGAAAAAGAGAGCTACGATAGCTATCGTGTTATTGTACTTTGGCATGGCCTCAACTTATATGGTGAAATAGTAAACCACCACAATGATATACTTGTGGTTACCAGTACATGGAGGTCAACACTCCATAAATTGAATGGCCCACTTACAGAAGGGAGTGGATGATATGATAGGATGGAGGGGAGCGGGTGGAGCTCATGCCTTTGGGGCAAAGAGTTGGCAATTGGAATAGTGCTTGACTGCTTCAATGCAATCACCAAAGAGAGAAGCCCAATAATACCGAGTGTGCATGAATTTCTAGGCATTAGCCAATCTGGAGAGGTAGCCATCACAATCTCTGCTATGTATGCATTAAGGAATTTCTCACCTTCAACGTGCTTGAGAAAATGACAGAGGACAGAATCAACACCGTGACAATAAAGATCATCACCGATGAGAAGATAGCAGAGGGCTTGGTGTCATATATGTCATCGATCATCATGATCAAAATAGGAAGAAAACTGCTGGGTTCGCAGATAGGTGAGGATGCCACCATACCAATGGTAATCCGAAGTAATGGAAAACAAGTGCTGGTTGAGTAAATAATCATTAACCAATAGATTTCGGGCACGAGTAGGAAATTCAAAAATAAGTTCACCAAGGGCTAAGACTTTCTTACTCTTAGGTGTGACAAATTCCAGATAGAATTCCTTATGGATAATAATCCAATGGGGGTACTTACCATTGATGATCTATCGACTCAATAGGAAATCCTTAGGGTTGGAATTGGTCACGACCTTGGTGGAATGCGTAAGGATATAATGACAAAGTTTTTGGACTGATAACACAACGACCTATGCCAACTCTGCTTCATGCGAGTAGTATAGAAGGATTCCCACAAGTTTCTTATTGACATGATAGATAAAATTTTTGTTTCTGATGTCATATTCCTAAATGAGGACATCAGTGACTGAATGAGTGGACGCTGAGATGTACGGGATGAAATCCCTTTCAAATTTAGGAGGATGAATCAAGGGAGCAGAAGTGATACCATGTTTCAAAAATCAAAATACAGTTGAGCATAGTCATCCCAAAAAAATATAATGTTATATATAAGGAGTCTAAGAAACCCATGCGTAGTGTTGGCATAATCAGGGATGAAACGATGAAGGAAGTTGGCTTTTCCTTGAAGGCTTTATAACTACCGCAAGCTATGAGGAATGGGAAGCTCAAGAATGGCTTTAACTTTGGGGGGATCAAGCATTATACCATATTTGGACACAATGAATCCCAATAGATGGACTAATGGAACACAAAATACACACTTCTGCGGGTTGAGGTAGATATTATACTTGCAACATCAGAGAAAGATAGTACACAAATCATGAATGTGTTGTACCCGATGCCTAGAACAAGAAGTGTAGTCATCAGAGTAGGAAAGGATAATATGAGCCAAATAATGGAAACATTATGACATGTCCCACTAGAAGATGGCTCTGAAATTATTTAGGCCAAACTACATGACCCTATAGGCAAAGGCTCCCCAAGGCTAATGAATGCATTTTTTAACTATTCAGCACAATAGATAAAAATCTAGTTGTACCTAGAGAAAACATCCATAAAGGATAAAACCTAATGCCCAGTAAACTCATCGATGATCTGGTCAATAAAAAATGTGGGGAATTTGTCTTTGGGACAAGCTTTGTTCAGGTTGTGAAATTTAGTGCAAACATGAATAGTGCCTTGTTTCTTGAGAACAGGAATATTCAATGGGATAGATAAAACCAACCTGCTTGAGCTTATCGATTTCAGATTTGATAGCCTCTCGTATGGAAGGATTAATCGGTCTCAGCTTTTGATGGATAAGATAAGCATCAGGCCATGTATCGATATGGTGTTTAACAATGGCAGGATCAAGTTTGGGCATCTCTTAATAGGACTAGGCGAAAACATCATGGAATTCCTTGAATAACTTAGTTTAAGCTTCAGTTTCTTCGATGGTGAAATGTGGCCCCAAGATAATGTTTTCTTCTACCCCTAGTTTATTGGTAACGTTAATTTTAATGGTAGGAGATATATTGGCCATATTTCCTTCTTCAAAAGGATCTGGTACAGGAATGGGATTTCTAAACCAATCGACCTTATCAGGGATGAGTTATTTAGACTCCACAACATACTAGTCATGGCACTGTTGTGGAAGGAAGTACGCACGGTGGTGCATATCATCCCAGGGGAAGTAATGGGTGGTCATTGCTTCCATAATTTCTTCATCAAAATGAAATATGGGAGGACTGGTGGAAGGGAGACCACATGATGTGGCGGGGCTACCTAACACATCATCATGAGAGATATCATTCACATATGCATAACTTAGAAGGGTAGACGAAGAGCTAGTAGATGAAACATCTACCGATGTTGAGACCAAGGAATTTTCTGAAGTAAGCTTGACTGAAACATAAGGGGATTCCCCAAAGGGTTCTTCCACCATGGATCTCATGGATGATGAAAAATAGAGAATAACGACTGTAGGTTCCGTCATCTCCACATCAGGGGGAGGTATCACAATGCGTGCAGAAATGTCCCCTAGTACTTCTGAAGAAGAACTCATAAGAACAGGGGTAAAGGATCCAAGGGTGTCATGAAATTCATCGAGACGGGGACAATGATGAGAATAATGGTCATAAAGATCACAAAAATCACAGGGGTGGTTCATGTGCAATTATTTAAGTTTCTTAATTGAATGAGGCAAGGTAACATGGACCTCCGGGATGTCAATTTTTGGAAACGTCTCGTTAAAAATGATTTTGAGATGAGGAATCTCAGGATAGTTATGGGTGGCATGCCAAACAACATCACACAAAGTGCGTGGTGACTGATTTGGAGGCTTAGGAGGAGCAGGGGCTATTTGGGGGGCCTTTTCCTTAGGTTCCTTCTTTGTGGCTTTGCTGCCCTCACCAGATGATTTTGCAAGAGGATTAATTTCTTGTTGAGGTGGCTAAGGCATTGAAACAAAGGGAGGGGTCATAGGAACTAGTTGGTCTGGGGTTAGAGTGGTATATGGTTTGAGCTTACCAGGCATAGTTTTTATTAGGGGATCAATGTATCAGACTGGAACCCTCATGGTCAAATTCGGAAGACCTAATGCAGCCATAACAGGCACCAAAATACTCTTGGGGGCAGGGGGGGGAGCTAAAACGGTATCTGATGAGAAGGGTAATGGCCTCATGGAATGGCTCCCAAAATGGATAAGGCTAGGTGGAACTGTTCTTTTTTGAAAAATGTTGGAAGAGACACTAGCAGAAGAAGTAGGTCCTTGAAGAGAAGGTCTTGAAGGTTGTTTCAAGTGACCACTCGTAGGTTGTGGAGGATTTTGTTGTTGGCTAGTTGACCCGTACCACTTGTGGCTAGCCCGAGATAGTTGCATCATGAAAATACTCGATGAGTTGGGGTCAGTGATAAGAGGAGGTGAACCAGGGAATGAACCAAGTCAGGTGGAATCATTATAGGCTCTTGCTGAAACTTCGGTGAGAGGTGTGACTGATTGTTTATCAGCCACCAAAGATATGATAGGCTCATGGAAGGTCTGAGACTTCTATTCGTAATATTTCAATTGATAGACGCTGAAGATATTTCCATTGTGAGGAAAGAACATCTTACGGTGAACCCAAAACGATATTTTAATCCAAGGGGGAATCAATGACCTCAATGTCAACACAAAAAATATTTCCCACAAGAGTGAGAGGACAATTGCGGAACATGAAAAGGGGCTGAGAAGGGTGACCGTCCCAAGCACACAAAGTTACTGTGGATGGGGCTAAGTTGGGTTATTTAACCTTATTCCAAAGATAGGTGGACATCACACAGGTGGATGCGTCCTTGTTGTTAGTATGAATCTTTTTTCGAAGTGTACGAAAAAATACCACTTTAGGTATGCATAACTTATAGCCCTAACATCAAATATGGTTGCCAATATCTTCAGATCTGTAGTTAGTTGATCAAGACAAATGCTTCACAAATCTAGATCTATGCATAAAAAGAGATTAAGCAGTAAAAATAAGGTTTTACTCCATGCATCCAATAGACAAGACAAGAATAATATGTTTTAAAGAATTTTATATTAAAGGGCACCTGGGAGGAAAACAAGAAAGGTGTTTCCAATTCTCCTCAATGGGATGGGTTCTTGAAAGTCCTCAACACTTCAGATCTAGAATTTGTCTCTCTTGTTGGCGTAGAAAACCCAGAAAAACATAGAACTCAAAGGGAGCTCACAAAACAAATAATGGAAAATATGACAATAATAATGGCTCAAAGTCAGACCAAGAGTTTAGATCCAGAGTGATCTAAGAGGCAACAAAAGGTGAACAATGGTAGGAAAAACCCCCCTATTTATAACAAAATATTGGGTCATTCTAAATCTTGGTGCATGATTAAAATAATATTAACCAAATCTGGATCCACCTTTTATGGAATATTTTATTATATTTGTTTGGAGGGAAAAAGTATTTGACTCAAGGGTCAAATCCCTTTATTTGTAAATAATAAATAAATAAATGATTTTTTTATCATTTTAAGGAAGTGGTTGAATGATAATTAAATAAATAATGATTTATTTAATTATTTATAAGTGATTTAGTCATATTTAACAACAAATATTATTTAAATAAGATTTAAATATTATTCCTAGAAAATAAGAAGATAAATAAGGATTTATCTAATTAATTTCTTTATTTTGGGTTAAACATGACCAGGAATAATAATTAAATTATTGTTTAATTAATTATTCCTTGAGGAAAATCAAACAAATATAGGTTTGTTTAATATTTCCTTTTGGGGTTTCTTGTTTAGACTATAAACAACCTAATAAATGTGTTTTATTAAGTTATTTTACATAGTGAAAGCAATTTTACTTAGGGTAAAATTGGTCTTACATGGTGTACTTGGGTCCATCTAATGATAATAGGTTAGATGACCAAAAAATGGTGGAATAGATTGCCCCCGAGCGTGTGAGTATTAGGAGAAAATCGTATGGCCGAAGTACATTATAAGAACTCAATCACCAGACATCAAAAGGGAAGTCAGAGAGAGAAATGTAAGGTAGGCTAATGTGCTGAAGAACTAGACCCTGAGGAGACAAGACTTACAGGTGCAAAAAGTCTCTTTTTGATGAATGGGTACCTCTGCTAAAGGCGGCGGGGGAGGCGTACCTATGCCCGCCGAGACAAAGTACAAAAGAATAGTGCGTCCAGTAAACAAGGGATAGAACTGTAAAGTACATGCTGGCATAAACATGAGCTAGATAAAAGATATAATGATGAATTCCACATACATGTTGTGCCTAGGATAGCAACCATGAATTATACAATAATATCCGAGTAGATGAGATACAAATACAACCCCCATGGCCCTTTAAACGGGGAAGGGCTCGCAAAATCTGACTTATACATGCAAATCAAAGAGGCACTACAAACGACTAAGGCCGACATCATCAAATCTGTGGAGCTACACCGAAGGCTGAAGTGAAGAAGTCATCCGGGTATGTGGGGGGCTACCTGTAGGGCCACCCCCTCATGAGGATTGGGACATCTCACACACACCCAGGAATCACTGAGATCAACTGTTGCATAACTGAACCATCAAGTATACAAATCTCGATCATGTTGAAAGGAGCTAGAGCTGAGAAACAATCAAGTCAAAGGGAAATAAGGAGTCCTTTTGCCTGATCCGGGGCACCGAACAAGAGTGGAAGCTAGAACCAAGGTACATCGCCCTCTAGACCTGTCTTCTGGAATGAATGAGCTGATGTCGATAGAAGGAGGTCTGCCATAGGTGAGGCAATAAGGGATCCTCAACTAAGGCACGAGAGAAAATAGTAGAGCTACTGACAGACTAACAACAATGATGATGATGAAATGGGGGGTACTGAGTAGCGAGTGGACGACTTCCCTTGTTAAAGCATAAAGGGCATGGATGATCTGGCTGTGACTGACACAATATCACGAGGGATAAGGGATAGTGATACTGAAGGCCATAATGTGCAACACGAGACAGGGAACAAGTAATGAAGGATGGAGGACTATAGAGGGATACAAAGGGACTCGGGATAGACTCCATGAATGCGATGATGACTCAACACTGATGCTCTTGACAAGGGCGATTCGATGGTGCTGCCAAACAGTAAAGGTCCAATGGGGGATCATAAAAACCTGAGTACAATATGGTAACTCACGAAGAACATCAACACGAGCATGGACAAGTATGGAGGCCAAGTGGTGCTCCTAGTATGAGTGTTGCAAGTGAAGAAAATAAATTTTGAGGAGGGGTGAAGTGATGCTTCATGGATAAAATGTGTCATGGTGAAGTATCAAGTCACTAAAAACTAACAGATACCCATTTGAGGGCTCGGTGAGAGCCTTCCAATGGTACAGATGGTTCATCAAACTGAGCTACGATTTGGCCGTAGCAAGCGAAAGAAAAAACAGGGGTTTTCTTTTAATAAGGCATATTCCCTCCAAATTCACTCGTTTTCAGTTGGAGCTATGGTGAATGTAGTGAGGAGAGAAGGCCCTAAATTATGCGGTGATCATAGCTGACAAACCGACCATTGGAATTGAGATCTGTATGTTGCAGGTAAGATTCCTAATCCTACTCTTCCATTTCAATGGATTGAGAGTTCAGTTTAGGTACCCAGAGTTCATGAACAGGCCAGGTCGCACTTTTTGGGGTCTATTTTGCAACCTGGGTAGTAGGTACTGGGCAGAAAACTGTGACCTGTCCCAAGAAATGATCTGAAAAGTGCGACCTGTGAGAGAAAGGGGGTTTCAATGCTGTTTTTGGCTGAGATCTGGGATTTTTATGGTTGAGGTGAATAGGTGCCCCCAAGCATGTTGTGGTCATGCTAAAATGTAGTTAGAAAAAGGGGAATCTAAACACATTTTAATGATGTGGTGCGCCATTTGTTTTCGTTATGGTTATGCAGTTTGAGAAAGGGAATGGAGGATTACCAATTTCTTTTAGTACTACATATATGAATCAAATGGACTCTAAGTTTCCGGGTTGGCATACCTGGTGTCACTATCCCAAAGAGAGGATTTGGAGATAATGAACTGATGCTCTCCTAGAAAACCCATAGGTTGGTCAACAACAATGTCTAAGAGACTGGGTTGCTGATGTAAGATGAAGGAACGATAAGGGGTATCATCGCTAGAGTGATCTGAAGTGATATGGGACTCTAGGGGTTCTTCTAAATGTGGAAGAATGATTGTAATAAAGTTGACACGACCAGATAAACTAGGAGAGTTGTGGATAATTGCTTCTCCTGGTCTCTCAAATATGGGTGCCCCCTTACCCAAACATTGGGTTTCAATGTAATGGCCACAAGGTGTATGTGGTTTGAACGCATGGGTTCAATTTAAGGGGAAATAGATAAAGTCAGGGGAGGTGATTCCTTCCATAATGTCATCATCGTGATAGAAGATGGGGTGACTAGTGGAAGAAAGACCACCTGACATGACGAAGCTACCTAACTCATGATCATGAGAAGAGAGGGTCACATGCGCATTGTCATTAGGGGTGACAGAAGAGTAAGAAGATAAAAGGTCTACCAATGTTGAGTCTAGGGTGATCGCTGAAGGGAGGTCAAGCGAAACATCAAGGGAAGTATCCAAGGGGACTTCCACCGAGGGTCTCATGGATGATGATAGGTAGAAAATGGTGGCAGCATGCTCTGTCATCTCAACATCAGGAGGGGGAATGTCAATGGGAGTGGGTAGATCCTCAAGCTGACCTAAAGCATACTGCACGAGTATGGGAGAGGCGGATTGATTTTGTTCAATCTCATATGCTCGAACTACCTCTAAAGAGGCACGGTAATGTATCAAGTGGGGACAGTGGTGGGAATAATGGCCATGGACACCACACAGAGCATAGGGTTTGTTGGTGCGAATAGTATTTGGGTTCCTGGCTCCGGTCGAGGAAGAAACAGAGGTTTCAGGGACCGTAGACTCAGGGAACGTGACTTTAAACATGGGTTTAATACAGGGCAACTCGGTACAAGTATGGGTGGCATGACTGATGACATCACACAAGGCGCAAGGCTTTGCGGGTGAAGGAGGGGCAGGGTCAGTCGGGGTGGCCTTGTCTTTGGATTCCCCCTTGTGAGCTTTGCCTTTCTTTCCCGGAGCTGGCCCAACAAGAGAAGGGACCTATTGAGTTGCTGATGGCACTATACCAACAAAAGAAGCTAGGGGAAGTAGTTGAACTGATGTGAAAGCAAGGTAGGGTTTGGGGTGACCAGGCGAGGTAGCGGCTGGAGGGTCAAGGTACCAGACGGGTATACCCAGGGTCAAGTTGGGGAGAGAAAGGGTGGCCATGATGGGAACCGAATAGACTCTGGGAGGGAGAGCAAGGAAAGGTATCTGACCAGTGGGGTGGTGACCAGATGGGATGGCTCCAAGATGGTTAAGGCCTGGTGGAACCGACCCGGGAGGATAAAGCGGCTCATGGGTACCAACTGTAGGAGAAGGGCCAGAAGGAGTAGGTCCGACTAGTTGAGACAAAGGGCTAGGAGTAGGTTGTGGCGGGCGAGGTTGAGGTTGCTGACTAGCAGAAGCGGGCCACTTAAGGGCAGCCCAAGACAATTGCATCATGCAAACATTCGATAAGCTGGTATCAGAGACAGGGGGAGGAGGGAGACCAGCGAAGGTTCCAAGCAAAGAGGAGTCTTTATAGACGCCCGGAGAGACACTGGTCAAAGAATCAATGGTTTTATTATTGGCTATAGAGGAGATGGTCGACTCAGGGGAGGTCTGAGATTTTGGCTCATGATACGTCAACTAGTCAATGGTGACTATGTTCCCATTATGAGGGAAAGACATCTTGCGATATACCGTGGATGGGACAGCAGACATGGCATAGGTGTAGCTCCACCCCAAGATAATGTTGTAATCTAGAGGGGTGTTGATAACTTCAATGTAAATGCAAACAATCTTGTCCGCAAGAGTGATAGGACAATTACAGAATAGGCCAACGGGCTGGGAGGCATGGCCATCCCACGCTCGAAGGGTGATCGTGGAAGGGGCCAATTTAGGAGATCCAAGTTGTTTCCAAACCGAAGTGGACATTACACAGGTGGATGCCCCCTCATCAATGATACACCGAGAAATGTGAGCATTCTGGATTTTGACTGGGATTTGGAAGGTTACGGAAGTAGGAAGAGGGGGATGATCTAATTGATGGGCATAAAAAAAAATTCAACTGGTCATCAGCAGGATCTACAATGCCCATGGCAGATAATAGGGCCTCCTTTTGGGAAGGGCACAACTGGAGGAGTTCCAGTGTGGAAATGGCGGTAGGAGACTGTGCCAAATCATCTACTATGCTATACGAATGAGAAGCTCGACCAGAAGCAACATTTCAGCGTAATGGTCCCTTAGGAATCTTGGTATGAACCTCAAATTTGGGCTGAGGGATATGCAAGGAACCATTGGATGTCGAAAGAGGCTCTGTAGAAACTAAAGAGGATGACTTGGGGAGAAACGGAGCTGGAGGCTTGGGGTATTGATGAGACCGAGTTTGAAGGTTAAGGTCGAAGGTTAGAGGTTGGTCAGAGTTCATCATGAGGATCTAGTAATCGGAGGAACCAGAAGGTGAAGGTTGGGTGGTCCCTTGTCCATCAGGTGTGTGGGTAGCCACGAATCCTTGCTAGGGGAAAATATTGGTAAACATAGCCAGTTGAGTAGAGGCCAGATTGGGGGGAGTAGTAGGGGAGGCATGATGTTCGCGCAATGTGGCTTGAGACTCCCACATCTGCCGCATCTGTGGTAAAATGGGACAATCATGAGTGTAATGACTGCAAACACTGCAACACGAACAAGGCTTATTTGTACGAAGAGTCTTGTCCATCTTGGGCTGAGTGCCCTGCTACTGGTTAGCAGTGTTAGAGTCAATACCTTGAGGATTGGGTCCACGATTACTAGGGGAAGATTGATTTTGATTTTATTTCCTCTATCTTTAAGAAGAGGGAGGATTAGTGGCACCCTGCTATGCAAATACTTACCCTGGAGGGGGTGGCAGTTGTTGTTTCTGGGGTTGAGAAGGAAAGGGAGGCAGAGGTGCAAATGTTAGAGGAGTTGGGGCACCAGGCTGTGGATAAGGATAATGGTTAGGTTGGGCAACATTGAGGTAAGCAGGAGGTTGGCCAAAAGGATGAGGCATGCCATATCTTGGATACATGCTACCTAGAGGGGGAAAAGTGCTAGAGGTGTTGGCCCCTCCTGAAGGGAGACCATATCCCATAGGAGGTTGAGCATACGGATGAGAAAGAGCTCCAACGATACCGTCAGCAGAATGAGATGCCCCCGGGGCGTTAGTGCCACCGGGTCTAGGGAGGTCAAGAAAGATGATATAAACATAACTAGATGAAGCATAGATGAGGTCATATTTCAAGGCTATTTGGAGGGCAACTTCTTTGGTTTGAGGGAATTGTGAGGTGACATCTTTGTCGATAGCGGGTAAGAGAGATCTAAGGAATTAGTCCATATAGAGACGGTCTTCAAAGGTAGGAGCTCGACACAAGCTCTTTCTTCGCTGCCATTCCTGGACATGATCGGAAAGGCAAGTCGTAGACGATTGACAGAAAGAAGTCAAGAGTTCGGTACTGGTGTCCTATCGGAGAGGAAGCTGGTAATATGATAATAAGGCTCGGGAAATGGTCACCAAGGTGGTTTGGGAAGAGGTGGTATGATAAACATACCATTTAGAAGCTTCGCCTGTAAGCATACGTTGGAACAATCTAAGATGGATGGAATCATCAGTAATGGAATTGGATGAACAACACATGTGGAAAGATCAGATATGGTAGGAGGGATCTTACCCAACAAGGCCTTCGAACTTGGGAATGTTGAAGGGGAACTTGGTTGGCATAGCAGGCCAACCAAAATCATGGTGGATAGGATCGTTGGTTAACTAATTGAAATCGGGGAGACTGAGGCCTGCCATGTAAGGGAGCAAGGGGACAGTCGAGGTAGTTCCTGTGGCGGCTCCGCTAGTAGTATTCCTGACAGGAGGTCTGGGAGTATCGCTAGCGCTAGGCCCTGGACTAGACATAGTGAAGGTAATAGGGGGAGAATCAGAAGTAAAAGGAGAACCCAAGGAATCAAAAGAGGAGTCAAAGTGTAGACTCGGAGGAGGTCTAACTCGACGATGGCGGGAAGGAGTAGTTCGACCTACCGGAAATTGAGGATGAAGGCCAAGAATTCTTCAGGATATACGCCTTGGGGGTACAATGATGACAACACAAACATGGCACAGAAGGAAGAAGAATGACCAATAAGGGCAGGGAGGTGCAGAATCAGGTGATTACAATGTCAAAACAAGGGTAGAGAGGTGCAGTGTCAATTGATGTTACAATGTTTTAAAGTCTTTTCTTGGCAGCGTTAACCAGGCTCTTCTTCGCTTAGGGTGAGTGTGCGGCGTGCATTAATTTTAATTTTTAAACCCAGACGTTTTGAGAGAAAAAGAAAAAGTGTGTTACGTAACTGAAAATAAATCTGCAAAGAACAATATATAATGCTGAAATAACAGAGAATTAACAGCTAACAATGCATCAATCTAACCCAATGAGGCCGGTCTCTCAAAAACTAGTCTAACATAGGGAAAAAATCTAATCAAAACATGCTGAAAATAAGCCAATAGATCTAAGGTTAGGGGGGACAAGGATCTAAAGGATAAATTTGCTGAAAAGAGGTGCAGAAAACAGCCAAGAAGCAGAGGCAAGGTGGTTGTAAAAGAGGAGGTAAACAACTAAAGGCAATAGGGGAAAGAAGGTGACCCTAAAGGTAAGCCCGTAAAAAACTATATCAGGTGATTTGGATGGAAAAATAGCTGATCTAAATGGGATCTGAAGATGAGGTATCATATCTGTAAAAGAAAAGGCTGAAACTCTGAAAATTTAGACACCTGCAACAGCTAAAACTCTTCCACAAAAAATGGAGGGTACTGAAGCCCGGGGGGGCTAGATTCCCAATTATTTGAGTAAAAAAAAACAGAAAAAGGTCTAAATGGGCAGAAACATAGGTTGGGAAACCCTAACAGAAGCTTCAGAAAAACCTAGAAAATTTTCAGAAAATCTGCAGAAAAAATTGCAGGTCGCAGGTTCTGACCTGTTTTCTGTCGAGGTCACAACTTTGAGGCCGAAAAGTGCGACCTGTAGCTCCGGGTCTCTCGGCAGCAGATTTCAGAAAAATTTGTTGTCTCATTTGCGGCTGATGTCTGTTACCTGCGCAATAGGGCCAGAAATGCACAAAAGTTAGAAATTTTAATGTTTGAGGGTTTTATAGGTTAAAAATAGCATAAAAATAGGAAAAAAAAGAGGCTAAAGAGAAACCCTAGGGTCTGAAGCAGCTGGATATGCAGGAATATGAAAAACAACAGCGGTCGTAATTGAAAACCCGTGTGGAGTCACCAGTTGTTAGTATGAATCTTTTGTCGAAGTTTACGAAAAAATATCACTTTAGGTATGCATAACTTATAGCCCTAACATCAAATATGGCTGCCAATATCTTCAGATCTACAGTTAGTTGATCAAGACAAATGCCGCACAAATCTAGATCTATGCATAAAAAGACATTACACAGTAAAAATAAGGTTTTTCTCCATGCATCCAATAGACAAGACAAGAATAATATGTTTTAAAGAATTTTATATTAAAGGGCACCTCGGAGGAAAACAAGAAAGGTGTTTCCAATTCTTCTTAATGGGATGGGTTCTTGAAAGTCCTCAGCAGTTCAGATCTAGAAGTTGTCTCTCTTGTTGGTGGAGAAAACCCAGACAACCATAGAACTCGAAGGGAGCTCACAAAACAAATAATGGAAAATATGACAATGATAATGGCTCAAAGTCAGACCAAAAGTTTAGATCTAGAGTGATCTAAGAGGCAACAAAAGGTTAAGAATGGTAGGAAAAACCCCCTATTTATAACAAAATATTAGGTCATTCTAGATCTTGGTGCATGATTAAAATAATATTAACCAAATCTGGATCCACCTTTTATGGATTATTTTATTATATTTTTTTGGAGGGAAAAGTATTTGACTTGGGTCAAATCCCTTTATTTTTAAATAATAAATAAATAAATGATTCATTTATCATTTTAAGAAAATGGTTGAATGATAATTAAATAAATAATGGTTTATTTAATTATTTATAAATGATTTAGTCATATTTAACAAGGAATATTATTTAAATCAGATTTAAATAATTATTCCTAGAAAATAAGAAGATAAATAAGGATTTATCTCATTAATTTCTTTGTTTTGGGTTAAATATGACCAAGAATAATAATTAAATTATTGTTTAATTAATTATTCCATGAGGAAAATCAAAAAAATATAGATTTGTTTAATATTTCTCCTTGGGGTTTCCTGTTTAGACCATGAACAACCTAATAAATGTGTTTTATTAAGTTATTTTACATAGTGAAAGTAATTTTACTTAGGGTAAAATTGGTCTTACATGGTTTACTTGGGTCCATCTAATGATAATAGGTTAGATGACCCAAAAATGGCGTAACACTTGTCAATGATACATTTATGAACATGGGAGTTACAAATATTGAGTGGTATTTGGAAAGCAACAGATGAAGGTAAAGGGGGGTGTTATGATATTTTCAACATCAATGAGGATCCAACGATCATTTGAAGGATTCTCAATACCCAAAGAAGATAGTATTAATTTTTTTTATTTATTGGAATGACTGAAGGACTTCTAGTGTTGACATGGCAGCAGATGATTATGCCATGTCATATACTATGTTGTAGGTGTGGGCAGCTTTGGTAGACACAGCATTTCAATGTAATGGCCCTTTGGAGATCTTGTGATTGACCTCATCCCTAGACTTGGGGATCTCTAACGGAGCATTGGGTGTTGAAATGGACTCTGTCAGAACTTTTTTTTGGGGATTGGTTGCAGATGTAGTGGGTTGCTTTTCATATTGGTGTGACCAGGTTTGAAGGTCTACATCAGTGGTATTAACTTCTTCAAAATTCATCATGAGAATCTGCTAATCAGGGGTACTAGACTGTGGGGGTTGAGGAGCAACCCAACCCTGAGGGGGTTGGGAAGTAACATATCCTTGCTGACGAAAAGGATTGGTGAAAGCAGCCGGTTGAGTTGGTGCAATATTTGGAGGAAGCGAATTGGTGGCTTGTTGTCCTCTTGTTGCTACTTGTGCTTCCCACAACTAGCGCATCTGGGTAAAATGGGACAATAATGAGTATAATAGCCATTGACACCATAGCATAAACAAGGCTTGTTCATATGAAGATGCTTGTTCTGCTTGGGATGATTTCCGTGTTGCTAGTTTTTAGTGTTAGGCTAGTCCCCTTGGGGTGCATTTGATTGATTTCCTTGGCGCCCTTGGTTACCTTGCACTGGTTGGTTCTAGTTTCCTTTACCCTTATTCTTTTTATTTGAATTAGGAGGATTACTCACGCTTTGCTACACATACACCTGAACCTATGGAGGAGGTGGCTACTATGGTGGAGGTTGAGAAGACACAAAAGGTTGTGGCACTGATGTTGAAGGGGTTGGAGGAACAGGTTGTGGACAAGGATAGAAAGGATGTTGGGAAATAGTGGGGTAAACATGTTGTGAAACAATTTTCCCTTGCATTAGTTGATGCAGTTGTGAAAATTTGTAAGGTGTTCTATGATCCAAATACATGTTGGCGGGAGGGTGATAAGTGCTGGAGGAGTTGGTCCCCCTAGGGAAAACCATAACCCATGGAAGGATGAGTATATAGATGTGAAAGAGATCGAACTATAACATTGATGGTGTGAGATGCCCCTGGTGCGTTGGTGCCACCAGGTCTAGGAAGATATGGTAAAACGGTATAAACATAAACATACTAGGCGTAGATCAAGTCATATTTCAACGCGACTTGGCGAGCCTCTTCCTTTGTCTAAGTAAAATTAGATGGGACATATTTACCAATGGAAGGAAAAAGAATTTCGAGAAACCAATCCATATAGAGACAATCGTTGAATGTGGGAGCTCGACACAAGCTCCTCCTTTTACAAAAAGGTCATAAATGCGAGTGGTAGAATTTTTGAAGGAATGCGGTCAAAAACTCGGTATCGGTATCATAGCAGAGAGGTAACTCAAAATAGGAGCGAAATTCTTTAGAAAGAGTCACAAAAGTTTAATGTGATGCTTAAGTCTGGTCGACATATCACTTTGCAGCTTCTGCAGTGAGTGTAATCTGGAACAACTGAAGGTGAATGGAATCATCGGTAATGGAATTGGACAAACACCACATGTGAAAGGAGCAGACGTGATTAGTAGGGTCCTCTCCAACATTGCCTTCAAACTTAGGGATGCCAAAAGGAAGCTTAGTTGGAATAGTAGGCCAGCCTCGATTATGGAATATGTTAGTGTTAGAATATTCATTCTGCCATCAGTGATCAAAATTACTCTTTTTATATTCATTCTAGGGGTCCCACTCAGAAATGTTTTATCATTACATTAGGTCATCAAAAAAATTGATTCATTGATGGTATCCCTAGCCATAAAACCTCACTCTCCCTCAAAATTTGTCTTGTTGAGCATTAAAACACTTTTGGAAATCTCATTTCACTATGTCTCTTATGTCAGTCAAAGTCAATCATGGAGTTAGGTCATTCAAGGTCCCATTAGGTCATTAGGTTTAATTTTTCAAGGTCCAAAATGCACCATTTCATCTCAATAAGGTCAACAAAATGTGTGAGAGTGACTCAATAAAATTTGATTATCATCGGTAAAGGATTATTGGCATGTAAATATCATTTTTAAATTTGTAATTTTGGTTTTAAAGCATGATTTTCATATTCAAATGTAATTTTATTCAAAAAACAAAATTTCAATTTATTTCATTTTTTATGTAATTTTATGCTCATAATATGTAAAAAATTTTGTCCCTGGCTGCCAACACAAATCACATATGCCAAACTGAAAGTGAAATGTGTCAAACTTCAGTAACATCATCCTGCTTCAAACATGTTGGTTGTTTGATTTTGTGAGAAAATTCAGAGGGTCCAACATCATCCCATGTTGACTAGACTTTTTATATCTGGAATCCATGACAGCCAAGTTACATTAGCTAGTGTCACTTTTACTCTATCCACTGCTATTATTTCAGCTGCCACCGAGATCCCAAATGTTGGGGAGAAGTGGTTCAAGAAAGGTAATTTGAAGAAACAAGAATTTGAATTCTTCTTAAAAGAAAGACACCAAAAACAAACAAAGAGGTTCTTTCCTTTTTCTCACCTCCTAAATAGATATACCCCAATGATGAAGATAATCATGAAATACTTTTCATCTAAAGGCATATTTTCAAGGCTTTATTCCTATCACATCCAACTCTTAATCCATTTCACTAGGGTAAGGATGGTTAACATACCTTATTATCTTTTCGGGAGTATATATAAGATGGCATAAATTTCCCAGAAAAATGAGTATGAAGAACAAATGAGAAGTCTATTTCATCGTTCTCTCATAAAAATCATAGTCCTCCACCATCTCAATCAACTAAACATCGCATGGAACACCTTCATAGATAATGATATTTTCAACAAGCCATCCACTTAGCATACAAAAAATGTCCCTTCATCATCCCAACCATCCACTTCCATCCCTCCATATTATTCCATAGCACATTCATCATCATCAGATCAATCCCCTTCACCTCCTTCATCTCCATCTCATCATGACTAGGGTCACCTAGCAGGATCGAGGACATTGAGCCTAAAGGGGATAGTCTGGTTAAGGTTGAGCCATTACCAAAAACCTACCAAAGAGGCCATAGTAATTTTTTTGCTCCACATGGAGTGGAAGGGCCCATGCCTTATACAACAACAAAGAAGGTGGACAAAGGCAAAGTGAAGGTCATTGAGCCATTCATTCATGATGAGGAGGACACTAATGAAACAAAGCAGGAATTTCAGCTTGTTGACCTAAATGAGGATGAAAATGAAAAAATCACTAATGAAGCTATCAAAGGAAAGGATTTCAAGAATAAGGAGCTTCAAACTAATCTCGACAGGGCCAAATATGTCATACACTTCGTGGAGCAATAAAATGAGAAATTGAAAACTAAACAAATCATTGATGAGGTCAAGTGTGTTACTGCTCAAACAGAGGTAGAAAAGGCCAAAACCATGCTAGATGAAACAATTGAGAAGTATTTCTTACTTGATGTTGAAGAGGAACAAGAACTAAGGAAGAAACCTATAACTAGAGGGTTGAAAAGAGCTCTAGCTCTAGAGAGGCAAAGGGAGGTTGAGCTTGTTGATTAGCTAACCCTAAATGACCAGCTTGCTATTGTGATCAATCAAAACAGGGAGTCATGGCTTGATAGAGCCAATCAGCACTTAGAGAAGCTTCTAGAAAAGGAAAATAAGGGTAATGACCTATTGAGGAGGGAAGTCAAACACCATGCACTGAAGGAGAAAATAGCAATGGCCAAGCTTAAAAGTTCCAATGCAAAAATTAAAGATTTGACTATAGAGGAGAAGAATAAATTGGAAATTCTTGCTGAGGCTTCCCTCCAAGCCCAGCCTCATCGTCATCCACCATTCAAAAAAATTTGAGGCATTCCCAAACTCTTTTGCAAAATATGGAAATTTCTGAGTTTTTTGGGACAGACATTTAGCAGAAAATTGGTCATTTGCACAGAGCCCTAGGCGCTACAGAAATGATTCGAGAACTTTTTGAGGAAAAAAAACATAAAAATGGATTCCTCATGACCAATTCATTTTAGAAAACCATGTTTCCAACCTTGTTTTTCAGTTCTAATAAGTTAAAATCTCAAAAAACTATAAAAAATCACCTTTGTGCCCCTATTTTGACCTAGGCACTGCGCAAATACCAGTCTTGGGAGAATGATTGTTTGAGGGGGGGAATTACCTTCATTTTTGAAACTTGAGGCATATTCAGAAAGAGGACAGGTGAGGCTTTCCAAAAAGCCATATTGGCCCTGATTTCAACACGTGCAGGTCAATCAAAAGTGGCCCTGAATATGGAAGGCGCAAATGGCACTACGAGGGCGCAAATGCATAGTGGAGGGCGCAAATGACCAATTTGCTGATTTTTTCCAAGTTTCAATGAAATTTTGACTTTTCTTCAAGAAATCATGTTTCTAATTATGTAATTCATCATGGTAAATGTAATTATGTCAAGGATAATTTACCTAGGGGTAGATTCATTAGGTAAAGTTATCATTGAGTCAAAATGAATAAGTTTGAGTGTAGTTAGGAATGAGTCACTTGGACCATCCTATACTCCAAATTACAGTTTAGTATTTTTTGGATCTCTTCCTCACCTCATGGATTCAAAAATTGAAGATTATTGAAGGTGGTTTTGATGTCTATTTATTCTCTTTCTTCTTCTTACCAAGGGTTGGAATCAGTTTGGATGTTAGCTTGTTAATCAAGGAACTATTGTACTCAGTTTTGGCCAGTTAATAAAGAAGAGTTGCAACTATTTTTTGGGATACTTGTGGTATTATGTTTATCATTTTTTTTTCTTCAGTTTAAAATGTTATAATGTATTGTATTCATGTTCATTAAATCTCTATGGTATGATCTCTTTCAAGTTAGATAGGCAGAACACATGCTTGCTCATGATCTGTTTTGGGAAATTGATCATTTTTTGTCCATTTTCCTCTATTTAGGAAGAATACATATCCCATGCTCTTCCTATATTTCCCCTCAGTCTCAAATACATATCATCACAATCATATATAAGTGATAAGCCTTATGCATACCTTGCCCCATTGAATCTGTTCAAACCTATCTCATTTTCCCTAACCTAGCTCCCTTTACCTAATTTCTTCATCGAGTGAAACCCAACCAAATCAAATCAAAACAAACCCTGCACTCAATATCTAGCCTAAAAACCCTAATTTCTCTAGCCTTCCTGGCTGTGAATTTTTGGAGAGAGCCCTCTCTGACTTGGAAGGGCTAGCTATCAAGTAAAAATATTGGTTTGTGGTTACCTCTATTTGGATTCGTTCTTCAGCTGTGGGAATCTAGCAGACCTCTAACATTCTGGTGCCATTTTTGGGGAACATAAATACAATTTTTCCCAGGGTGTACGGTCAATATTTATCGGAAAATAATCCTTTGGATGATAGGATGGACTTTCATAAGGTTGATTTCATAATTTCAGTGCCTCATAGCAGATCTGGCTTCTACAAGACATACCAAAGTGAATCCAGACCTTGATCCAGTCGATTAGGTTAATGATCCATAGAATTTATTTCTAATACATCGATATCAGACTACACATATTTAATTAGGACCAGTTCCATTGGTAAGATCGGTTTGTCTACCTGCTAAGTTACCTTCGCTAGAAGATATACCTTATGATTGATTTTTTAATTGTCTTTATTTAAATCCAATTACAAAAATTCTTTGTACGATATAGTATTTGATCCTTTAAGATTATATAAGGTATAATATTTGTATGAATTAGACTTAAGTACTTTGAAAGATTGGTTTTTGAAGAAATTAAGCCCGAACCTGGCCTTGAAATTAAGTAGTGGATCCAATTCTACCATGCAGAGGGATTTTTTTTTTTCATATGAACCTCAAAATCAGTAAATTATAGTATATTCATCTGCACCTTTGAATTCATTATACAAACTTGCCACTTGAGTACCAACAACTTCAGCTCCTTTACCTATTCAGCCCATCCCTCCTGTTCTCAATCCAGTATTCCATTCAGCAGGAATTATGGCAATATTTTCCCCACTCATATTACTAGCCCAATTGCATGAATTACCTCAAGGATATGGCCAAATAATTCCCCTCTTTGATGAAAAATCTGAAATCACTACCCGTCAGCACATGGCCGAAATCAGAACTTCCATAGATCTTGAGGAGTTATATGCAGATGATGCCAAGATGCGAATCATCACATAATTTTTTTTTGGTGAAGTTAAATTTTGGTTCTGTGTCCCAACAAATAATTATATTAGGACTCTTGTTGAAATAACTGATGCTTTCTTAGCCAGTTGGGATGAGAAGAAAAACCCTTTACTAATCATTGTTGTGTATGATTCCCTGAAGCATAATCCTGATGAGTCAGTTCCTCATTATAATTCCCGATACCTCATTGTTGGAGAGGTAAATCCCCTCTGTGGACAGAGGCGATCCGTACTAGCCCAGATCGGGTCTAGCAATAATTAGACACGCAATTCCGTGGGTCTCTAATTACAAAAACGACAAAAAATAAAGAATTTCCTACCTCAGGTCCTACGCAATGGTCGTTGGAGAAATGATGACGCTTCCTGTCCTTCGCTTCGGCAGAGCACGGTCCTTCCTCTTAACACATCCAAATGCCTACAAACATGCGAAGAAACAAAACGATACGCAGCATAGAATCTAAATCTTGTTACCATACATCAGTTAGAGAAGATGTAATTCATCGCATCCAAACAAAGACACATGAATGAAACCATAATCAAAGCCGCTTATCATTAATAATAATGAACGAAAGATACAACCCAAGGCTCTGATGCTGGATCTTCCTTCGGCGGGTCGACAACGGAGCACGTCTCAATGAAGCTCGTCAAGAATGGGACAAAGCTCTCTCTCTTCGGCTTGGCTCTCAAAGGCTATCTGGCGGTAGTCTCCTTGCTACAAGTCCAGCTCTTGCTTCTTCAACACTTAGACAACTAAGAATACTAGCTTGCTAAGGGAAAATGGCAAGCTTATATATATGGTGGAAGGGGAGTTGGGATCTCTACAATTGTGGGATTGGCCCTATCCTCAAGGAAGCTTCCATGATAGGTGGAAAACTACCTTCCCTACATGGAGATCTGGAGCCAAACCTCCCAACTCTTTTTAGAGACTCGTTCAGGAGTTTGTTGGAATCAAAATTTTGCCATTTATTTAAAAAAAAAAACCTTTATTTAGCTTGGTGTGGGAAAGACACTGGGACAGAGCACCAGTTGGTGCGCCCTCTTTGGTGGATTTTCTCCATTAGCACGAGGGTTGAACTGGCTAGTCGAGCCAAGGTCAAAAGATCCTTTTTTAGGGTTTTTCAAAGGAAACTTTCTGCAGAGGAATGATTTTCCTTGTTAAGGGGGATGCCATGAAAGTGGTTTCAGGTTAGGTCAATGCTCACAGGTCACGAGAAAGGCCCTCCAATGTGTGGGATGGGGGATTGCAAGGATGGTGAAAAATTACTGTGTAACACTCATAATATATAACTCCATCCCAAGTGAAATGAATCCACCTTCTAGTTTGGCCCTCCTGCGTTATCCCAATTATTTTGACATACATATGGCCTACTCATTGAGAGAAAATAATCCCACTTCTATAGAAGAGATGATCCAAAATTCAATGAGTCTTGAGGACAACCTCTTGATTAAAATGTCAAAACTCAAAACTGAACGCAAAGTGACCATTAAAGAGGAGCCTTCCACCTCATCCGACACTAAATTTGATGCTTTTCTTAGGACCATGGAAATAATGGTCGATAAAATTTCTATTTCGAATAGACAAATGGAGCCAAAAATCAGAAATCTGAACTTTCGCGGCCAATAGCAGTAGCCTCAGTTCTAGATAAAACAGAGAGAGAGAAGAGCCCCTGAAATACAACAACAACAGAAAATTAGGACTCCATTACAACAGAAATATGCTCAGAGTGATGAAGAGGAAGAACCAACAGTAGAGGAGAATCTTCTTTTCACAGCTGATGGTCAGCCCATCTTTCTGACGAAAGATGAAGAATATGTGGAAAAAAAAAGTTCACCTAGGGATAAGGACTTCATATTGGGAAATTATCATGAGTTAGAAGTATAATATGATGATTATCAGAGATGATACCTGAATGCATTGAGTTAGCAGCAAATGAAGTACTCTTTGAGGACCTGTGATGTTCCAATCAATCCACCTTCGAAGAATACAGTTCAACAGAAAGAAGTACCACTGAAGAATGTTTCCAAAGCCAATCAAAATAAGGGTAAATATATTACAGATCCAAATCATAATAGAAGAAATGAGCCTTCTACAAGTGCACCTGTCAAAGAAAGATATATTAGAAGGAAATAAGCTACACCAAGAGATCATGTTGAGAAAAGGGATACTATCATAAAAGTGGTAGAGAAAATTATACCGTTTAATTTAGAGTCAGAAATTTCAAAGTTAAAGGTGTCTATTCCTCTTACTGAACTGGTCAGAGTTGATAAATATAAATCTCATGTAGTCAAAAACGTGAAAGTCGATCCTTTATCCGACATGGTTAATATAGAGGATGATCAACTCGAGTTAATATTTGGTCCCACAATTGATGTTCAGTCTGAAAATAGTGAGGTCACACAATTTTAATTGAGACTCAAAGTCCACCAATTCATCCTTCAAAACACTATGTTAGGCTTTGGGGCCTCCCACAACCCCATTCCTAAAGCTATCATGGAGAAGCTTGGCCTTGACATAACCCGCCCATATCATTATTTATATTCGTTTCATTATGGTCGTGTCTATTGGTTGGGTCTAATCAAATACATAGTTGTCTCCCTAGAGTAGAGCCCAGCCAAAAATGTCCTAATGGATTTGGTGGTTTTTCACATTCCACCATGGTTTTTCACATTCCACCACGTTTTTTTATGTTGTTATTAAGATCCTGGGGGGCTAAATTAAGAGGTACACTGTATTTGGAATTTTCCTACGCAAAAATTCATGTCTTCGGTCAAATAAGAAATCTATACCATGAGACTCAAATAAAATACATGATCACAAACAAGGAAAGGTCTAATAATCATCCTATAAATGTTGGATATACAGAATTAGAGTCCTTCATTTTGTACAATGATTCTGGACTAAATGATGTATATTTTTAATTAGTAGAAGTATTGAATGTTCCTGAAGTTTCAGATTTCATTAGAATAGTGTTAGAAAAAGAGAAAGAGAATATACCTACTATATCCGAACATCAATTAGAGAAGGCAGATGAAAGTTCAGAACAACATAAAGAATCAGATCAGAAAATTGTGTCAAATCAGAGTCAAAAGTTTCAACACCTTGAAGAAGAAGATGGTCTTTGAAGCATGGAATTTGATGGTTCCGTTGGAAAATACGGGGCTGAAATTGGTTTATGGATCTACAGCCCATTTCAACAGCAAAGTAAAGTCCCTAATAATGTTAGGTTGTGTTCCTACAAAATAACATTCAATTGTATGAACAATGAGGCTGAATATGAGGCACTCATTATCGGTCTGAAAATTTCGAAAAAATTGGGAGCTAGAAGAATTGCAGTCTACAGTGATTTAGAGCATGTAATTAAACAAATCAAAGGTGAGTATCATGCTAATCACCCAAGGATGAGGCAATATAGGGATGCAACACTTGATATTTTGAGAATGTTTTCAGAATATACACTTAAAGTAGTGCCAAGGTTGCAAAACCTAATGGTTGATTCATTAGCCACAACTGCAAGTAATTTCATATCTACAATGATTTAAAATAAAAATATTTGAGATTCATATAAAGCACTAGCCCGCTATTCGTGATTACTTGAAATTTTGGCAAGTATTCTAGGATGATAGGCAGGTGAAAATTTTCCTTCAAAGTGAAGGTGAGTTTGAGAATTTTTCTATGGAAGAAGTGTACGACAAGGATGACAAAGTCATTGAGGTAGATTAGATTGACATACTTCAGCTCAAGGATAATAACATTCCAAAAGGTCTCATACCTTTGGAAGAATTATTTGATCAAGATGATGTGGCAATAAAACCTACTTTGGTCCCCATAGAAAAAGGCATAGAAGATGTTAATATTGGAACAATGAAGCAGCCAAAGTTTATCAAGATTTCAAAGTCTTTGCCTCCAGAGCTAAAGCCTAAATATGTTAATTTTTTTACTGAGTTTTTTGATATGTTTTCTTGTGATTACTGAGATCTAAAGGTGTATATTAAAGATATCATTCAACGCATTATCCTGATGAAGCCAGCGTAAAATCATTTTAGGTAGAAGCTCAGGAGAACAAACCCAAAGTTGTTTCCATCAATTGAGAAGGAGGTAAAAAATCTCTATAAGGCAGGAATTGATGTTCCTCTCAAATTTTCTAATTGGATCTCTAATTTGGTTCCAGTGCAAAATAAGACCGGTGAAATTTGACAATGTATAGATTTCATAAATCTAAACAAAGTGTCATTGAAAGACAATTAACTGCTGCCCAAAATGGACCACATGATTCAGCAAGTTGTGGAAGCTAGCAGGATGTCATTTTTGGATGGTCACTCAGGGTACAATCAGATCCTTGTGCATGAAGATGATCAGGATAATACATCGTTCACTACACCATGGGGTACCTTTAAAGATCCTAAGATGTCATTCGGTTTGAAGAATGTCGGGGCCACTTTCTAGCGTGCCATGGACATAGATTTTGGTAACGAGAAATATGTATTCCTTTTTGTTTATATAGATTATTTTAATATTTATTCAAATTCAGATGATGAGCATTTACACCATTTGAGAGTTGTGTTCTAGTGATGTAGACAATTTGGGATATCTCTTAACCCAAAGAAGTTGTTATTTGTTATGGAACAAGGAAAGTTGTTGGGTCACACCATTTCAAAAGATGGGATCCGGATAGATCCTTATAAAGTTGAAGCGATACAACAAATTGGTTTTCCTTGTAACAATAAGGAATTCCAAGAATTCAATGGTAGGATGAATTTCCTACGTAGGTTCATTCCCAAATTAGAAGAAAATCTTAAAGAGTTAAATAATACGCTGAAGAAGAAGAATGATGTAAAATGGTCTGAAAATTCTCGTAGGTGATTCAACTTGGTGAATTTTTATTTGACCACTGCTCCAGTTTTGACAAGTCCCGATTATTCACTAGATTTCATTATATTTTATTTTTCTTCTGAGCATACTTTTACAGTGGTACTTATGCAGAAAAATGATGGGACAGAGTTGCCAATAGCATTCTTCAGTTGTACAATAAGGGATGCAGCCCTTCGATACAACATAATCGAGAAACATTCCTTGGCTTTGGTTAAATCACTCAAGGACTTCCGTGTTTACATTTTTCACTCACATAGTTTGGCATATGTTCCAAATGTAGCAGTTAAGGAAGTTATCATGCAAACAGATCTAGAATTAAGGAGAGGTATATGGATAGCAGCGTTCATAGAGTATGACCTTGAGATCAAGTCGACCAAGTTGATTAAACGAAAAAGCTTAGCCATGCTCATGGCTGAGTCAAATCTACATGCACTTGACATCAATCTCATATCAACACTGTCCGATGACAAAGAAGGTGTAAGTCTCATTCAGGTATCATATCTACTCTCATCATATCCATTATATGATGATATCGTTTATGTTTTACAACATTTAAACCCTCCTCCAAGCATGTCAAAGAGTAAGAGCAGGTCCTTGAAACTTAAGGCTTCAAAATATTGCATACTAGGTAGTGCACTCTACTGGAAGGATCATGAAGGTGTGTTGCTCAATTGATTGGTTGAAGATGAGTCCAAAGAAGTGATGAAGGAATTCCACAAAGGAGATTATGGAGGCCACTTATACTAGAAGCCCACATCCAACAAGGTATTGAGAGCACGTTACTATTGGCCAACATTATTTGCAGATTTTTTCAAAACGATCATGAGCTACCATGAATGCCAACTTTTCGAAGGTAAATTTAAGCTTCTTCCTTTGCCATTAAAACCCATTTCAGTTGAATATCCTTTCTAGAAATGGGGCTTAGATTTTATTGGTGAAATATATCCACCCACATCCACTCAACATAGATGGATACTTACTGCCACAGATTACTTCATAAAGTGGATCAAAGTGATCTCAACCAGGCAAGCTACATATTGAGTTATAATTCAGTTTCTAGAAACTAACATCTTGTCCCAGTTTGGTTGTCCTAGAAAGATCATCACGGATAACGCCACAACTTTCAAATCAAATAATATCACAGAATTTTGTGACAGGTATAACATTAAGTTGGGTCATTCTACAACATATTATCCATAGGGAAATGAATTGGTGGAGTCCTCCAAAAAGTCTTTAATGAACATAATAAAAAATATGTTGGAGGTGAATAAGAATAATTGGCACAAGAAGCTAATTAATGCACTTTGGTCAGATCGAGTAAGAAGTCAGAAATCCATTGGCATGTATCCATTTTAGGTAGTTTATGGTGTCGACATGGTTTTCCATTCTTCTTTGGCTGTCCTAGTCATGAAACTTTCACAAGAATTGGGGAGTGAAGAAAATTACATACAACGCCGGATAAAGCAAATGATTCACTTGCAGAAAAAAAGAGAAGAAGTGTTTTAGAACACTTCCAATCTCCTTGAAAAAATCAAGCAAATCTATGATAGAAAATCCAAGCACGAAGATTCCAAGATCGGCGATGTAATACTCCACTGGGATGCTAGGAATGAATATACACGTAAGCACAGGAAGTTCGATAATTTATGGAAAGGACCTTTTAAGATTGAAACTTCTCCTTGAAAAAATGCATATCTTTTGAAAGAAATGGATGGGAAAAGTTTCTTAGGAGGGCCAATTAATGTTAGGCTCCTGAAGCAATATCATTTTCTTATCTAAAATTGTGAAATAAAATTTCATCCTCATTGTATATATCAGTTTTGTTAGAAAATTAAGTATTACAGAGAAATGAAACACATAAAATATGCGGAAAACACAAGCACACAAAACACATAAAACTAGAGAGACACAGATATACGTGGTTCACCCAGTTTGGGCTACGTCCACCTCGAACAGCTAGTCCTTCCTTTCTATTATCTAGCAAAATGAAGAGACACAACCTACATCAGATCTGTTGTGATAACCTCTGTTCCCTCTCACAGTATCCCTATCTGTTTCTCACTCTAAGAATACACATACAATCATAGCCGCAATAAAATACCCTCATACAAAGTGAGGGGTTTCCTTCTAGGGAAAAAAACCCTAAACTAAACATAACTTCTACTGTCAGATCATCTGCCTAATGAACGACCCATATTGACTAGATATTACTATACTTTTACAAGGAAATTTTACATATGTTTTTAGCTTCGGGGGCGCCACCCCCGAAACCCCCCGTCAGGGGGAGGGGGGGGGGGGGGCTCCATAAAGTCACAGCCACTCCCCCTGGACCCCCCAAGCAGCATTTAATTATGGGCGGCATTGCCGCCACATTGAGGTACATGGTTCCAATGCTATGATACAAAATAAACAAGATAATCAGGCTCCATACCCAACAATCTCCCACTTGGAGATGGATTGTGGCAACCCCACTGCTGCTTCATTTGCTGGACAATGACTCCTCTTTGGACTTCGTTGTTTCTCATCTTCATCGTCATCCTTGAAGACCAATTGAAACTGAGAAATATTCTCAGTTTCTCCATGGTTACAACTTTTGTTAGCATATCTACAGGATTCTGGCTAGTGTGTATCTTTTCCAGCTTCAACTGTCCATCTTCCAATACTGACCGTATGAAATGGTACTTGAGCTGTATGTGTTTAGTAATGTAATGAAATTTTGAGTTCTTTGCAAGATGAATGGCACTTTCTCTATCACTATATAACATGCCCATATCATGATTCTTACCCAATTCATCCATAAACCTTGGTAACCAAATCATTTCTTTACTAGCCTCTGTAGCAGTAACAAACTCTACTTCTATTGTTGAAAGTGCAACAACACTTTGGATTTTTGAAACCCAACTGACAGCTATTCCACCTATAGTAAATACATATCCTATAGTGCTCCTCCTGTAATCTCTGTCACCTTCCATATCTGCATCAAGATATCCATGTAGATCAATCTTTGAACCACCAAAGCATAATGCTTGATTTTTGGTACATCTCAAATATTTGAGAATCCATTTTGCTGCCATCCAATGCTATTTTCCTGGATTTTTCATGTACTTGCTTACAACTCCCACTGCATGTGCAATATAAAGCCTTGTGTAGACCATTGCATACATTAAGCTTCCAACTGCTGATGCATATGGAACTTTAGACATATAGCCCATTTCTTCTCGGGTCTTGGGACACATCTCCTTACTAAGTTTGAAATGGCTAGAAAAAGGCGTACTAACTATTTTTGCATTCTGCATATTAAATCTTTTCAATGCCTTTTGTATGTACTCATTCTGAGACAATGTTAATTTGCAATTTTTCCTGTCTCTAGTTATTCTCATACCAAGGATTTGTTTTGTAGCTCCCAAATCCTTCATTGTAAATTAATTTGCCAATTTTATTTTGAGCACATTTATTTCTTGCATGTTAGACCCTGCAATAAGCATGTCATCTACATACAATGATAATATAATATAGCTTACATCATTTTTCTTTTTCATATAAACACAATGATCAGAGTGACATCTAGTATAACCTTGTTCAAACATAAACCTGTCAAAATTTAGATAACACTGCCTCAGGGCATGTTTTAATCCATACAAGATATTCTTTAACCTGCACACTAATTTTTCCTTCCCTTTGACCTCATATCCTTCTGGCTGCTCCATATAGATCTCTTCCTCCAAATATCCATGGAGAAATGTTGTCTTTACATCTAACTGTTCAAGATGTAAATCTTCCACTGCTACAAGACTTAAAATAGTTCTGATTGAAGTCATCTTAACAACAGGAGAAAATATTTGATCAAAATTAATACCTTTCTTCTGTGAAAACCCCTTCAACACAAGTCTAGATTTGTACATATGTTTTCCTCCATCTTCTTCCTTCAGCCTGTAAACCCATTTATTCTGCAATTTGGTTTTACTTACAAGCAACCTAACTAAGTCCAAAGTTTGGTTATGCATTAAGGAGTCCATCTTTTCTTCCATGGCTAGCTCCCACTTCTTCCTGCTTTCAACCTGCTTTGCTTCTTCATAACATTCAGGTTCACTAGAATCAATCAACAATAAATAATATAATGAAGGAGATTATCGTTTAGGGGGTCTACTTATCCTGGTAGATCTTCTAACACCACTTTCAGGTGTTTTAGGTGCTTGCTGATGTTGTGGTTATTTCTGTTGTTGTGGCTATTGATTATTATTATTTTCAGGCACCTTTTCTTTTTCTATGATCTCATCAAGAACTGTGTATTCTTTATTTTCTTTTTCCTGTTTATTTTCCTGCAACTAATTCTTATACATGACCTTTTCATTGAATATTACATCTCTTCTCCTAATTATTTTGTGATTTTCATAATCATATAAGCGATAACCAAAATCATTAACACCATATCCAATAAAGGTACATTTCTTTGATTTTTCCTCAAGCTTTGTTTTGTTTTATTTATTAATATGGACAAAGGCCTCACAACCAAAAGGTTTTAAAAAAACGTAGTTTACCTTTTTACTTTTCCATGCTTCCTCTGGAATACCACCATCCAAGGAACTTGAAGGCCCTTTGTTTATTAGATAAACAACAGTATCTACAACATCTACCCAAAATTGTAAAGGTAATCCTGCATGCAATCTCATGCACCTTGCACGCTCCATGATTGTTCTGTTCATCCTTTCTGACACACCATTTTGTTGTGGTGTTCTTGGAAATCTTTTCTCTCTGCATATTCCATTTTCTGAACAGTACCTATCAAACTCTTTTATGCAATATTCACTTCCATTTTTTGATCTGAGACACTTCAACTTATTTCCTGTCTCAATCTCAGCCAAAGCTTTCCATTTCTTGAAAGTATAAAATACATTAGATTTATTATGAATACAATAATTCCAAGTTTTTCTAGTTGCATCATCAATAAAAGTAACATAATAACAAGAGCCGCCAAGAGATTATACTTGAGCAGGTCCCCATACATCCGTATGTACAAGCTCTAATTTTTCACTCTTCTTTTCTTTCCCAACTCTGAGAAATCCGGCTCTCTTCTGTTTTCCATAAATACAATTCTCACAAAAATCAAAATCAACATTCTTCAAACCCGGCAACAAATTTTTTGAGTGAAGAAACTTCATCCCCTTCTCACTCATATGTCCGAGCCTATGATGCCATAATGTTGCATCTGCTCCTTTGGAAGTTAAAGCATTAACAGAGTTAGAAATAACATTGCATAAATACAATGTACCAACCTTTTTTCCTTTTTCTATTACTAGGGCTCCTTTTGTGACCTTCCAAGTTTTATCTGTGAAAGTTGTCACAGAACCTTCACTGCCTAACTGCCCTGTTGAAATCAATTTTTTCTTCAGATCTGGAACATGAATTACCTCCTTTAATTACCATTGGTTTCCATTCTATTGTTTTACAAGAACTTTACCCATTCCAACAATTTTACAAGGTTTATCATCACGCAAATGAACTTGTCCAAAATCTCCTTGAACATAGTCATCAGAATATTTCTTATCAGGTGTGGCATGGAAAGAGGCCCTTGAATCTACTATCCAGGAATCAGTAACATTTTAAAAAGAAAAAATCAAAGCATCTTGTAACATCACCTTTCACATTTGCTTCATGATTGTTTTCTTGTTGTGTGTCTCCTTCTTTTCCCTTCCGAGATCTACAGTCTTTCTTCAGGTGTCCTTTCTTTCCACATTTCCAGCACACTATCCCCGATCTGAACTTGGATCTACCTTTCCTTGATTTACTGTGATATCCTGAGCTCTTTCCCCTTTCCATCCTTCTTCCCATAGACTCTGCAATCAAAGCATTACCTGATGTCTCACCGATGCTTTTCCGTTGCATTTCCTCGCTAAGGATAGCACTGACAACATCATAAAACTTTAAAGTACTAGATCCAGAGATAGAGTTACTAATGGCAATAACTAAACCATTTCAACATTCTGGCAATGAGCACAGAAACAAAAGAGCCCTGACTTCATCATCAAATTTTACCCCTACAGAACTTAACTGATTGGTAACTATATTAAAATCATTTAAATGGTCTGCAATAGATCCACCTTATGACGTCTTCATATTAAATAAACGTTTCATAAGAAATACTTTGTTTGGGGCCAAGGTTTTTGCATATAATTTTGTCAATTCCTTAGTCAAACCCTCTGTTTTTGTTTCCTCGAAATATTGAAGGCTACCAATGCCGCGAGGCACAACCATACCGTTCCGAGTGCCTTTCTATCGAGAATCTCCCATTCTGCGTCTGTCATAGCCATCAGCTTCCTTGTTTTTCTGCTCAATGGTAGGTACAGATCCTTTTGATATAGATAATCTTCCATCTGCATCTTCCACAGTGAGAAGTTTTCGCCTAATGAACGACCCATATTGACTAGAAATCACTATACTTTTACAAGGCAATTTTACATTTTTTTAAGCTTCGGAGACGCTGCCCCTGAAACCTCCCGCCAAGGGGGGATCCATAAAGTTGCAGCCCCCCTGGACCTCCCAGGAAGCATTTAATTACGGGCGGCGTTACTGGCCCATTAAGGTACAGGGGTCCAATGATGTGATACAAAATAAATAAGATAATTAGGCTCCATACCCAACAAGTTCGATATTCTTGTAGCTGTGAAGTGGAAAAGCACTGTAGTTCGGAGCCCGAAGTGAAGGCCATGGAGATTCATTGAGTTTCTACCATATTCAAGATTTAGTTTTCATAAAAGTAGGTTAAGTTTTAAGTCATTTTTCAAGTCAATTTTAGTTAGTTTCAAAGTCTGTTTATGTCATTGAGATGTCAGTATTTAGTCATTCATTTCAGTTTGAATTTTTTTGACCGTATTGGCGCAATGATTAGGCACTTGGTCTACGGTGTTCTTGACCCTTGCAAGGAACTTACATCCCCAATAAGGTCGATGATAGTTTCATAGTATGCATTCTAAAATAAGTGATCAAAATTAATCTTTTTATATTCATTTTAGGGGTTCCACTGAGAATTTTGTATCATTCTATTAGGTCATGCAAAAAATTGATTCACTGATGGTAGCCCTAGTCATAAAACCTCACTCTCCTTCAAAATTTCACATTTTCTAGACCACCTTCATTATTAGGTCCCCATATTACTCATGTAGTCCCTTATTTTTATTAGTGTAGCCCCCTTTTTGTTATTGTTGTACCCCTATAACCCCAATATTGTTATTATTGTTCCCTCACATTATTATTGTTAGGTTGGCTAGGATTATATTGTTACCCCATGGAAACCTATATATATAAGGAGGTTTTTTCATTTGTATCATCGAATAATTTTTCATTTATGTAATGTATTGGAGGTTTCCCCCTCGAAGTGGCTAATTTATAAGGTGTTTATCTCTCTTTTCTTCTATTTTTGGAGTTGGTTTCATAACATTTGGTATTAGAGCTTTGGATTCTAGAATTTCACTGCTCCAAACAGGTCATCATGGAATTTTTTCTATAACATTTTTCGTATGAAGGTTTAGAAGCTGAAATTCCTACAAAGCAAATCTGAAATCCTGAGTAACATTGTGTGAAAATTTTAGATCTTGGTTCGCAATAGTTCAGGAGATATGATCTGTGGAAGTCAGGGTTTTTTCAGGCTCCCGCATTTTACCTAAACATTTCATTGTGGAATTTCGCTATAAATTTGTTTCTGCAAAGATTCAAAAGCTAAACGTTTTACAAAGAAAATTCAAAATCCTAAGGAACTTCCTATAAAAATTTCAGATCTTGGTGCAAAATATTTTCTGGGATATGGTATGTGGAAGTGAAGGTTTTTTCAGGATCCAGAATTTAATCTCAAAGAGGTGACCGTGGGAAAATCATCATAACTCTCTCTCTAAGCATTGGATTGGAATTCTGTAAAAAGTACCCACAAGTACACATACTTTTGTTTCCTTTGTATCAATTTCAGAGCCGAAGGAGGAAACAGTGAGTCATGGCACACCATACAAGTGCACTCTACTGAGCCAATCCATAATTAGGTCATTGTGGGAGTTTCGACATAACTTTGTCTTGAAGTATCCAAATCAGGTCAGACCTGTGGCATTCGAAAGAATTTTTAGAGGGATACTGCAAGAGCTAATTTTAGATATTGAAGATCCTAAATTATAGACATAATTTAGTTTCAATATCGAGCTCCTCAAAAGAAAGAAAAAGGTGTGTATTTTTTTTTCAAATTGCATAAATCTTGTTTGAAAAAATAGTTTTAAGTGATTCCGAGGGCCTATTGAGAATAGATATCAGTATTGGGTTCTAAAATCCCCCCTATAAATAATTAAACACCCATTAAGCCCTCATAATGCTCTAATATGACTCATGAAGAGGAAGAATTGCAACATGATCTATCAAAATTACAAGAGCAAGTGCACAAAATTTCGCTCTCGTAAAGAGCAACAAAAAATGAGATGCAATTTCTGAATAAGGGCATGGAAGAGAAGATGGATGGTTTGAAGAATAATATGGACGGTTTGAAGAAAGGTGTGGAAACTAATATGAATGGCGTGGAAGCTAAGATGCATGTCATGGAAGCTAAGATGGATGACATGGAAGAAAAAGTGAAAGACAACACGGAAAACATGAAGAATGATCTAAAAGTAGACATGGAAGGTAAGACAAAGTTGATATAAGAAATGTTTCCTAATGGAAAAAAGACAGTAGAGGAAACTCATGATGAGAACAAAATATTTTAATCGTGATTTCCTAATCTCTAATGTTGGATGAAAGAACCATCATATTCCAAAGATGGATATGAGGAATTTTTATGGAAAGGATCCCATAACATGGATACTACAGATAGATCAATATTTTGATCTCAATAATGTACAAAACACACAAATGGTATGCATTGAAACTTTATATTTAGAACAAAAAAACAATAAAACAATAAAACAATTGTCACTTGGTCAATTATTACGGAGAAAATGATAGCACATTATGAGGATACAAAGAGAAAAAACTTCTTTATGCAATTGATAAATCTCAAACAAAATGGTTCAGTGGTAGAGCTCATTGAGGACTTCCAAAAATTGAATATAAGGGTAACTAATATTCCAAAGGAACACAAGATTGATTTCTTCATAGAGAAACATGAAGTTTGTGTTTGGGAACCTGATTCATTGGAGAAGGCATTCAGGTTGGCAAGAAAAAATGAATGTAAAATTATGGCGACAAGGATGCCTACCACTCACATCTATAAATATGGAAGTGTTTCTACTCCTAGACTTGCACAACCTACAAGGTTGACACCACAACAATTGGAATAAAAAAGAGGAAAAGGGCTTTGCTGAAATTGTGATAGAAAATACACTAAAGGTCATAAGTGTGCTGAGAAGAATTTTTTTTACATAGATTGTGAAGAGGAGGATGAAAATGAACAAGAAACTTCAAAAGAAGAGGATATACACCAGGAACCAACTCTAGAAGAAGAAGAAATGAGTCCGACTATATCGTGTAATGCATTGGTAGGAATTAACACTTCTCAAACTCTTAAGATAGAAGGACATATCAAGAAGAAAAAGGTAATAGTGTTGATTGCTTAGGGCAGTACCCATAATTTTATTCATTGTAAGGTAGCCAAGGAATTGAATTGTTTCGTATACCCAGCACCAGAATATCAAGTGATGGTTGCAAATGGAGGAACTATTAATTTCTCTAGAAAATTCCATAATATAAAGCTAACCATGCGGGAATATGCATTGAATATTCCAATTAATTCCATTCCAATGCGAGGTGCTGATGTTGTGCTAGGAGTACAATGACTACAATATTTGGGGACAATAGCTTTTAATTTTCAAGAAATTTTCTTGAATTATTTTTCGGAAGGAAATGAAATTAGATTACAGGGTATCGGAAGGAATCCGAGAAATATAATAAGCTATAATTTCATGACAAAGCTTCTGAAGATATAACAATGAGGCGTAATTCCACAATTATGCTCACTAGAGGTTCCAACATAAAAATCATCTATTTCTCTAGATCTCCAAAAATTCTTGGACAATTAATCCAAAGTGTTTGAAACTCTCAATGGACTCCCACCTATTCATGATCATGATCATGCTATTCATTTAATTCCAGTAAGTGTTCCTCCAAACACCAGGCCTTACAGATATCCTTATGTCCGAAAGAGCGAAATTGAACGTGTGATTGCATAAATGTTAGAGACTTGTATAATTCAACCTAGTCAAATTTATTTCTCTGCTCTAGTAATATTGGCGCACAAGAAGGATGGATCATGGTGCATGTGTCCAGATTATAGGGAGATAAACAAGCTCACTATTAAATATAAAATTCCCATTCCTGTGACTGATCAATTATTGGATGAATTGCATGGCACAATTTATTTTACCAAGTTGGATCTTCATTCAGGATATCATCAAATTAGAATGAAGACTGAAGATATTCTGAAAACAACTTTTTGAACTCATAAGGCTCATTATGAATTTTTTTTCATGCCTTTTGGCCTTACTAATGCACCTTCTACATTTCAAGGGTTGATGAATTCCATTTTCAAACCCTTCCTTATAAAATTTGTGCTACTATTCTTTGATGACATACTAATCTACAACGGGTCTCGGAAGGATCATGTTTAACATGTTGACAGGGTGCTCAAACTATTGGAGGAGAAAAAATTATATGAAAAAACATTCAAATGTTTCTTTGGAGTACAAGAGGTGGAGTATCTGGGTCATATTATATCTCACGAGGGGGTTAAGGTATACCCTAACAAAATTAAAGCCATTAAGGAATGGAAGGTCCCCACAACCATAAAGTAGTTACAAGGATTTCTAGGGTTAACAGGGTATTATCGCAAGTTTGTTAAGAATTATGGGGGAATAGCAGCACCTATAACAACATTATTTAATAAATATGCATTTTCATGGACTCCTGAAGCAAATAAGGCCTTTGAACATCTTAAAGAGGCAATGTGACTAGCACCAGTCTTAGCTATGCCATACTTCACAAAAACCTTTATTGTGGAATGTAATTCCTCAGGAAATGGAATTGGTGTTGTTTTAATGCAAGAAAGAAGACCCATTTCTTTTTAAAGTCATCCAATCAAAGGAAAGTGTTTACCGAAATTTATTTATGAGAAGGAAATGTTGGCAATACTACATCCACTAAAGAAATGGTGACCTTACCTAATGGGAAGGCACTTCAAGGTAAAAAATGATCATGACAGCCTTAAACACTTTTTGGAACAAAGACTATCTTCAAAATAGTAGAAAAAATGGGTCACAAAGATGTTGGGTTATGACTTTGAAATCATCTATAGAAAAGGGGAGCTAAATGTTGTTGCCGATGAACTCTCAAGAAAGGATGAAGAGGTTGAAACATTTCTTTATGAAATTTCTATTATCCAACAAGATTGTATAGGTAAATAAAGGGATGAATGGAAGAAGGATGAAGAATTGTGGACACTCATTCAACAGTTGAAGCAAGATCCTATTACATCTGGTACATTTAGTTGTAAAAATGATTCCTTATGGTACAAATATCGTTTATATATTTATAGGAATTTGAAACTAAAACAAAAAATTCTTTTGGAATCACACACTTCTCCTTTAGGAGGACACTCAGGATTTTCAAAAAGTTAGCACAGGGTGAAGAAATAAATTTTTTTGGATGGACTTAAATCTGATATTAAAATTTTTTTGGCAGAATGTTTGGTTTGCCAGAAAAATAAAGTTGAGATAATTAAGACCCCGATTCTTCTACAACCTTTATCCATTCCAACTCAACGTTGGGAGGAGATTTCAATGGATTTTATCACAGTTTTACCTAAGTCTGAAGGAAAGAGTGTCATCATGGTGGTAGTTGATAGACTTACAAAGTATGCACACTTTTGTGCATTATATCTCCATTTAAAGAAACTACGATTTCTACTTCATTTATGTAAACAATTCAAAAGCTATATGGAAACCCAAAGATTATGGTAAGCGATAGAGAATCATTTTTTACTAGAAATTTTTGGACAGAATTATTTTCCTATTTGGGTACTCAACTAGCTCATAGCTCATCTTATCATCCTCAATTTGATGGTCAAAATGAGATAGTGAACAAATTTTTGGAAGGATATACTCATTGTTTTGTATCTGATAAACAAACACAATGGGTCAAGTGGTTACCTCTGGCTGAATGGTGGTATAACACTTCCTTCCATACTTCAGAAAAAATGACCCCATTTATGGCACTTTATGGATATCATCCACCATCCATCACATCATATTTAAGAGAAAATTCTAAGGTGCAAGCAATGGAAGATCACATCGAGCATTAACATCAAGTTCTCCAACTCTTAAAGGATAACCTAAATTTGGCACAAAATCGAATGAAACAACATGCAAATTAACATCGCATCGAGAGAGGTTTTGATGTAGGAGACTGGGTATTTTTACAGCTACAACCATACAAACAAATGTCCCTCAAGCAAGATAAGAAGGATAATAAATTATCGCCAAAATACTATGGTCCTTACAAGGTGTTGCAAAATATTGGTACTATGGAATACACATTGGAACTTCCTGCTTCTTCGCGAGTGCATCCATTTTTCCATGTTTCATGCTTAAAGAAGGTTATTGATGAAAAAATTCCAGTTCAAACAATATTTCCAGAACTTGATGAGGAAGGAAAAATCATATTGGAACCTGAAGCAATCATGGAAAAAAGAACTCGATGACTACGAAATAGATCAATTTCAGAGTATCTCATCAAGTGGAAGAACTTACACACTGAATATTCTACATGGGAGGATGAGAATTTTATATGAAAGCATCCAAAGTGTTAGGTCCCTATATTACTAGTATAGTCCCTTATTGTTGTTAGTGTAGCCCCTTATTGTTATGATTGTACCCCTGTAACTCCCATATTGTTGTTATTGTGCCCTTAAATGATTATTGTTAGGTAGGCTAGGATTAGATTATGGCCCCATGGACTCCTATATATAGAAAGGACATTTTTTAATTTATATCATCCAAGAATTGTTCATTCATGTAATGTATTGGAGGTTGCCCCCTCGAAGTGGATTATTTCTAAGGCATTGATATCTCTTTTCTTCTATTTTTTAGAGTTGGGTTCACAACATTTGGTATCAGAGCTTTGGATTCTAGGGTTTCGCTGCTCCAAACAGGTCATCATGGAATTTTCGCTATAACGTTTTTTCTACGAAGTTTCAGAAGCTAAAATTTTTAAGGTACGAAGCCAAAATCCTAAGGAACATCGTCGCAAAATTTCAGAGCTTGGTTCACAATATTTTTAGAGATATGATCTGTGGAAGTTAGGTACTTTTGCAGGCTCCTCAATTTAATCTAAACATGTCATCGTGGCATTTGCGCTATAACAATTTTGCTACAAAGGTTAAGAATCAGAAATTTTTAGGGCGCGAAGCTGAAATCCTAAGGAAACACGTCGCAAAATTTCAGAGCTTGGTTCACAACATTTTCGGAGATATGATCTGTGGAAGGTAGTGCTTTTTCATGCTCCTCAATTTCGTCTCAAAGAGGTGATCGTGGGAAAATATTCATAACTCGATATCTGAGCATGGGATTTGAGTGCCATAGAAAGCAGTCGTAAGTACACATACTGCAGTTTCTTTTCTATCAATTTTAGAGCTAAAAGACAAAACAATGACACATGGCAAGTCATACAAGTTCGCTCTACTGAACCAGTCCATAATTAGGTCATTGTGGGAGATTGGACATAACGTTGCCTTGGAGAATCCAAATCAAATCAGACCTGTGGAATTCAAAAGATAATTTATAAGGATTCCTCAGTGCCAAATTTCAGATATTGAAGAGCCGCAATCATAGAGATAATCCAATTTCAATATCGAGCTCCTCAAAAGCAAGAAAAATGTGTGTATTTTTTTCTGAATTGTATAAGTCTTGTTTGAAGAATCAATTTGAATTTATTCCAAGGGCATATTGTAGAATATATATCAGTATCGGGTTCTAAAAAATGCCCCGTAAAAATAATTCAACACCCATTAAGCCTTCAGAAGGCTCTACTATGACTCATGAAGATGAAGAATTGCAACATGATCTATCAAAATTACAAGAGAAAGTGCACGAAATTTCTCTCTCACAAAGAGAAACAAAAAATGAAATGGAAGTTTTGAAGAAAGGCGTGGAAGCGAAGATGGATGGTTTGAAGAAAGATGTGGAATCTAAGATAGATGGCATGGAAGTTGGCATGGAATCTAAGATGGATGACATGGAAGCTAAGATCGATGAAAAAATGAAAGACAACATGGAAAACATGAAGAATCATCTAAAAGAAGACACGGAAGGTTTGACAATGTTGATACAAGAAAATTTTCCTAATGGTGAAAATATAGTAAAGGAAACTCATGATGAGAACAAAATAAATGTTATTTGTGACTTCATAAACTCTAATGTTGGTGGGAAGAACCACCATATTCCAAAAATGGATATGAGGAAATTTGATGGAAATGATCCTGTAACATGGATACTACAGATGGATCAATATTTTGATATCCATAATGTGAAAAACACACAAAAGGTACGCATTACAACTTTACATTTAGAACAAACTACATTTCGATGGTATCGATGGCTTTGCTCCCGTAAAAAAATTATCACTTAGTCAATTTTTGCGGAGGAAATGATAGCATGTTATGAGGATACAAAGAGCAACACCTTCTTTAGCCAATTGATAAATCTCAAACAAAAGGGTTTACTTGGGGAGCACATTGAGGAATTCAAAAAATTGAATATAAGGGTAACTAATATTCCAGAGGAACACAAGATTGATCTCTTCATAGGTACTTTAAAGGATAACATCCAACATGAAGTTCATGTTTTGGAGCCTGATTCATTGGAGAAGGCATTCAGGTTGGCAAGAAAAATTGAATGTAAAATTATGGCGACAAGGAAGCCTACCAGTCACTTCTATAAGGAAGTGTTGCTATGCCTAGTTTTCCACAACCTATAAGGTTGACACCACAACAATTGGAAGAAAAAAGAGCAAAAGGGCTTTGATATAGTTGTGATAGAAAATACACTAAAGGTCATAAGTGTGCTAAAAGGAAATTATTTTACATAGATTGTGAAGAGGAAGAAGAAAATGAAGAAGAACCAGCCCTAGAAGAGGAAGAAATGAGTCTAACCATATCGTGTAATGCATTGGAAGGAATTACCACTCCTAAAACTCTTAAGATAGAAGGACAAATCAAGAAGCAAAAAGTAATAGTGTTGATTGATTTAGGTAGCACCCATAATTTTATTCATTGTAAGGTAGCCAAGGAATTGAATTGTTTCTTATACCCAGCACCAGAATGTCAAGTGATGGTTGCAAATGGAGGACCTATAAATTTCTTTGGAAAATGCCATAATATCAAGCTAACCATGGGGGAATATGTATTGAATAGTCCAATGCTTTCCATTCCTATGGGAGGTGTTGATGTTGTACTCGGAGTACAATGGTTACAATCTTTGGGGACGGTAGCTTTTAATTTTCAAGAACTTTTCTTGAATTTTTTTTCAGAAGGAAAGGAAGTCGAATTACGGGGTATTGCAGGGAAGATAGGAAAGATAATAAGCTCTAATTTCATGTAAAAGCTTCTAAGCAAAGAAAAACGAGGTGTAATTTCACAATTATTCTCACTAGAAGTTCCAACATCAAAATCATCTATTTCTGCAGATCTCCAACAAGTCTTGGACAATCATTCGAAGGTGTTTGAAACTCCCAAAGGACTCCCGCCTATTCATGATCATGATCATGCTATTCATTTGATTCCAGGAAGTTTTCCTCCAAACATTAGGCCTTATAGATATCCTTATGTCCAAAAGAGCGAAATTGAACGTATGATTGCAGAAATGTTAGAGGCAGGTATAATTCAACCTAGTCAAAGTTCTTTCTCTGCTCCTATAGTATTGGTACACAAGAGGGATGGATCATTGTGAATGTGTCTGGATTATAGGGAGCTCAATAAGCTCACCACTAAAGATAAATTTCCCATTCCTATGATTGATGAATTACATGGAGCAATTTATTTTACCAAGTTGGATCTTTGTTTAGGATATCATCAAATTAGAATGAAGACTGAAGATATTCCAAAAACAACATTTCGAACTCATGACGGTCATTATGAATTTTTGGTCATGCCTTTTGGCCTTACCAATGCACCTTCTACATTTCAAGGGTTGATGAATTCCATTTTCAAACCCTTCCTTACAAAATTTGTGCTAGTATTTTTTGATGATATACTAATCTACAGCAGGTCTTGGAAGGATCAAGTTGAACATGTTGACAGGGTGCTCAAACTATTGCAAGAGAAACAATTATATGCAAAAAAATCCAAATTTTTCTTTGGAGTACAAGAGGTGGAGTATCTGGGTCATATTGTATCTCACGAGGGTGTTAAGGTAGACCCTAACAAAATTAAAGCCAGTAAGGAATGGAAATTCCCCAGAACCATAAAGCAGTTGTGAGGATTTCTTGGGTTAACAGGGTATTATCGCAAGTTTGTGTTGAAGAAATATGCATTTTCATGTTCACCTAAAGCAACTAAGGCCTTTGAACATCTTAAAGAGGAAATGTGCCTAACACGGTCTTAGCTATGCCACACTTCAAAAAAGCCTTTATTGTGGAATGTGATGCCTCAGGAAATGGAATTGCTGCTGTTTTAATGCAGGAAGGAAGACCCATTACTTTTGAAAGTCGTCCAATAAAAGGAAAGTATTTATAGAAACCTATTTATGAGAAGGAAATGTTAGCAATACTGCATGCACTAAATAAAGGTCAACTTACCTAATGGGAAGACACTTCAAGGTAAGAACTAATCTGAAAACGACCTCAATTACTTAGCTCTATTTCAGAGATTGACTGTAGGGGCATTTACTGGATATGTCACCCTTAGAGAAAGGATGAGATCCAGAGGCTACCTGGCCCTCTACAGACTCTGTCTATAGAACTTTATAGTGATTAACACTCAGGTTATTAAAATGTGGAATTTTACAAGATCTTTCATTGTCCTTGTACAAAATGTGAGTGGCAGTAATACTTGAACAGTTATTATGTGCATTAAATGTTTAGACATGAAATAATGTATGTATCTTTATATTGAACAAATTCACATCAATCATATAAGAAATACCATAAGACAAAGAAGTTTGTGACGGATTTCATCCCACCTGGACTACGTCTCTGGGTCTACCTCAGAATTGTGTTTCCATTGTATTCTTCAAGCCAAGATACATATGCTACAATGAATCATTAGTTTCACTACTGATGTTGCAGATATAGAACATCCCTTGAATACACTAACTGGTACAACTCTTTTCTTTCAACACATAAGAAAAGACATGGATGATTCGCACATAAACAAAACTGAGGAACTGAAGCTTTATAGACCTTTGATAGAATGGTGGCTGAAAGAGTTTTAGAAAGTCGAAGTTGATCTCGTCAATCATCAACATACTTCGACACTATATTTATGCAATTAGGATGGCCTTTGATCCTTCAATAAACCTGCAATGAGAAACTCTCCACCAATTATATCTTTTGTCCTCTTAAGAGTGCCTACTTCTTCTTGAAGTAGGGAAAACTCTCCTTAACCTCCTCTCATTAGGTCTCTCCTCCTTTTGACTTCAAGGTAGCTGAACTGAGTTTGGCATAGTCAAAGTAGATCTCGTCATCCATCAAGGTACTTTGATGTTGAAACTTATGCAAGTATAAAGAGTTTTTCCTCCTTCATATAAAACTGCAAGAACCAAAACTCACTAACACATTATGTGATATACAATTTAAGAGAGTTTACTTCATCTTGAAGTTGATTAAACTCATTTTTTGTTCTAAGGTCTCTCCTCTCTTAAGATCTCCCTCTCAACCTCTCCCTTTACAAAGAAACTCACTTTCCTTTATATATCAAGAGTTCATACATTCAAGGCTTTTCAATCTACCTCGAATCTCTATTTTCTGCAATTAGCAATTTATTGGAGATTATTTGGTGATAAGGGATTCAAATCCCATCATCACATTCAATTCATAGGATAAAGGTCCTAAACCATAGCGCTGACATTAAATTAGAAAACCCACAAATAAAATTTGGATATACTCTGACTGTTGGCGGTCAGGCTGACGATGCGGAGGAATGTTGATCACGCATGTGAACTGGCCACTTGTGGTTTATCTGCCCGACGGTTTCTGTATACACCTATCATATGAAACCCCGACAGCTCATAACCCAAATATGTTGTGGTCTTACAACACTGATCATGCCTTGTAATCTTTGATACTGTTTTTATTTCCATTCGGTTTACAACTTTCCACTGTGGTCTTCAAAACTTTGGTCACAAGATATTCCAACTTCCAACGTGTCAGAACTTTAACTCCGTGGGAGTTTATTTACATGGTTTAAATAAAACATATCCCGAATCATTTAAATTCGTATATGTTTAAAACTTGACATTTGACCCCTTTGCACCTTGCCATAATTTTATAACCATTACATCGATCCTTACATTTAAGGTTTATGAAAAGCCGACTTTAATACTTTCTTTGCGCTATAAAGGTTTTAAAACCCCAAACCTTAATAATTTTGTGCATAAAGTGTTATACCATTACATCGAACCTTTGGTTTAAAAAGGTTTTTGATATCTTAGTTTTCGACATCCGAAACTTTAATATAAAACCTTTTGTGCTAGGACTTTATATCATGGGTTTTGACATCCGAACCTTTACAAAGGTTTATGGCATAAAAATTGTGCTAGGAGGTTTTAAGTCCATAAGTTTATAAAACTTAGGAATAGGACTTTAAGACCATGTGCTAGGACTTTGATTGACATTTAGTCCTAGGAATAGATTTAGGTCTTTACAAAGTGTGTTTTCATTTGACACTTAGTGCTAGCCTTTAGGACTTGGGATTTAGACTTTGTCCTTTTTACCTTAGGATATATTTTATCCATTAAGGTTTACAAAAGCAGACTATAAACATTTTGACCTTTACAGTGAAGACTTAGGACAAGTTTGATTACATAAGTATTTTTAACAAACATTGTTGTTTTTGTCGCAAGTCAACTTGGAAATGTCATGATTGGGGCTTGTGAAACATATTTGCTGGTGTCGAAACTGAATTTGATGTTGATAAATGTTGAACATTTGAACTCAAAAAAATTTATGATCATCTCGATCAATACTTGAATTATTACATAATCGATAATTACCAAATTACAAATAACCATCTTGGTCATTTGGATAATTTCGATACAATTTTGATAATTCTAAAATTGGATCATACCTCCCAACTAAAATAACTTTTGGTTCTCCAGAAGTTTTATTACAATGCTTTTGAAAAATAGATTTAATTCTAGAACCTATTTACAACTTTACTAGATCTATATATTCCAAAATCATTTAAGCATAAGGCATGAATTCTGCCCAGTTCCATTCAGCACTTGTTTGATCACCAGCAGGTGACTTGGATTCTTCCTGGGCTACTCGTGTTGGTACTATTTCCTCTGGAATCATTGGACAATTTTTGTTAACATGCTCTGAAAATTCACAAGTTTTTACAAGTTGATAGCTGGCGAGTGTTCTTGCCCATCTTGTACCCGCAAAGAACTAGATGCTCCGATACCACTTGATCTGAAAATGACCCGAGGTACTTAACTCTAATTCAGAGATTGACTGTAGGGGCATTTACCGGATATGTCACCCTTAGAGAAAGGATGAGATCCAGAGGCTACCTGGCCCTCTAAAGACTCTGTCTATAGAACTTTATAGCGATTAATGCTCAGGTTATTAAAATGCGGAATTTTACCAAGATCTTTCCTAGTCCTTGTACAAAATGTGATTGGTAGTATTACTTGAACAATTATTATGTGCATTTAATGTTTAGACATGAAATAATCTATGTATGTTTAGATTGAAAAATTTCACATCAATCACATAAGCAATACCATAAGACAAGGAAGTTTGTTATAGAGTTCGTCCCACCTGGACTATGTCTCCAGGTCCGCCTCAGAATTGTGCGTCCATTGTATTTTTCAAGCCAAGAGAAATATGCTACAATGAGTCATTAGTTGCACTACTGATGTTGTAGATATGGACCATCCCTTCAGTAGGCTAACTGGTACAACTCTTTTCTTTCAACACATAAGAAAATAAATCAATGATTCACACATAAAAAAAACTGAGGAACTGAAGCTTTATGGACCTTTGACAGAATTGTGGCTGAAAGAGTTTTAGAAAGTCGAAGTTGATCTCTTCAATCATCAACGTACTTCGATACTTTCTTTATGAAAGTAGGATGGCCTCTTCTCCTTCAATAAACTTTCAATGAGAAACTCTCCACCAATTATAACTTCTGTCTTCTTAAGAGTGCCTACTTCTTCTTGAAGTAGGGAAAACTCTCCTTAACCTCCTCTCATGAGGTCTCTCCTTCTTTTGACTTCAAGGTAGCTGAACTGAGTTTGACACAATGAAAGTAGGTCTTGTCATCCATCAACGTACTTTGATGTTGAAACTTATGCAAGTATAAAGTTTTTTTCCTCCTTCATATAAACCTGCAAGAACCAAAACTCACTACCACATTATATGATATACAATTTAAGAGAGTTTACCTCATCTTCAAGTTGATTAAACTTCTTCTTCCTTCTAACATCTCTCCTCTCTTGAGATCTCCCTCTCAACCTCCCCATTTACAAAGAAAATGATTGAGGTGGATATTGGTGGTAACCCGCATATTCCACTTGGGTCCCCACCATTATCTCTTTTAGTTTTTTAGTTTCGACACAACTTACTATTTTTAGCAGTTTTTCGGGTCCTGAACTTTTGGAGCCGTTTTGAGGCCCTAAATGACGTTTTTTGCAAAAACGGAGAGCAACATAAGTCCATGGACCGATGTTGCTCATTCAAAATTTCTATTCCTCGGATATATATTTCTAACGAGGTATGGTACTCGTCAAACGGAGATCGTATGCCAAAGTTACACTCCCGGGAAGTTGAAACACCAATTTACCCAAAACAGGGCCCATAGTTTTGGCGCTACATCTCCTAGGGTTGGGGTTTTGGCTGTTTAGGATTTCCCATTGTTTCTAAATAATAACTAGGCCCTCGAGCCTCATTGTAACTTAGTTTAGAGGCCTATAGTCGCCACATCTCTTCTCAGAGATAGCTAGCAGCGCCCTAGCTAGTTTTATTTACATTCTGTCTGTAAGCAAATTTCAGTTCTTTGATATTAATGAAATGAAGTGTTATTTCCACTGCATCTCTTTATTTATGGTTATGTGTTTATTCTATTGCGTTCTTGCATAAATCCAGATCAGTGGTATCAAAGTGGTATTCTTTTTCTCGATCATTCTTTGCATGTCCCCAACGAGGTCGGGGTATAAGGAGTTAGGGCTCGATCTGGTGGAACCTTTGCAAGATCAGCCTCGCAAACCCCAATGAACGCCCATGGGGGGCGAAAAGAAAGATGAGGGAGCAGAAGATCCTATCAAAATATTGCTTGAGCAGGTCCTTGAAAAACAAAGGAACGTGATGATGGATAACTTTGCCCAGATCCTTCAACGGCTGCCCACCGGCAGCGCATCTACATCCAGCAGCCACTCTGGAGGTGCGACTCCTTTTAGGGTACAAGTAAATTTTTACATTCCCATATTTGAGGGTCAAATAGATGCAGATGTCATAGATAGATGGTTGAATCTATTAGAAGGATATTTCTCAGTTCATGACTTTTCCGAGAGGGAGAAGATTATTTTTTCACTCCTCAAAGCTGCCCCCCATGTCAAGGACTCGTGAGAAACCCACTGTGAGAAAAAGGATGAGACAGAACCCTCTCTGTTCTTGGCCGTACCCAGTTGGAATTATTTCTGAGACGCCATCAAGGAACAATACTATCCCGTGGGGAGCTATGAGGATAGGTACATGAAATGGACCACGTTGCGACAATAAAGGGATCAAGATGTGCATGAGCTGATGAATCTGTTCCATACCCTGTGCACCAAGTTGGGTATCAAATATTTAGAGAAACATCTGGTGCTAAAGTATCGCAGTTATCTACACAGATACATTCAGGAGGAAATGGATTTCCTCAACGTCTTTTTGCTTGGTACGACATACTGGTATGCTGCCAATATTGAGCAAAAATTCAAATAGGAGAAGCGAGACTTTGGATCTACGAATCAAAAGTAAGGGAAAGGTGCTCCCAAACTGTAGAACAAAGGACAGAGCCAAGGCATGGCTACTCAAGACAACATGTCGAAGCCACAAGCAAAGATCAACACCGCAAAGCCAAAGAAGGACACGGGAAAGTGGTGTGAGTTCCATAAGAGCTCCACTCACAGCACAAGTGAGTGTCAGGCCAAGCAGTCACTGGTGGCCGAGATGCGGGCTTCTGAGTCAAATGCATGCTCTGACTCTGAATCAGAACCTGACAAAGGGAATGAAAAAGGGAAACAGATTATGGATGTGGAGCCCAATCCCATTTTTTCCACTACGAAGATCCAGAAGGAGGAACCAGAAGATCCAGAGGAGGAACGTCTCTTCCATTCCCAGATGTGGGTAAAGGTCTCCTCGGTATAGTTCATTGTCAACAATGGGAGCCAAAAGAACCTCATTTTAGCAGACGCCGTGAAGGGGTTGGGCTTGCCGACCACAGCTCACCCACATCCATACACCATCAGGTGACTTCACCAAGGACGAGATCTCCACGTCAGCCAGCAGTGCCGCCTTCCCTATAGCATCAAGCCCTTCATGGATGAGGTATTATGTGACGTTGCTCCTATTGATGTTTCTGAATTATTATTAGGACAGCCATACTTGTGGAAGCATCATGCTATGTAAGAGTCTCGGCCTGTTGTTATTGTTACTTTGGGAAATAAGTTTTACAGGATACCAGAGGTACCACCTCCTACTGCCATCTCTTTGGTTACTGCAAAACAATGTAGTAAGCTCATTTCCCAAACCAGGAAATTCGTTTTCTTGATGATCTGCCCCCAGGGCAAGACAAATAATGTGGCCACGACCTCCAAATAGGGCTCCTCTACACAACAATAACAAATGGATAAGGTTGTGGAAGCGTACAGGTACATCTTCACCTCACCCACAGGGGTTCCTCTGCACTGTCAGGTCAGGCACCCGATTGATCTGACCCCAAGTGTGCTGCTACCCAATGGATCGATCTATCGGCACTCTTTTCTGGAGAACGATGAAATCAACAGGCAGATTCAGGAGCTACTACAGAAAGGTCACATTCGACCAAGTTCATCACCCTGTGGGAGCCCGATTGTGTTGGTACAAAAGAAGGATGGGACGTGGAGACTCTGTATTGACTATCAGGCGCTGAAGAAGATCATTTTCTGGAATAGGTACCTGATCCCATGGATTGATGACCTTCTGGACCAACTCAAAGGTGAAAAATATTCCAGCAAGATTGACTTGAAGTCGGGTTATCACCAAGTACCGATTGAACCCTACGATGTGTGGAAGACTGCCTTCAAAGCCAAGGAAGGCCTTTTCGAATGGCTGGTCATGCCTTTCGGGTTGATGAATGCTCCCGCAACCTTCATGAGGATGACGCATGACATATTGCGACCATTCACCAACTCATTTGTAGTGGTGTACTTGGATGACATTCTGATCTTCAGCCGGACTTGGGAAGAGCACCTTCACCACATCCGACAAGTCCTTCAAACACTGCGGCAATACAAGTTGTCTGCCAATTTGGAGAAGTGCACTTTTGGCATGACCCAGGTTCAATATCTGGGATACATTATTGATGAAATGGGGGTGCATGTGGATCCATCCAAGATCCAAGTCATTCAGGGTTGGCCACCCCCAACCACTATAACAGAGCTTCGCAGCTTTCTAGGTCTTACTAATTTCTACCGAAGGTCCATGTTGGGATTCTCTCATATCACTTGGCCCTTGAGTCAAGTCACCAAAGGTGGAGCGAGAGAAAAATTCTTTTGGTCGGAACCTCAACAGAAGGCGTTAACAGAATTGAAAAATCGCCTTTGTTCTGCCCTAGTGGTCACTTTACCAGACTTGCAACAGCCATTTGAGATCGAGACAGATGCCTCTGACTATGCTATTGGGGCAGTTCTTACTCAACAGGGACATCCAGTGGCATATCACAGTGAGACATTGTCTGACATAGTCCGCAAGTATCTCACTTATGACAAAGAAATGTATTACATTGTGCAAGCTTGTCGACAATGGGAGCATTACATTTTGGGGAAGGAAACAATGATCCACATAGACCACTGCCCCCTATAGTTCATAAAGACACTAGGGAAGTTACAGAATGATCGCCATCAGAAGTCTTCCACATATCTGCAATAGTTTCATTTGAACATCAAGTGCAAGAAGGGTAGCACCAATAATGTTGCAGACTGCCTCAACCGACCACCAAACGTGGCGCTCACCACCGTGCTCAAATCTTGTGGGCACGAGACTTCTGATTGGCTGCTTCTTTATGAGAGTGACCCAGAATTCGGCCACACTTACTAGGCACTCTTGGGGGGTGCGCAAGTTCCAAATTTTCACCTCCAAGATGCACTTTTATGTCACCTAGGACACCTTTGTGTTCCTTCAAGCGAGCGTGCCAAGATGATATGGGAAGCACACTATAGTCGATTCGTTGGGAATTTTGGGGTCGAGAAAATAGTAGCAATCCTGAAAAAGCATTTCTGTTGGCCCAACCTTCAAAAGGATGCCGAGAAGCACATCAGATCCTGCACTGCTTGTGTCATTGCCAAACTGACCATCAATAAGCAAGGCATATATACTCCGCTACCTACCCCTAGTCGACCTTGGGAATCCATCTCCATGGATTACATGTCAGGTCTGCCTTCTACTAAGTAGGGAAATGACTGTGTTTTCGTGGTCATCGACATATTCTCGAAGATGGCCATTATGGCGGCCTGCAAGAAGAATATCACAGCAGAAGCCACTACTAAACTCTTCTTTGAACGAGTGTGGGTGCACTTTGGGATCCCACAGTCTACCATATCAGATCGGGATAGCAGGTTCCATAACACATTTTGGTCCAGCCTCTGGTCAATGTTGGATACCAAGCTCACCAAGTATAGAGCTTTCTAGCCCCAAACATATGGCCAAACAGATGTCGTCAATAGAATGATTGTACACATTATGCACATGTAGAATTCAAAGAATCCACGCACATGGGATGAGAGCCTACCCTATGTAAAACATATTTATAATTGGGCTCTCCAAAGTTCAATCAGACATAGCCCCTTTTAGGTGGGCTTGGGATTCCAACCACTATGTCCCATTAACGTAGCCATGCCATTTGCAGTTGCTTAGGCTGATTCAGCTCATGTCTAGTCTGAAGTTGACAAAGCAAGTAGCTTCATCGAGTGCATTCAACACATTTTCCAACAGGTTCATGATATATTGGATAGAGCGAATGCCAAGTACAAGCAATGCCATGATCAAAACTGGGTGCCACACAACTTCCAGGTGGGCGACAAAGTATGGCTAAATTTTCAGAAGGAGCACCTCACTGGACCCCACCGCAAGCTTCGCCCGCTCCGATACGGGCCGTAAACCATCACCAAGGCTATAGGGAGAAATTCCATTAAGCTTAGTATTCCACCATTCCTTGGTCTGCACCCAGTCTTCAATGTGGATCACCTTTGTCCTTACTTCCCACCTCTACTAGACACCTCGGACATTGCAGAAAAACTCACACCAACAGAGTTAAACCCAGACTGCATGGAACAAGCCACTGTATATTGTATCATGGACATGAAAATTAATAAAACTTGCCAACATAAGATCCAACTGTATCGGGTTGTCAAAGTTGGCCAACTCCTGCACCAAGGAAAGTGGTTCACGAGGGACCAAGTTCAGCAGAAATTTCCTCATCTCACGGAGGAGCTTAATGCAATGGGGACCATTGCTTCGTAAGGGGGGAGGAATGATCCAAGTGGATATTGGTGGTCACCTGCCTATTCCACTTGGGGCCCCACCATTATCTCTTTCAGTTTTTCAATTTCATCACAACTTACTATTTTTAGCATTTTTTCAGGTCCTGAACTTCCTGAGCCATTTTGAGGCCCTAAACGACGTTTTTTGGAAAAACAAAGAGAAACATGGCTCCATGGATTAATTTTTCTGATTCAAAATTTTCAGTCCTCAGATAGATCTTTCTAACAAGGTATGGTACGCGTCAAATGGAGATCGTATGCCAAAGTTACGCCCCTGGGAATTTGAAACAACAATTTACCCAAAACGGGGCCCATAGTTTTGGCACTTCATCTCCTAGGGTTAGGGTTTTGGCTGTTTAGGATTTCCCATTGTTTCTAAAAAATAAATAGGCCCTCGAGCCTCATTGTAACTCAGTTCATAGGCCTGTAGCTACCACATCTCTTCTCATAGATAGCTACCAGTGCCCTAGCTAGTTTTATTTCCATTCTTTCTGTAAGAAAATTTCAGTTATTTGATATTAATGAAATGAAGTGTTATTTATGCTGCATCTCTATATTTAAGGTTATTTTTCTATTCTATTGTGTTCGTGCATAAATCCGGATCATAAACTCACTTTCCTTTATATATTAGGAGTTCATACATTCAAGGCTTTTTAATCTGCCTCAAATCTCTATTTGCTACAATTAGCAATTTGTTAGAGATTATTTGTTGGTAAGGGATTCGAATCCCATCATTACATTCAATTCATAGGATAAAGGTCCTAAACCATAACGCTGACATTAAATAAAAAACCCACAAATAAAATTTGGATGTACTCTGACTGCTGGCAGTCAAGCTGACAGTGCGGATGAAGGTTGACCGCACATGTGAGCTAGCCACATGTCGTTTATCCGCCCGACAGTTTCTGTATACACCTATCATATGAAACCCCAAAAAATCATAACCCAAATCTATTTTGGTCTTACAACACTGATCACATGTTGTAATCTCCGATATGGTTTTTATTGCCACGCGGTTTACAACTTTTCACTACGGTCTTCAAAACTCTGGTCACAACATATTCCAACTTCTAACGCGATTAGAAATTTAAATCTATGGGATTTTATTTACATGGTTTAAATAAAACATATCTCGAATCATTTAAATTCGTATATGTTTAAAACCCGACATCCGACCCCTTTGCGCCTTGCCATAAGTTTATAACAATTACATCGAACCTTAGATTTAAGGTTTATGAAAACCTGACTTTAATACTTTCTTTGCGCTATAAGGGTTTTAAAACCCCAAACCTTAATACTTTTGTGCATCAAGTGTTAGACCATTACATTGAACCTTGGGTTTAAAAAAGTTTTTGACATCTTAGTTTTTGACATCCGAAACATTAATATAAAACCTTTTGCGCTAGGACTTTATATCATGGGTTTTGACATCTGAACCTTTACAAAGGTTTATGGCATAAAAATTGTGCTAGGAGGTTTTAAGTCCGTAAGTTTATAAAACTTATGAATAGGACTTTAAGACCATGTGCTAGGACTTTGACTGACATTTAATCCTAGGAATAGATTTAGGTATTTACAAAGTGTGTTTTCATTTGACACTTAGTGCTAGCCTTTAGGACTTAGGATTTAGACTTAGTCCTTTTTACCTTAGGATCTGTTTTATCCATTAAGGTTTACAAAAGCAGACTATAAACATTTTTACCTTTACAGTGAAGACTTAGGACAAGTTTGATTACATAAGTTTTTGTAACAAACTTTGTTGTTTTTGTCATAGGTCAACTTGAAGATGTCTTGATTGGCGCTTCTGAAACATATTTGCTGGTGTCGAACCTGAAGTTGATGTTGATCGATGTCGAACATTTGAACTAAACAAATTTGATGACCATCTTCATCAATACCTGGATTATTACATAATCGGTAATTACCAAATTACAAATAACCATCTTGGTCGTTTGGATAATTTTGATACAATTTTGATAATTCTAAAATTGGATCAAAAACTGATCATGATAGTTGTAAAATTTTTTTGGAACAAATAATATCTTTAGAAGAGTAGCAAAAATGGGTCACAAAGATGTTGGGTTATGACTTTGAAATAATCTACAAAAAAGGGAAGCTTAATGTTGTTGCAGATGCACTCTCAAGAAATACTGAAGAGGTGGAAGCATTTCTTTGTGACATTTCTATTATGATTGGATAACCGAAGCAAGAGATGAATGGAAGAAGGACAAAGAAGTATGGACACTCATTCAAAAGTTGTAGCAAGATCCTATTACATATGGTACGTTTAGTTAGAAAAATGATTCTTTATGGTACAAAGATCACTTATATCTTTGTAATAATTCCCAACTAAGACAAAAGATTCTTTTGGAATTGCACACTTCTCCTTTAGGAGGACACTCAAGATTTTTAAGAACTTACAATAGGGTGAAGAAAGAATTTTTTTAGGATGGCCTTAAATCTGATATTCAAAAGTTTTTCACAGAATTTTTGGTTTGCCAGCAGAATAAATTTGAGGCAATTAAGACCCGAGGACTTCTACAACCTTTATCCATTCCAAGTCAACGTTGGGAGGAGATTTCAATGGATTTTATCACAGGTTTACCTAATTCTAAAGGAAAGAGTGTCATCATGGTGGTAGTTGATAGACTTACCAAGTATGCACAATTTTGTGCATTATCTCATCCATTTAAAGCAAGTACAGTTGCTACTACATTTATGGACACAATTCAAAAGCTACATCGAAGCCCAAGGGTTATTATGAGCGACTGAGATCCCATTTTACTGGAAATTTTTGGACGGAGTTATTTTCTTGTTTGGGTACTCAATTAGCTCATAGCTCATCTTATCATCCTCAATCTGATGGTCAAACTGAGATAGTAAATAAATTATTGGAAGGATATCTTCATTGTTTTGTATCTGATAAACAAACAAAATGGGTCAACTGGTTACCTCTCGCTAAATGGTGGTATAACACTTCCTTCCATACTGCAGCAAAAATGATCCCATTTATGGCACATTATGGATATCATCCACCATCCATCACATCATCTTTAAGAGAAAATTTGAAGGTTCAAGCAATGGAAGATCACATCGAGCATCGACAAGAAGTTCTCCAACTCTTAAAGGATAACTTGAATTTGGCACAAAATCGAATGAAACAACAGGAAGATCAACATTGCAGCGAGAGAAGTTTTCATGTACGAGACTGGGTATTTTTATGGCTAAAACCATACAAAAAAATCTCCCTCAAGCAAGCTAAGAAGGATAATAAATTATCGCCAAAGTACTATGGTCCTTACAAGGTGTTGCAAAAGATTGGTACTATGGCATACAAATTGGAGCTTCCTGCATATTCACGAGTGAATCCAGTTTACCATGTTTCATGCTTAAAGAAGGTTATAGGTGAAAATCTTCCAGTTCAAACAATATTTCCAGAACTTGATAAGGATGGAAAATCATATTGGAACCTGAAGCGGTCACGGAAACAAGAACTCAACAGCTATGGAATCGATCAATTTCAGAGTATCTCATCAAGTGGAAGAACTTACCCACTGAAGATTCTACATGGGAGGATGAGAATTTTATACAGAAGCAACCAGAGCTACTCAAGCATTGAGGACAACATTTTTTTGAAGGAGAGGTTCATGTTAGTTCCCTATATTACTAGTATAGTCCATTATTGTTGTTAGTGTAACCCCTTATTGTTATTATTGTACCCCTGTAACCCCCATATTGTTATTATTGTGCCTTTAAATCATTATTTCTAGGTCGGCTAGGATTACATTGTGGCCCCATGAACTCCTATATATACAAAGGAGGTTTTGTAATTTATATCATCCAAAAATTGTTCATTCATGTAATGTATTGGAGGTTTTCGCCTCGAAGTGGCTTATTTCTAAGGCATTGATATCTATTTTCTTCTGTTTTTTGGAGTTGGGTTCACAACACAAATCTACTCAAGCATTGAGGAAAACACTTTTTTGAAGGAGAGGGGAATGTTAGGTCCCCATATTACTAGTGTAGTCCATTATTGTTATTAGTGTAGCCCCCTTATTGGTATTTTTGTACCCCTGTAACACCCATATTGTTATTATTGTCCCCTTACATTATTATTGTTAGCTCGGCTAGGATTATATTTTGACCCCATGGATCCGTATATATAGAAGGAGGTTTTGTCATTTGTATCATCCAAGAATTGTTCATATGTAATGTATTGGAGGTTGCCCCCTCGAAGTGGCTGATTTCTAAGGCGTTGATCTCTCTTTTATTCTATTTTTGGAGTTGGATTCATAACATTCATGTCTTGCTGAGGAGTAAAACACTTTTGAAAATCTCATTTCACTATGTCTTATGTCAGTCAAATTCAACCATGGAGTCAGGTTAATCAAGGTCGTATTAGGTCATTAGGTTTCATTGTTCAAGGTCCAAAATCCACCATTTCATCTCAACAAGGCTAGAAAAAGGTGTGAGAGTGACTCAAGAAACATTTAATTATTATCCACAGAGGATTATCAACATGTAAATATCATTTTTCAAGTTGTAATTTTTGTTTTAAAGTATTATTTTCACACTAAAATGTAATTTTATTCAAAAAACAGAGTCTTAATTTATTTCATTTTTTATGTAATTTTATGCTCATGATATGTAATAAATTTATTCCCTGGTTTCCAACTCCAATCACATATGCCACATTGAAACTGAAATGTGCCAAGCTTCAATAAAATCATCCTGTAAAGAAGAAAAATCAAATGAAAGGGTAACCAACAATTGTTTTCAAAAAAGTGAAATGATACATTAGAAAAGTGGGTTTTTAAATTCAAATTCAAATTCACTTAGCTATTTATGATTCATTGACATCAATTAAAATTCATTTTCCTCCTCCAAACATTAAGCAAGCACTCAAAAAGATCTAAATTGTGAATTTCTAGGAAAAAAATGGGCAAAGAGCAGAGTTGAGGGTGAAAATACCCAGTTCAAGGCGTAAATGCTTGAGGCAGGGTGAAAATAACCAGTTCAGGGCGCAAATACTCTATCAAGGGTGCAAAGGCTCTGTTCATGGCACAAATGACCAGCAAGCCCTAGAAAGTGTTCAAGTGGTGAAAATTTTTCTTCAAATCCCCACCAACTCACTCATTTACCTACAAAAATCCAGTAATATTTTCATGCCATTAAAAAACCATTTTCATAAGTTTATGTGTTTAAGTCTTGTAAATTGAGGTTTTAATTTGCGTGGAAAATTTTAGGGGCTAATATTTGCAGGTGGGCTAATTTTCCATGGTTTTTACAAAAAAAAGATTCGCCAATTCCCATTTTTTTCTAAAAGTGATTTGCCCAAATTTTATACAATAAAATCATGTTATTCTAACAATCACCAAAAATTATAAAGACTATAAAAATTCATTAGAAATTTGGATATATTTAAAAAAATATCACCAAACATTTTACAGTTTTCATATTAGGGACTCATAAGATTCGCCAATGATTCTTAACTTTAAAATAAATTTCCATCCTTAAAATTTTCCTAGGTAATTTGGAGTTTGAATTGAGGAAAAACCATAGTATCCCATGACATTTGTGAAAACTCCCAAAATTCACTCCCTTAACCTTTTCATCCTTCCCACAGTTATAAAACCCATTCCCGAACCTCTCATTTGAAAATTTTCCTTTTCCTATAATTTTCTCCCAAAACCCTAAGCCCTAGGTGTTACATCTACTTAGGCTCCCAATATCTAAATCCCTATCATAAATCTATCATATTACTACTCCCTATCCCCTCCCCATTTCAGAAATCCCTAGAAAATATCTCACTCATTTTCCCTTTCCCATTTCCCTTTCCTAATCCCTACGGTTTTGAAAAACACCATGGAAACAAAGGAAGAAAAAACATCATTTAGTGAAGGAGAGGAAAGAGAGGTGAGGAGGCCACATAAAGGGGGAAGAATGCTCAGAATTGAACCTATCAACACTAGGGAACCCTTGGCTTCTCCATTGACTGTGACATGCTTCAAACACGTTGTTTATTATGATTTTTGTAAGAAAATTCAGAGGGTCCAACTCCATCCCATATTGACTAGACTTTTTATATTTGGAATCCATGACAACCAAGTTACATTATCTGGTTTCACTTTTACTCTATCCACTGCTATTATTTCAACTGCAACCGGGATCCAAAATGTTGGGGTGAAGTGGTTAAAGAAAGGTAATTTGAAGAAACATGACTTTTACTTCTTAAAACCAATACACCAAAATCAAACAAAGAAGTTCCTTCCTTTTTCTCACCTCCTAGATAAATATTCCCAAATGATGAAGATAAACATGAAATAATTTTCATGTGAAGGAAGATTTTCAAGGCTTTATTCCTATTACATCCGGCTCTTAATTAATTTCACTAGGGTAAGGATGCTTAACATACCTTATTATATTTTCCAGAGTATGGAGAAGATGGCATACATTTCCCAGAAAAAGGAGTATGAACAGAAAATGAGAAGTCTATTTAATCATTCCGTCATAAAAATCATAGTCCTCCACCATCTCAATCAACTAAACATTGCATGGAGCACCTTCATAGCTAATTATATTTATGAGCCATCCAGTTAGCCTGCACAAAATTTCCCTTCATCATCCTAGCCATCCATATCCATCCCTCCGTCTCAGCTCATAGTGCATTCATCATCATCAGATTAATCTCCTTCACATCTTTCATGTCCATCTCATCATTAATTTGGGTCACCTAGAAGGATTGAGGACATTGAGCCTAAATAGGCTAGTATGGTTGAGATTGACCCATTTCCAAAACCTTACCAGCGAGGCCACATAAATGTTTTTGCTCCACATGGAGTGGAAGGGGCCACACCTTCTACAATAAAAAAGCAGGTTGAAAAATGCAAAGAGAAGTTCATTGAGTGAGTCATTCCTGATGAGGAGGACACTCATGAAACAGAGCAGGAATTTCAGCTTGTTGACCTAGATGAGGATGACAATGAAAAAATCACTAATGCATCTATCAAAGGAAAGGATTCCAAGATTAAGGAGCTTCAAACTAATCTTGATAGGGCTAGATATGTCATACACTTCCTTTAGTAAGAAAATGAGCAATTGAAAACTAAACAAATCATTGATGAGGTAAAGTGTGTCATTGCTCAAAAGGGAGGCAGAAAAGGCCAACACCATGATATATGAAACACTTGAGAATTATGGCTTACTCGATGATGAAGAGGAACAAGCACTAAGGAAGAAACCTAGAACTATAGGGCTAAAAAGAGCTCTAGCTCTAGAGAGGAAAAGGGAGGCTGAGCTTGCTTATCAGCTAACCCTAAATGAGAAGATTTCTATTGTGATCAATGAAAACAGGGAGCCATGTCTTGATAGATCCAATCACCACTTGGAGAAGCTACTATAAAAGTCAAATAAGGATAATTACCTATTGAGGAGGAATTTTAAACACCATGCACTGAAGGAGAACATTGCAATGGCCAATCTCAAAAGTGCAAATGCAAAAATTGAAGATTTGACCATGGAGGAGAAGAAGAAATTGGACATTATTGCTAAGTATTCCCTCCAATACTATCCATATCATCATTAGCCATTCCAACAATTTTGAGGCATTTCCAAAATCTTTTGAAAAATATGGAAATTTCTGAGTTTGTTGGGACAACCATTTAGCATAAAATCGATCATTTGTGTAGTGCCCTGGGCGCTATGCAAATGATTGGGGCAAGTTTTGAGGGAAATAAAAGTACCATTGGATTCCTAATGACTAATGAATCTCATAAAACCATGTTTCCAACCTTGGTTTTCAGTTTTGATAGGTGAAAATTAAAAAAAAAAATCAAAAAATCACCTTTCTGCCCCTGTTTTGACCTAGGTGCTGCACAAATACCAGTCTTGGGAGAATGACTTTTTGAGGATGGAAAATGACATTCGTTTTTGAAAATTGAACCTCTTAGAAAGAGGACAGGAAAGTCTTTCCAACAAGCCATCTTGGGCCTACTTTGGAAACCTGTAAGTCAGTCAAAGGTGGCCTTGAACATGGAGGGTGAAAATGACATTGTGAGGGTGCAAATGCACAGTGGAGGGCGCAAACAATCAATTTGCTGATTTTTTTCAAGTTTCTTAAAAATTTTGAATTTTATTCAAGAAATCATGGTTATACTTATGTAATTCATCATGGTAAATGTAAATATGTCAAGGATAAGTTACCTAGGGGTATATTCATTAGGTAAAGTTATCATTGAGTCAAAATGAATCAGTTTGAGTGTAATTAGGAATGAATCACTTGGACCATCCTATACTCCAACTTTCACTTCAGTATTTTGTGGATCTCTTCCTCACGTCATGGTTTCTACCCCTAAGGATGACTGAAGGTGGTTTTTATTTCTATTTAGTCCCTTTCTTGACTCTTATCAAGGGTTGGAATCAGTTTGGATGTTAGCTTGTTGATGAAGAAACTATTGTATTCAGTTTTGGCTAGTTAATAAAGAAGAGTTGCAACGATTTTTTGGGATACTTGTCATATGATGTTTATCATTTTTTTCTTCACTTCCATATGTTATAATTTATTGTATTCATGTTCATTACATCTCGATGGTGTGATATATTTCAAGTTATATAGGCAGAACAGATGCTTTCTCATGCTGTTTTTTGGGAAATTGATCATAGTTTGTCGATTTTCCTCTGGTTAGGAAGAATACATATCCCATGCTCTTCCTAGCTTCTCCTCAGTCTCAAAAACATATCATCACAATCATATTGAAGTGGTAAACCTTGTGCCTACCTTGTTTCATTGAATCCCTACAACCCTATCTCATTTTCCCTAACCTAGCTCCCTTGACCTAATTTCTTCATCCAATGATAACCCAACCAGATCAAATTAAAACAACCCCTACACTCAATCTCTAGCATAAGAACCCTAATTTCTCCTACCCTCTTGTATGTGACCTTTTGGAGAGAGCCCTGTTTGACTTGGTAGGGCTAGCTATCAAGTCAAAATCTTGTTATGTGGTTACCTCTGTCGGGATTCCTTCTTCAGCCTTAGGAATCTGGCAGAGTGCTAACATTCTAACAGGTGTTTTTCCTATCTAATTTGAAATGTATCATACGATATAGATGTAATTAACATGAATGAAATACAGTCTAACATATGAAACTAAATATAAAACAATGATAAACATCATACCACAAGTATCCCAAAAAATAGTTGCAACTCTTCTTTATTAAATGTTAAAAAATGAGTACAATAATTCCTTAATAAACAAGCTAACATCCAAACTGATCCCAACCATTGCTAAGAGTGAATAATGAGACAGAATGGACATAAAAAACACCTTTACTCATCCTCAGTGGTCGAATCCATGAGGTGAGGAAGAGAGTCACAAATACTGATTGTCTTAAACATGAGTATTTTGTGGATCTCTTCCTCACCTCATGAAATCGACCCCTGAGGATAAGTGAAGGTGTTTTTGATGTATATTTACTCTCTTTATTCCTTCTTATCAAGGGTTGGAATTATTTTGGATTTTATCTTGTTAATTAAGGAACTATTGTACTCATTTTTGGCGAGTTAATAAAGAAGATTTGCAGCTATTTTTTGGGATTCTTGTGGTATGATGTTTATCATTATTTTTTCTTCAGTTTCATATGTTAGAATGTATTGTATTCATGTTCATTACTTATCTATAATATGATCTCTTTCAAGTTAGATAGGCAGAACACATGCTTTCTTATGCTCTGTTTTAGGAAAATGATCATAGTTTGTCCATTTTCCTCTTCTTAGGAAGAATATATCTCCCTTGGTCTTCCTAGATTTCTCCTTAGTCTCAATTCCATATCATAAAAATCGTACTTAAGTGATAATACTTATTCCTACCTTGCCCCATTGAATCCCTGCAAACCTATCTCATTTTCCCTGACCTAGCTCCCTTGACCTAATTTCTTCATCCAGTGAAACCAAAAAAAATCAAATAAAAAAAAATGCTGCACTCAATATCTAGCCTAAAAACCCTAATTCTTCTAGCCCTCCTGGCTGTGACCTTTTGGAGAGAGCCCTCTCCTACTTGGTAGGGCTAGCTATCAAGTGAAAATCTTTGTCTGTGGTTACCTTTCCTAGGATTCCTTCTTCAACCTTCAGAATTTAGCAAAGTGCTAACAGAGTATAGGGTCATTGATTCACTGGCTGAAATCAAGAAGGATTAAACCTAATATGAAAGGTAGTAAAGGAGTAGTTGGAACGTTTCTGGTAGCATCTTTTCTAATATCAGCTCTAGCATTAGGGTTAGGGCCACCACCAGCTTGAGGAACTGCACTTGCATTGGTGCTCGACATGATGACGGTATGATGGTGAGGGGAACTGGGCTCAGAATCAGAAGAAGAACATGATGAACCAGTATTAGATTTGGTATGATGACACCGTGGAGGACTAACTCAGACCCTACGTGGTGGACTAAGTCTTCCTAACATAAAATAAGGGTGAAGGACTTGGATTCTCTGAGATAAATGCCTTGGGGGCACAATTATGCCAAGTCACAAATGACACCAAAAGGTTGAAGAGTGATAAACAAAGGCTCAGTGAGGTAGATAAATTAATTACAATGTTTATGTCTTCGCTTGGAAGTGTAAAACAAATGCTCTTCACTTTAGCTGTGCGTGTATGTAAGCCGTGTGTTAATTTTAATTAAGCCTAGATCGTTGTATAAAGAAAAATAAAATTTGTTGAAGTACTGTAAATAAAAATGAAAATACAGTAAAATAAGTAGCTACGTATGCATAAATTCAACGCAAAATAAGGCTTCGCAAGCTACGATTCTGAAAGGCGAGAAAAATTCACTCAAAATGCACAAGACGAAAAAAATGTCTAGGGTCTAAGGGATAGGGATCTAATGGCACATATCTGCTAAAGAGATGAAGAAAACAACAAGAAACCAAAGCAGAAAATAGCTACAAAATGGGACGCGAAAGGATAAAACCATAGGAGAAACTAGGGAACTGTAAGGAAAATACCTAAAAAAAATAAAAAAATTGGATTTTTGATGGAATAATAACTGATCTAAAGGGGCCTAAAATAAATGTAGATAAAACTCTGAACAATGTTGAAAGCACTACAAATCTCAAACTACCTACTAAGATAAACCCCTCCTAGAAAGGTGAAAATATATTGAAACCCTAAGGGGCTTGGTTAGACTTCAAGGAGATAAACTAAACACATCTAGGGCTAATACAGGCTAATACGGAGGTCAGACAAGCCAAAATAGTGTTTGCAGAAAACCCTAACTATCACAGAAAATCTCATAAAAAAGTTGCAGCTCCGAGGTACTGACCTATAAGCTATAGAAATCGCAATTTCTAGGCTAACACGTGTGAGTCCGAGCTAAAATCTCAGGTTTTGGGCCAGAAAGTGAAAGTTCCAGTTGAGGGATCCTCGGGTGGCAGGTTGCATAAAAGTTGTCATCTCTAGCGCGAATAGTACATGTTCTATGCAGAAAACACCTAAAAACACACAAAAGCTAGAATTTTTATTGTTTTAGGGCATAAAAGTTAAAAAACGACATGAAGAGACTGAAAAAAACTGAATAAAAAACCTAGCTGCTGAAGTTATTGGCCATGCCAAAATTTGAATAAACAACAGTGGAGTCACCAATTGTTGACGCCAATGTGTAATTAAATCCCCAACAAAGTCTCCATTTGTTAGCATAAATTCTTAATGCAAGTGTACCAAAATATCTCACTTTAGCTGCACATGACAAATAGACCTAACAACAAATATGTCTACTGATATTCTTTATATGTTCAATCAGTAGTTAAAACAAATGCTGTAAAAAAAATGATATATACAGTAAAAGTAGTTAAACAGTGAAAAGAACAGAGAATTTTTCCATGCATCCAACAGACAAGAAAAGATATAAATAATTGTATATATATTATAACACCTGGGAAGGGAAAAAACTAATAGTGATTCCAGTCCCCCTCAATGGGATGCTTCAAATATAGAAGTTTCTCTCTCTCAATGGTGTAGAAAACCCAAAATGTGTTGAACTCTATGGGATCCCAACAATCTCAAAGCGCATTGAGAATGATCAAAGCGTGAGAATGAAATTGATTAAAGTGAATAATGAATGGAAAACTACACTAGGAGTAGGTCAAGTCATATTTCAACTCGACTTGGAGTGCTTCTTCCTCTTTTGGAGGAAAGTGAGACGTGAAATATTTACTAATGGAAAGAAAAAGCATTACGTGAAACCAATCCATATATACATGGTCGTCGCATGCAGGAGTTCAACTTAAGCTCCTCCTTCTACACCATTCTTGGACATGGTCATAAATGCAAGTGGCAGAAGTTTGATAGAATGTGGTCAAAAAATCGATACCAGTATCATAGCATAGAGGTAACTGGAAATAGGACATAAATGCTTTAGAAAGAGTCACAAAAGTTGAATGAGACACAAAATTTTGGTTGACATACCACTTTGCAGCTTCTGGAGTGAGAATACACTGGAACAACAGAAATTGATTGGAGTCATTTGTAATGGAATTATACAAACACCACATGTAAAAGGAGCGGACATGATTAGTAGGGTCCCCTCCAAAATTTCCTTCAAACATAGGGATTTCAGAAGGGAGCTTGGATGGCATAGTAGGCCAACCTCAATTGTGGAGTATAGGGTCGTTGATTAACTGGCTAAAATTAGGAAGGCTTAAACCTACTATGATGGGTAGAAAAGGAGTAGCCAAAATGGTTTTGGTAGCGGTTCCAACATTAGGGCCAAGGCACCCGCTAGTTTGAGGACCTGCACTTGCATTGCAGCTTGACATGATGACGATATGAGGGTGAGGAGAACCGAGCTCAGCATCAGAAGAAGAACTCGATGAGATAGAATTAGAGTTGGTATGGAGACTCAGCGAAGGACTAATTTGGACCCTACGTGGTGGAATAAGTCTTCCTAACGAAAGTTGAGGGTGAAGGCCTTGGAGTCTCCGAGATAAACGACTTGGCGGAGCAATATTGATGGAAATTCACAAATGACACCAAAAGGTTGAAGAGTGATACACAAAGGCTTAGCAAGGTAGAAAAATTAATTATGATGTTTATGTCTTGGCTTGGAAGTGTAAAACAATCGATCTTCGCTTTAGGTGTGTGTGTGTGTAAGTCCTATGCTAATTTTAATTAAGCCCAGGAGGTTGTATAAATAAAAGTAAAAAATGTTGAAGTACTATAAATAAAACTGAAAAGACAGTAAAATAAACAGCTACACATGCATAAATTCAACCCAAAAGAAGGCTTCCGAAGAAACTAATCTAAAATGCGAGCAAAATTGACTCAAAACACAAAAGATGACCAAAATATATGGGGACTGGGGGATAGGGATCTAATGACACAGATCTGCTGAAAAAGTTGCAGAAAAAAACATGAAAACAAATCGAAAAATTGTTGAAAAATGGGAGGCCAAAGGTTAAAACCCTAGGCGAAACTAGGTAACCCTAAGGAAAATACCAAAAATAACTCAAAAATGAGGTTTTGGATGGAACAATAATCGGTTGAAAGGGACCTAAGAGAAAGATAGATCAAACTCTGAATAATGGCTGAAAGCGCTACAAATCTCAAACTACATACTCAGTTAAACCCCTCCTAGAAAGGTGGAAGTGTATTGAAACCCTAAGGGGCTTGGTTCTACTTCTAGGAGACAAACTGAGCACATCCAGGCCTAATACGGGCTGAGACGGAGGTCAAAAAACCCAAAATAGTGCTCACAACAAACCATGACTGTCACAGAAAAAACTCAGAAAAATGTTGCAGCTGCTACATAGTGACCTATAAGCTGTAGAAATCGCATTTTCTAGGCTAACAGGTGTGAGGTTAGGCAGAAATTGTAGGTTCTGGGCAAAAAAGTGCGAGTTCCAGTTCCAGGCTCTTCGAGCAGCAGGTTGTGGAAAAGTTACTGTCTCTGGCGTGACTGATACATGTTCCGTGTAGAAAATAGCCAAAAACACACAGAAGTTAGAATTTTATTGTTTTAGGGCATAAAAGTTAAAAAAAAAACATCAAGAGATTGAAAAAAACTGAAGAAAAACCCTATTTAATGAAGTTATTGGCCATGCAGGAATTTGAATAAACAAGAGTGGAGTCACAAATTGTTGACGCCAATGTGTAATTAAATCTGCAACAGAGTCTCCATTTGTTATCGTAAACTATTAACACAAGTATTCAAAAAGCGATCACTTTAGCTGCGCGTGACAAATAGTCCTAGCAACAAATACGACTACTGAACTTCTTTATATCTTCAATCAATAGTTAAAACAAATGCTACAAAAAACCTGATCTATGCAGTAAAAGTAGTTAAACATTGAAAAGAGAAAAGAATTGCTCCATGCATCCAACAGAAAAGAAAAGATATAAAGAATTTTATATGTATTATAACACTCTGGAAGGGAAAAAATAATAGTGTTACCAGTCCCCCTCAATGGGATGGGTTCTCGGCTATCCTCAATGCTTCAAATCCAAAAGTTTCTCTCTCTCAATGGTGTAGAAAACTAAAAATGTGTTGAACTCTATGGGAGCTCAAGAAGAAAAGTAAATATTATGAGAAATCAGAATGATCAAAGCATGATAATGAAAGTGATTAAATTGAATATTGAATGGAGAACCCTCCTATTTATAACAAAATATTGATTTATCCTCGATAGCGGTGAGTAATAAAATATTATTAACCAATATCTGGATCTAACCACTTGGAATATTTTATTATATTTGGTTGGAGGGAAAAGGTATTTAAATCGGTTAAATAAATTTGTTTAGAAATAATAAATGAATAAATGATTTTTTTATCATTTCAATAATGTGGTGAAGGAATAATTAACAAATAATGATTTTTTTAATTGTTCCTAGGCGATTTAGTCAAATTTACAAAGGAATAATAAGTAAATAATGATTTAGTTATTCATTCCTAGAGAACAATAAGATAAATAACGATTTATCTAATTATTTCTCATAATTGGGTTAAATATGACCAGGAATATTATTTTAACAATGGTTTAATTAATTATTCCTAGAGGAAAATCAAATAAATAACGATTTATTTAATTATTCCTCATGGGATTTCTTGTCTTAACGAGAAATAAATTAATAAAATGTGGTTTATTAAATTATTTCTTATAGTGAAAGAAATTTTGCTATGGTAAAATTGGTCTTACATGGTGTGCTTCGATTCGTATAATTGTAAGCGGTTAGATGACCAAAAATTGGTGTACAATTTATGTATAGGTGTTGTGTTATGTGCCAAATGTAAATGTATGTATTGTGTGGTGTTGTACGCCGCGTGTTGATATACATGTTATGATGTGCACTATGTGTATGTGTGCGTGGTTGAGGAGAAGGAAATGGGTTATTTACGGGTGTGGAAACTGATCCAGTGTGCATACGGAAAGGAAAAAGGATAAAGGTAGAAGCTAAGGATCGATTAGAATATAATTATCATTATTTTATTTCAGTTTTATTATGGATATGATCTATGATTCTAGTTTATGATGATTTTATGTTATCTATTATTTTGATATATGTTGGTTAAGTTTTGAGCTAACCATATGTGATATGCTTATACACGATGATTTTATCAAAGATCTAGTTTGACTTTTTGTGATAGGAAGTGGAAAATATTGCATGTGTACCTTAGTGGCAGGACACCGGTGAGGTATGATTTGGTTATTTCAATTTATTTTTAATCTAATGGCAGTTGTGTGCTTGGTACAAGAAGCAAAAAAATGCCCAGTTGGGTGGTTGGAACCGATTGCAAGAATTAGCAACAACAAAAAAGGAATTGAAACAAACAGTACGCTTGTAAAGCACTTCAGGAGTAGGGCCATTGTGGGACACTGATACCCAATATTGTTCAGTGATTTCCATGAGCATGCTATGACTAGTGTGATGGTTTTGAGGCATGGATATGCCTTGGTTTTTGTATCTTATGATGCGAGGAATCCTTGCCAAGGGATGGATCCCCTGGGATGGGGTTTAGCGAAGGTTGGAAAGTGTGTGACTGCATGGAAGGGAGTGACTGATTTCTCAAGGGGCTGTGTAATAGAGAAGGGAAGGACGAGGAATGATTCTTTTTTTTCATTAGCATTGTCAGATGGAATCAGTTGCACGTTGGGAGTGTGCCCTGGAAAAATGAGTTTGTAATCGTTCACTCAGAGGACAAGTGGTGCTGGATTGTAGCACTAGATATTCAACACAACTTTGACTTTGGAAGTGGATTCTGGAGGTTAATCCTTGTATTACTTTTAGGGTGGAGGTGTGAGCCTATGGATTTGATTGTTTTAATTAATATGAGCATCATATCCTTTTTATTTGGTCGTTTATTAAATATGCATATTTGTATATGTGTATATTGTTTCAAATATTGTATCGAGTGGCATTTATAAAGCTCCAGAGAAAATATCATTGTATATATGGTTTCCATTCTTGATATCGTAATTAGTTGTGTTTTAAAGCTCCAATACACCGTATGTTTTTGATGTTTCAGTAGTGGTCATTGTAAATTCTACAACGAGATGCGTTATAAAGGTCCATAAGCAATATGTTTTGTTTTTAGCGGTTTGATGGTTTACATGTGTCATTGGACACTGAGGACGATGTTCCCCCAAGGGGGAGGGTTCTATAACAACCTTGGTTAAAAATCCATGTAAAAAATATAAGACCTATCACAATTATTTATAAAGAAGCATTGTTCTTTACTTTGATAGTTACATTTCATCATTAACATGTTGCATTCACCCCAAATATTTATTCCATTATGCAAATCTATATTATTAACCATAAAAATATATAACTATGCATAAATAACATGACCATTATCATCATCATCTAAGTAGTGGAAATTGTTGGGAAAAATACTGAGAGGGGGGGGGGGGGGGGTGAATCAATATTTAGGACTTAATCAAAAACTTTTTACTTTTCCATTCACTAAAACCCATACGCTACTTTGCTGAAGCTAACTAGCGTATACACGTGGATATCCTTCATAAAACTCACGTATACACAAAGATCTTGTTATGCCATTAATTCTTCACTTATATCATTCCATCACTCATTCATTAGATGTTCAATAAACTGTAAAAATGTGCAGTAAGAACATAATAAATCATCACACATAAGCAACACACATGAAAACCAGGATTTCAGGTGGAAACCCAAGTCGAGAGAAAACCACCACTGCCGTTGTCTCAGCCTTCAATATTTTATTATAGAGAAAACATCTTACAACATATGTCCTAGCGCAGCCTCCTACCAACACGCAAGCACCCACCTGTGCTCGTTTACCAGCCTCTCCTGGAAGGGAGTTACGACCCCCTGCTCTCGTTTACTAGTCTCTCCTAGAAGGGAGCTACGACCCCCTGATCTCGTTTACCAGCCTCACCTGGAAGGGAGCTACAACCCCCTGACTGAAGGCTACAACGCTTAGCACCACCATGGACCACGTTTCATCAATTTTCACACTAGATCCAAAAGCTTCCTTTAGAACACAACTTGCAGGCCAATTTTCATCATATTTTTAGACTGGACCCACTCCATACATTTGAGCTCAATCATACATCATCAACAGATAGCAGTAACATAGCAGAATGGATCAGACATTTGATACTTCATACTTCAGCAAACCCTAATCTTCATACGTGCTTTCCTTTCACTGATCCTGCGTATATACGTGCCTTCGACCATACAAACCCGCGTAGAATTCTGTACATATTACAGAGATAATTTTACTGCCCATACGCGCTTTCTCTTCAGCAAACCCACATATATACGCGCTTACTCTGCGTCAAACTAGCGTATAGTTCTTCAGAAATTTAGGTCATTGCAATTCTTCAAAACAGATATATCACTCAGATTTTACCCTTTACTTCAGACAAATGTTCGCCTCATCTTAGATCTAATCATTCCATAAACAGATCTAGGAGATACAAATACATTCCATATCTAGATTCCCTTCTTCATCAATTCTTCATTGGTGCATCATACATTCAGATATTTCATTCAACTGTAACCCTTTCCATTCAGATATGCTTCAGAGAGAAGTATTCATTCAAGCTCAGACTTCTTGCACACCTTGCACAATGAATTTCTTCTCCTTATATAGGTTTACCCTTTATCAATACCATGAGCCAAAACCACATTACTTTTGATGGTATTCCTGGACGGAGTCACATAGACAAATCATTACTCAATACAACGGGTCAATACCATGGTGGTTACCCCTGGTTTTACATATTTAGAGTGCTTTTTCCCATACGCGACTTGGAACGTTATTTCCCACGTGCATACGCTACTTTTTCTAGACAAATACGCGTATGCCTTGAGACACACTCTTTTCATCATGTTCTAGCACATCCTGGAATTCCTTTCATCATTACATCTGAGCTGCTCTGTAGACACATCAGATTTACATCATTAATTAGTATATCAAGTCAGTTTCCATCAAGTACAACTTTCATCAAGTAGGTTGCCATCATCTTTATCAAGTGGGTTGCCATCAAGGACAACACTCTGCATCATATTGCCAACAATCTCCCCCTTTGGACTTGATGGCAACCACGATGGTGTTTGATCACAACAAATAGATACATTAAGCATAATGATATTCTCCCCCTATTCAAACACCATGTCACTCTCCCCCTTTGACATCAAGGGCAAAGGGCGGATCAAAAACCAACACAAGGTTTTTCTGCTCATGTAGAAAGAAGAGCGTTGTAGATCTGATGTGCACTAAAGTTACCATGCTCCCCCCTGAGTTCATGCTGAATGTTCAAACATATTTTTCAATGAAGTACATGACTCTATGACCTTTCCTATCACCAAGGACTCATACTTACATCAATGATCCAACCAAGTGGATTTACTTAAGAGACTCAAGTACCAAACCAAGTGGGTTTACACATTTTGACTCAACTTCCCAACCAAGTGGGTTTACACATTTTGACTCAACTACCCAACCAAGTGGGTTTACAAAATGAACAAGTCCTTAAATGACTAAATATTACAATTTTACATCATAGATCTCATCATGACCTTTTCATCAAATTACAAATATGACCTTTTATCACCACTACCAAGAAGACCTCAAAAGAGATCATGTTTCAGAACCATCATAATGCTAACAATGCATTATACTCAGCAAGTCTAATGCTCCCCCTAAAAAATGTACATCCAAGCATCTTTTCCATATGACCAAGGCTCCTCCTTAGCTTGTGCATCCTGAACACTTTCAACAGCAAGTCATCAGCAACAATATCTACATGATCTGTCCTTATCTCTCAATCATAAGACTTTTATCTCATCCATGTGTGAAAGCAAGGAATACTCTGCAGCAAAAAGAAAAGAGGGCTCATTCATATTCTCATCATAAGAAACCATGTATCATTTCATCATCATTTAGAACTGAATAACAAGTAGATACAGTGCCAATAATACAATCATTAATAGTCAGACTGATGCTCCCCCTGAACCTGTGCTCCTGATCTTTAGTTGTCATACAAATTTTCTTGTCACAAGTGCATACGCGACTGTCTCCATTGTAACTCACGTGTATATGCGGATTTAGTTCACTGAACCCGCATATGGTAAGCGAAACATTGAAAGCTTCACATTCCTTCATCTCCCCCTGAAGTTGTACCACCTATACCTGTCTTCTTCACATCAGATGCTCTATTAGAAATAAATATAACCAGAATAATGAGAATCATCATACATTTCTCCCCCTGTGATGATACATTACTAATCTCTATAATGTATCTCACATCATTCATGCAGTCATTATGAGAAATAAGCTTTAGAAGCGGATGACTGTAGTAGGGTCAATATTACCTACGTTTCTGACTAGTCTTCCTTCCTTTTCCAGCTTTGCTTGAAGTTTCTTATTGTGTGCTGGAAATTGTTCAATTTCTTAGATCTGTTCATCTTGGATTCTTTTTCTTCATATCCATACTTGTTATAGGCATAACATCTTGCATGACCAGAAAAGTAAGCGTATGGATCATAATGTGTTTTTATATACTTTCTTCTATTGCAATGAGATGCTTTATGACCATACTTGTTGCATGAAAAAAAATATCCCTTAGAGAACCCAGAGTACCTTTCTGTATAGAATCTGTTTGTTTGTGACTGAAACAATCTGCTTCTGCAATTTGCTGCAACATGCCCATAATTATGACATTTAAAGCATTCAACATTATTGATCGAAGGAGGGAATGATTTCTTTTGAGAGTTCATGATTGTCGGTTGACCTTTTTGTTCTTTTAACACTTCAGGCTTTGCATTGATATCCTTTGAATCTTTAGCACTTCCTTGTGAACTAGATTCTCTTTTAACAATTTCATGAAAACCAAGACCAAGTTTAACAGAAGGAGACCTTTGACTACTAAGAATATTGTCTAGAATCTTAGTACTATCTTGAAACCTCAAGAGTTTATGCTTTTCTTCTAATTTACCTTTGAGAATGTTTACCTCAACCTCCAATTTTTGGCATTACTTCATCATGCTTTCTTCAACCCTTTTTCCTTCTTCTACTTGATCATTAAAATTTAAGATCTCTTCTTTCAACCCATTTTCTTGCTCTTCAAAGATTTGTAAAAGTTCTTCATTCTTCTTATTTCATTTTTCCAGATCTGTTTTGAGCGAGATGATTTCTGCTTCACGTCCTTCCTTTTCAAATGACTATAGAAGTTCTTCATTCTTCTTATTTGATGCTTCAAGGTCTGCTTTCAGAGAGATGATTTCTGCTTCAAGTCCTGCACTGTGATTGGTTACTTTGTCCTGCAGTCTTTGATACATTTCTATCTGTCCCTTCATTGTTTCTATCTGTTCATTCAATCTAGAGATCACATCCTTCAGAACAGATTCCCTCCTTTTAAATTAATCCCAAAAATTACTTTCATCATTGATCTTGAGATTTTCTTCTAGACTTATACTGTTACTTTCACTATCTTCTTCATTGCATGCACAAGTGAGTGGATTACAAGAATAATAATCAATACCTGTTTCTTCTTCTTCATTTTCTGCTGCACATGTTTCCTGAGATATCTTCTTTTCTTGAGTAGCCTTCTTCTTTTGCTTCTTTGCCATGAGCACTAGCAAATCTTGGTCAGAATATTCTTCATCTTCACTTGAAATTTCATTATTATCTTCATTTGCATAATAACTCTTTCCCTTTTCAAATTGTTTATAAGGACATTTAGCAGCATAATGACCCACTCTTCCACAATCAAAACATTTGAAGGGTAGCTTACCTTTGAATCTTCCAGTACCTAGTTGGAGTCTCCTTACAAAATTTGCTTCTTCTTCTTCTGATATATAACTTGATTCCTTGACAACTTCCTTTTCTTTTCCTTTTGCACATGCCTTAAAAGCGGTTTCTTTGATTTGGGAAGGACCTCCTTGTCTCATTTCATAAGCAGTCAGAATACCATGTAGTTGAACAATAGTAAGAGTTTGCAGATCTTGCCTTTCTTCAATAGCTGACACTTTTGACTCAAATTTTGAAGTTAAAGATCTTACGACTTTTTCCACCAGAGTAGTATCAGTCATGGTTTCACCCAAACTTCTCATACGATTTACAATATCATCTAGACGTAAAAAGAAACTGGCAATACTCTCATCACTATGCATCCTTAAATTTTCATATTCAATTCGGAGAGTTTGGAGTTTTGCAATTTTTACCTTTGTATCTCCTTCATAGCTCAGAATGATTTTGTCCCTGTTGTGTAACCAGCTCCAAAAATAGAAGAAAAGAGATATCAATGCCATAGAAATAAGCCACATCGAGGGGGAAACCTCCAATACATTACATAAATGAACAATTCTTGGATGATACAATTTACAAAACCTCCTATCTATATATAGGAGTCCATGGGGCCATAATGTAATCCTAGTGGGCCACAATGTAATCCTAGCCGACCTAACAATAATAATTTTAGGGCACAATAATAACAAAATGGGGGTTACAAGGGTACAATAATAACAATAAGGGGGTTACACTAACAACAATAAGGGGCTATACTAGTAATATAGGGACCTAACATGCCCCTCTCCTTCACAAAAGTGTTGTCCTTAATGCTTGAGTAGCTCTGGGTGCTTCTGTATAAAATTCTCATCCTCCCATGTAGAATCCTTAGTGGGTAAGTTCTTCCACTTGATGAGATACTCTGAAATTGATCGATTCCGTAGCTATCGAGTTCTTGTTTCCGTGACCGCTTCAGGTTCCAATATGATTTTTCCTTCCTCATCAAGTTCTAGCAATATTGTTTGAACTGGAAGATTTTCACCTATAACCTTCTTTAAGCATGAGACATGGAAAACTGGATGTACTCGCGAAGAAGAAGGAAGCTCCAATTTGTATGCCATAGTACCAATCTTTTGCAACACCTTGTAAGGATCATAGTACTTTGGTGATAATTTATTATCCTTCTTAGCTTGCTTGAGGGACATTTGTTTGTATGGTTGTAGCCATAAAAATACCCAATCTCCTACTTCAAAACTTCTCTCACTGTGATGTTGATCTTCCTGTTGTTTCATTCGATTTTGTGCCAAATTCAGGTTATCCTTTAAGAGTTGCAGAACTTCTTGCTGATGCTTGATGTGATATTCGACTGCTTGAACCTTCGATTTTTCCCTTAAATATGATGTGACGGATGGTGGATGATATTCATAAAGTGCCATAAATGGGGTCATTTTTGCTGCAGTATGGAAGGAAGTGTTATACCACCATTCAGCGAGAGGTAACCACTTGACCCATTGTGTTTGTTTATCAGATACAAAACAACGAAGATATCCTTCCAAACATTTATTTACTATCTCTGTTTGACCATCAGATTGAGGATGATAAGATGATCTATGAGCTAATTGAGTACCCAAACAGGAAAATAACTCCGTCCAAAAATTTCCCGTAAAAATGGGATCTCTGTCGCTCACAATAACCCTTGGGCTTCCATGTAGCTTTTGAATTCTGTCCACAAATGTAGTAGCAACTGTACTTGCTTTAAATGGATGAGATAATGCACAAAAGTGTGCATACTTGGCAAGTCTATCAACTACCACCATGATGACACTCTTTCCTTCGGACTTAGGTAAACCTGTGATAAAATCCATTGAAATCTCCTCCCAACGTTGACTTGGAATGGATAAAGGTTGTAGAAGTCCTGGGTCTTAATTGTCTCAACTTTATTCTGCTGGAAAACCAAACATTCCGCCACAAACTTTTGAATATCAGATTTAAGGCCATCCCAAAAAATTCTTTCTTCACCCCGTGGTAAGTTTTTAAAAATCCTGAGTGTCCTCCTAAAGGAGAAGTGTGCAATTCCAGAAGAATCTTTTGTTTTAGTTGGGAATTCTTACAAAGATATAAGCGATCTTTGTACCATAAGGAATCATTTTTCCAACTAAATGTATCAGATGTACTAGGATCTTTCTGCAACTTTTGAATGAGTATCCATACATCTTTGTCCTTCTTACATTCATCTCTTGCTTCAGTTATCCAATCTGGTTGGATAATAGAAATGGCACAAAGCAATGCTTCCACCTCTTCATTCTTTCTTGAGAGTGCATCTGCAACAACATTAAGTTTTCCTTTTTTGTAGATTATTTCAAAGTCATAACCCAACATCTTTGTGACCCATTTTTGTTGCTCTTCTGAAGATAGTCTTTGTTCCAAAAAGTGTTTAAGACTATCATGATCAGCTTTTACCTTGAAGTGTCTTCCCATTAGGTAAGTTCGCCATTTCTTTAGTGCATGCAGTATTGCTAACATTTCCTTCTCATAAATAGGTTTCTTTAAATAATTTCCTTTGATTGGATGACTTTCAAAAGCAATGGGTCTTCCTTCCTGCATTAAAAAAACACCAATTCCATTTCCTGAGGCATCACATTCCACAATAAAGGTTTCTGTGAAGTCTGGCATAGCTAAGACCGGTGCTAGGCACATTGCCTCTTAAGATGTTCAAAGGCCTTAGTTGCTTCAGGAGTCCATGAAAATGCATCTTTCTTCAATAATTTTGTTAGAGGTGCTGCTATTCTCCCATAATTCTTAACAAACTTGCGATAATACCCAATTAACACGAGAAATCCTCACAACTACTTTATGGTTGTGGGGACTTTCCATTCCTTAATGGCTTTAATTTTGTTAGGGTCTACTTTAACACCCTCGTGAGATACAATATGACCCAAATATTCCACCTCTTGTACTCCAAAGAAACATTTGGATGTTTTTGCATATAATTGTTTCTCCTACAATAGTTTGAGCACCCCGTCAACATGTTCAACATGATCCTTCCAAGACCTGCTGTAGATTAGTATATCATCAAAAAATACTAGCACAAATTTTCTAAGGAAGGGTTTGAAAATGGAATTCATCAACCCTTGAAATGTAGAAGGTGCATTGGTAAGGCCAAAGGCATGACCAAAAATTCATAATGACCTTCATGAGTTTGAAATGCTGTTTTTGGAATATCTTCGGTCTTCATTCTAATTTGATGATATCCTGAACGAAGATCCAACTTGGTAAAATAAATTGCTCCATGTAATTCATCCAATAATTCGTCAATCACAGGAATGGGAAATTTGTCTTTAATGGTGAGCTTATTGAGCTCCCTATAATCCGGACACATTCGCCATGATCCATTCTTCTTGTGTACCAATACTACAGGAGCAGAGAAAGAACTTTGACTAGGTTGAATTATACCCGCCTCTAACATTTCTGCAATCATACGTTCAATTCGCTCTTTTGGAAGTAAGGATATCTATAAGGCCTGATGTTTGGAGGAACACTTCCTGGAATCAAATGAATAGCATGATCATGATCACGAATAGGTGGGAGTCCTTTGGGAGTTTCAAACACCTTGGAATGATTGTCCCAAACTTGTTGGAGATCTGCAGAAATAGATGATTTTGATGTTGGAACTTCTAGTGAGCATAATTGTGCAATTAAGCCTCATTGTTATTTCTTTAGAAGCTTTGTCATGACATTAGAGCTTATTATCCTTCCTGGCTTCCCCGCAATACCCCGTAATTCGACTTCCTTTCCTTCTGAAAAAAATTTCCAGAAAAGTTCTTGAAAATTAAAAGCTACCGTCCCCAAAGATTGTAACCATTGTACTCCTAGTACAACATCAGCACCTCCCATAGGAATGGCAAGCATTGGACTAGTTAATAAATATTCCCCCATGGTTAGCTTGATATTATGGCATTTTCCAGAGAAATTTATAGTTCCTCCATTTGCAACCATCACTTGACATTTTGGTGCTGGGTATAGGAAAGAAATTAATTCCTTGGCTACCTTATAATGAATAAAATTATGGGTGCTACCTGAATCAATCAACACTATTACCCTTTTCTTATTGATATGTCCTTCTATCTTGAGAGTTTGAGGAGTGGTAATTCCTGCCAGTGCATTACATGATATGGTCGGATTCATTTATTCCTCTTCTAGGGCTGGTTCCTGGTGTATATCCTCTTCTTGTTCATTTTCTTCTTTCTCTTCACAATCTATGTAAAATAACTTCTTCTCAGCACACTTATGACCTTTAGTGTATTTTCTATCACAACTGTAGCAAAGACCTTTTGCTCTTTTTTCTTCCAATTTTTGTGGTGTCAACCTTGTAGGTTGTGGAAATATAGGTGTAGCAACACTTCCTTCTTTATAGAATTGAGTGGTAGGCTTCCTTGTTGCCATAATTTTACATTCAACTTTTCTTGCCAACCTGAATGCCTTCTCCAATGAATCAAGTTCCAAAACACAAACTTCATGTTGGATGTTATTCTTTAAAGTGCCTATGAAGAGATTAATCCTGTGTTCCTCTGGAATATCAGTTACCCTTATATTCAATTTTTGGAAGTCCTCATTGTGCTGCCGCACTAAACCCTTTTGTTTGAGATTTATCAATTGGCTAAAGAACATGTTGCTCTTTGTATCCTCATAATGTGCTATCATTTCCTCCGTAAAAATTTACCAAGTGACAATTTTTTTACGGGAGCAAAGCCATCGATACCATAAAAATGTATTTTGCTCTAAATGTAAAGTTGCAATGCGTACCTTTTTTGTGTTTTTCATGTTATGGAGATCAAAATATTGCTCCATCTGTAGTATCCATGTTACAGGATCCTTTCCATCAAACTTCCTCATATCCATTTTTGGAATATGGTGGTTCTTCCCGCCAACATTAGAGTTTATGAAATCACGATTAACATTTATTTTGTTCTCATCATGAGGTTCTTCTACTATATTTCCACCATTACGAATCATTTCTTGTTTTAAGCTTGTCATCAAGCCTTCCATGTATGATTTTAGATCATTCTTCATGTCATCCATCTTAGCTTCCATGCCCACTTCCATGCCATCCATCTTAGCTTCCACGCCATCCATCTTAGCTTTCACGCCTTTCTTCAAACCGTCCATCTTCACTTCCACGCCATCCATCTTAGCTTCCATGGCTTTCTTCAAACCATCCATCTTCACTTCCACGCCTTTCTTCAAAACTTCCATTTCATTTTTTGTTGCTCTTTGCGAGAGTGAAATTTGTTGCACTTGCTCTTGTAATTTTGATAGATCATGTCGCAATTCTTCATCTTCATGAGTCATGGTAGAGCCTTCTGAAGGCTTAATGGGTGTTGAATTATTTTTAGGAACCATTTCAAAATCAAATATCCATACCTATTCTACAATATTCCCTTGGAATCAATTCAACTTGATTCTTCAAAAAAGACTTATGCAATTCGGAAAAAAAATGCACACCTTTTACTTGCTTTGAGGAGCTCGATATTGAAATTGAATTATCTCTATGATTTAAAATCTTCAATATCTGAAATTCAGCCGTGTAGTAGCCCTCTCAAGTTTCTTTCAATTGCCACACGTCTGATCTAATTTGGATTCCCCAAGACAAAGTTGTGTCCAATCTCCCACAATGACCTAATTTTGGACTGGTTCAGTAGAGAAAACTTGTAGGACTTGCCACGTGTCACTGTTTCATCCTTTTTCTCTGAAATTGATAGCCAAGAAACTAAAGTCTGTTTACTTGTGACCACTTTTTACGGAACTCAAATCCACTGCCCAGAGAGAGAGTTATTGAACTTAATTCAGGAGCCTGAAAAAGCACTACCTTCCACAGATCATATCTCCAAAAATATTGTGAACCAAGCTCTGAAATTTTTTGACGAATTAACTCAGGATTTCAGCTTCTCACCATACAAATTTAAGATTCTGAACCTTCGTAGAAATAAATTTATAGCGAAAATTCCACGATGACCTGTTTAGCAGCTTGAACAAAGACCTAACTTCCACAGAAGATATCTCCGAAAATACTACGAATCAAGCTCTGAAATTTTTAGACCATCGTCCTCAGGCTTTGAGCTTCGCACCCTAAAAATTTCAGCAACTAAAACGTCGTGGAAAAAAATTTATAGCGAAAATGCCACGATAACCTGTTTGGAGCAGCGAAACCCTAGAATCCAAAGCTCTGATACCAAATGTTGTGTAACCAGCTCCAAAAATAGAAGAAAAGAGATATCAACGCCTTAGAAATAAGCCACTTCGAGAGGGAAACCTCCAATACATTACATGAATGAACAATTCTTGGATGATACAAATGACAAAACCTCCTTTCTATATATAGGAGTCCATGGGGCCATAATGTAATCCTAGTGGGCCACAATGTAATCCTAGCCGACCTAACAATAATAATTTCAGGGCACAATAATAACAAAATGGCGGTTACAAGGGTACAATAATAACAATAAGGGGGTTACACTAACAACAATAAGGGGCTATACTAGTAATATAGGGACCTAATAGTCCCATATTTCTTTTGCTGAATTTAGCTGCATCACTTTAGCAAATTCTGGTTCAGACATGCTTCCTAATAAGACATTGACGACTTTGGCATTGATTTCATATTTCTTCCTTTCTACTGCATTAGTAGGAATACTTGCCGGATACTGATAACCTCCTTCCACGATTGCCCATACTTCTGCACCAAGACTTTGCAGATATGCTTTTGTTTGTATCTTCCAGAACAACAGATTATTTCCATTGAATAGAGGTGGCCTTATAGACATTATCCCTTCATGACTTCCCATTGCGACAGATCTCCTTCAAGCGATTAAGCTTCTGCAGAAGGACCTGCTCTGATACCAATTGTTGGGAAAAATACTGAGACGGGGGGTGGTGAATCAGTATTTAGGACTTAATCAAAACTTTTTACTTTTCCATTCACTAAAACCCATACGCTACTTTGCTGAAGCTAACTAGCATATACACGTGGATATCCTTCATAAAACTCGCGTATACACAGAGATATTGTTATGCCATTAATTCTTCACTTATATCATTCCATCATTCATTCATTAGATGTTCAATAAACTTTAAACATGTGCAATAAGAATAAATCATCACACATAAGCAACACACATGAAAACCAGGATTTTAGGTGGAAACCCAAGTCGGGAGAAAACCACCGCTGCCGTTGTCTCAGCCTTCAATATTTTATTATAGAGAAAACATCTTACAACATATGTGCTGGCGCAGCCTCCTACCAGCACGCAGGCACCCACCTGCGCTCGTTTACGAGCCTCCCCTGGAAGGGAGCTACGACCCCCTGCTCTCATTTACCAGCCTCTCCTGGAAGGGAGCTATGACCCCCTGATCTCATTTACCAGCCTCACCTGGAAGGGATCTACAACCCCCTGACTGAAGGCTACAACCCTCAGCACCACCATGGACCACGTTTCATCAATTTTCACACTGGATCCAAAGCTTCATTTAGAACACAACTTCCAGGCCACGTTTCATCATATTTTCATACTGGACCCACTCCATACATTTGAGCTCAATCATACATCATCAACAGATAGCAGTAACACAGTAGAACGGATCAAACATTTGATACTTCATACTTCAGCAAACCGTAATCTTCATACGCGCTTTCCTTTCACTGATCCTGTGTATATATGCGCCTTTGACCATACAAACCCACGTATACTTCTGTACATATTACAGAGCTAATTTTCCTGCCCATACGTGCTTTCTCTTCAGCAAACCCGCGTATATACACGCTTAATTTGCGGCGAACTAGCGTATAGTTCTTCAGACATTTAGGTAATTGCAATTCTTCAAAACAGATACATCACTCAGATTTTACCCTTTACTTCAGACAGATGTTCGCCTCATCTCAGATCTAATCATTCCATAAACAGATCTAGCAGATACAAATACATTCCAGATCTAGATTCACTTCTTCATCATTTCTTCATTGGTGCATCATACACTTAGATCTTTCATTCAACTGTAACCCTTTCCATTCAGATATGCTTCAGAGAGAAGTATTCATTCAAGCTCAGGCTTCTTGCCCAACTTTGCACAATGAATTTCTTCTCCTTATATAGGTTTACCCTTTATTAATACCATGAGCCAAAACCACATTACTTTCAATGGTATTCCCGGACGAGGTCACATAGACGAATCATTACTCAATACAATGGGTCAATACCATGGTGGTTACCCCTGGTTTTACATATTTAGAGCGCTTTTGCCCATACGCGACTTGGCACGTTATTTCCCGCATCCATACGCTACTTTGTCTAGAAAAATCTGCGTATGTCTTGAGAAATACTCTTTTCATCATGTTCTAGCACATACTGACATTCCTTCCATCACTACCTTCTGTACTCATTGTATATACATCAGATTTACATCATTTAACAAGTTCATCAAGACATATTCCATCAAGGACAACTTCATCAAGTATGTTGCCATCGTCTTCATCAAGTGGGCTTCCATCAAGGACAACACTCAGCATCATATTGCCAAGAGAAATTAAAAGATTAAAGGAAGAGAAGCATCAATACAGAGAGACACTAGGATTAGTCCAAGATCAGGGGAAAATGCACTGTGGGGAAAATCCTTTGAAATTATTCTTCTTATATCCTCTTTGAATGGTTTAGCAATAATAATATAATGATTCATGAGTAAATACATTTACGATGTAGAAAAAAAAGTAACATACAAGCACTAAAACCATACCCATAATTATGCATGAAGGAAACTGAATCTGAGAACTGAAATGTATTAACACTGGCTGTAGAAAACTAATGAACATGGGTGATATTGAATTAGGACCGAAGATACATTTGTAGTGGAAACAAACACACCTGATCTACAGATCAACAAACATATAATACCAAAGCTCAGATCTAAAACATCACGAAGTGATCTCATCTCTGAAGCCCTAGATCTGAATCCAGGAGACGTTAATGATCACCTTGACGTAGCTGTGACTAAACTAGTGATGTATGGAAGTGATGCACAATCAATTGAAGTATAAAAAAATCAGATATGCCCAATAACTCTTTGATCTGTGGCCTTAATACATTGTGCCATCGGATTTAGCTCCTTGGCCACAGTCACAACACACCCTTCCTACGACTTTGCTCAACAAGTCTACTAGCTTAGCCTTTCCTGCCCATGGCTTTGCTTAAGATCACCAAGATCTAATTCATGATCACTTCTATGATCCCAACCTCTCGCTTGAGCTCTTGTCGATGTACCTGTGTGAGCCAAAAACAAAAAAATATAACAATAAATGAGAATAACAGGGAGGAGATATCATGATCGAATGTGTGCAAATGAACTTAGGGTCTCTTGTATTGATAACTTTGTAAGTGACCCCTTGGGGCTTTGACCAAATGAACATGTGTTTAGGCCAACCCATAAAATATTAAATTAAATCATAACTTGACTTCTGCTTAATCTATTGCGGTAATCTATAGGTCGATTTTGATCCTCTAGAAAAGAGGAATCCAATTAAATTATTATATTAATAGTCCAAGCTATCCACAGTGTAATTTTATCTTAGTTACAAAAATTAACACTTCCTCTCAATTAGGAAGAATTTCACTTTGCAATCTCTACTTGTTGTTCTTTACATCACGGAGTCATCACGGATAAACACAATCTACTGATATTTTATCATCGATCAATATATCATTATGATATTCATGTATCTTCATGTTTTATTACTAAACATCGCTGTCATGTAGTCGTCATGTTGTGAAACTTTCTCATTACAAATCATCAATGAACTCTTCGTGCTTATTTTTGTTTATCTCTTGATTGTTTTTGCTTGAATTTTGAACATTCTCAGATCTAGAAGAAGAAAAAAATTTCACCGGAGGGGAGCTTAGGCTCCCCATTCATTCATCATTTTTTCATTCTAGAATCAATTCCATCAAGCTATTACTCTTAATATCATTAACCAAGAGCATATCAATATGGAACACATCTCGTATGGTAATTGCATTGGGGAGAGCATATCCTAAAATTTCGTGGGGGAGATATACATATATAACCCAAAATCTACATATAGGATACCTACCCATGTGGCAGAGAACATCTCGACCTTGGTTTCACATCGGGGAGCTCACTCTCAACCCATAATTTCCTAGAGTTATTTCACATCAGGGAGCTTATTATTAACCCGCAAACACATAGGGTTATCCCAATCCATCCTATTTCCTATTGATATCACCATTGGTGACCCTGAATAGTCATGTGGTAGAACACCTGCATCATAATACTTCTTGGATGAGATACCCAACTTACCAATAGGTAAGGATCACACGCCTCCAAGCCTTCTCAATCGTTTTCCAAATAAATAGGTATTCCCGACAAGCCTTGCTTGTGGGTATGATTCCAACTGGGGTATACTCTACAACAACCAATGGTGGGGGAGATAATCAACTCTTCAAACTAGGAAAGGATCTCACACAACCCGTGAGTGAGAGATAGGGGAGAAACCTCTTCGACCCTATTTTACAAAGTTCCATTAACCCCACGAGCCCTCAATTTCAATTCTCGTTCTTGGAGCTCAAATGGAGTGGAAGATTTGGTTAAGTGTCCTTGATCAACACTGCTCTCATATGGTATCCTTTGATTCTTGTACCTATATGAAATCAAATAAAGTGTCATGTTAGGACATACATAATCATGTAAATCACATCAAGATAACAATAACAAAAATATACAAAAATTAACCTTCTCTCATGGAGGTGTCAGACATGCATGGATATTATAATCATCCTCCCTCTCATGGAGGTATCAATCACAAGCCTCTTCTTGTCTCAAACAACTGTGCTTTCTCAAATGGATAAATAACAGTCCCAACTATACGTATTTGGGATTCTCTGTCATCACCATGTATCCATGTCTTATGCAGATAATGCCTGATAAACCCTGTAAGGAGCTTCTACATCATGCCTCACAACTAGCCTTACTAGGAACATTTTATCCTACCTCGGTCATTCTATGGAGCTCTCATCCAAGATAGCATGGAAAATATCATATTAAGGAACATCCAAAGGTGCTCATCAACACTAATCAAAAACATCATTAGTTCATTCATGCATCTACATATCATGGGAGAAATATCTCAACCAATAAAATGTATTTGGTGGCAATTCTGAGTGAAGTAGCAGAATCAAGAATTCAATCATGTTCTATACACATCATATATGAGTGAATATTCAAAATGGAACATCAATGCTTCAACCAACTAATAGATTCCATATCACGTTCAATTAACATTTGAACCTAAAATCCGAGTATCCATGGATTTACATTACACAAAGACATTTCAATAGTCTTTCTATATTTATTTTCTTTGCCAAATTCCAGAAATTAATTTATCATGCCATGATACTTCATTACAATATTGAAAAGTGATCTCCCTCTTAATTTTATTTTTAGAGGCTCTTCATTTGTTAAGGATAGAATTATTAGTATGTATAACCAGAGCCATAATCAATATCAAGACCATACCTTTGAACTCATTATACTAACCTCACCAGATAACAATCACATATAAACAAATCTAAATCAAGGAGTTTTCATCACACAACACTCTATATGAGCCTAAGGCCTTATCATGCAGACATATCCAACCTTACTCAAATCAATGTTGAGTCAACAAAATAAGCTCATTAGAAGTTAGTTACAATATTATCAAAGACATTGATTTCATAGTTATCAATTCTTTCAACTAGAGACAACTAACACACATGTCAATTATTGACTTCATTTCATGTCAAGCTCTCAATTTTGTCATTTAATCATGCCATTATTGGCCATTTCTATAATTATATGTGAGTGCATACACATCAAGATTATGTCATGCATGTTCATACTACATCACAACAACCATTGTGCTAGGAAAAAGTAGGCCAATACAGAACCATACATTTGTATACTCATATATGACACAGAAGGTCACTATGTCCACATAACATAATCATCTGGGAAAATAAACCATAACTAGATCAAATCATGTCAAATCCAAATGTGAAATCATGGTAATATATATAAATATAGACATGACTCAATAATTAAGCATCATTTCAAAAATACCAAACACAACCTATCAATATCAATCAGCCAAAACATGATTCACAATCATCAAACACCATGACATATCCATATGAATGTCTCGGTCACCTTTGCATACAAGTTCAGTTCATACATACGAACTTTCCCAACTGACATATCTTACTGGAAACTACAATACATATGCAAAATTGACATATTCCAAGTGACCATCTGATTTCTTACTCAATTCTATCAATTCCAGAAATCGGTTGACAATGAAAAGACAAAGTAGAGATCCATGGATTTGGAATATAGACTAAATTAATTGTACATAACTTCAATTTTGTTTCTACTATGCATAGTCACATCTAGTACAAATTTTAAACACTCATAAATCATATTTTAATAGAAATCATGAGTAAGAATATTTTAGGAGAGAGGTTCTCCCTTTGAATGAGAATCCACATAATTCATATGATTAACCTGTATTTATAGGGATCATGCAACAAAAGATCTATTAGTTCATAAACACATATATATCATGATCATCAATATCATATCATCAATTTTTCATCAAGGGTTGGACTTAGAAAGATCAAGGCGATAGGCTGATGTGACAACACAATCTTAATATCCCAATAAAAATACATTAACTTAAAGCATTGAATTTCATCGCATGTTATAAGCTTAGATATTCAAAGATATTAAAAATCAATCTCATAGATATGCATTTATCATCATAGTTTCCAATAGCATGAGTATCATAATCAATATGATCAGGTTAGGTTAATCGATAAACCAACAAGGTGCAATCACTATTTTTTATGATATTTCATCATGAATTATCAATACCATATAAACGAGGTAACCTTCTATAAGACATACAACATATATTATTTGTATCTAGAGTCAAGATTACCATACACTAGAATCAGAATCGGGATGTCAAAAAAATTAAGTTATGCTACTATATCCAAGATCGACAATCACTTCAAGTACTTTATGAAGAATCAAGCATGTCACCATGATCAAGACATTTAATACTAGGTGCACTATTTCATCAACATAAATGCCAATCACTCTTATATGTACACGTATGAGACATCCAAGAAAAGACATTATCAATAAATCGTAGAGCTTACCTAGCCATCCAAGGTTGTAGCTAAATCATAACATTAAAAAATATACCATGCATGTATTTCAGTATTACTTCGCACCTTCACATAAGCGACTTGTAGTGTGTAAGTGCCTCTTTTGCTTTTTCAAATCTAGCCATGTTTTCCTTTTCAGGTCTAGATGCATTTCTAGACATAGCCTCCTTTTTGACATTTCCCATTCTAGCTATCTTTCTTTCATATCCAAAGATCCTCAAGAAAGATCCTCTCATTACATCTGATCACATTGGTTAGATATATCTAGGTGGTCAAATATACATGGAGGAAGTAATGAGTATAAACAATAATAATAGAAATGATATCTATAAGAATAAACAAGAGTAAGGATTGTAAGTCAAGGAATACTTATATTCAATGATAAATGATCCTCTCCCTATCTAACCAATCTTCAAGAGCCATCAAATAACCACAAAACAATAATGCTTTCAATAACCAACTTTATCGATAACTAGGTCAATTGTCAAATTGATCCAAGTTCTTGAGCATATTTCTAAAATCTATCAAAGGGTTTCATAAACCAAATATCCATACTTTACCATAAACGATGATTTCTCTCACACCCTTATTATTAGGTCCCTATATTACTAGTGTAGTCCCTTATTTTTTTTAGTGAAGCCCCCTTATTTTTATTGTTGAACCCCTATAGTCCCCATATTGTTATCATTGTTCCCTTACATTATTATTGTTAGGTTGGCTAGGATTATATTGTGACCCCATGGAATCCTATATATAGAAAGGAGGTTTTATCATTTGTGTTAGGGAATAATTGTTCATTTATGTGATTTAAATAAGGTTTCCCCCTCGATGAGTCTGACTTCTAAGGCATTGATCTCTCTTTTCTTCTATTTTGTGAGCTGGTTTCATAACATTTGGTATCAGAGCTTTGGATTCTAGGGTTTTGCTGAAGAGAAATTATGCGAAAATAATGAATCCATTTACACCTATTTATATTTCCGTGAAATGTTTTTTAGAGGGCCTTCATTGAATTTTATGGCCGACATAAAGTCAGTTAAAAGTTCGGCGGCTGAAATTTTGTGTCGTTAGACTTGACTGGTCGTCGGGGAAAAACATAGTTCGGCTGAAATTTTCTTAAAATTTTGGGCGAACTAACACGTCTAAAATTACGCAGAACCGATATCTAAACACATTTCTTCAACTTTGTACTGATTAAACTCCATGAAAATTTGTGAATTAACTGTCGAAACCAAGACAAGCATTTGGAGAATTCAATCTACTTTCAGGAAATATAACCTTTATGGAATTTCATGAATATTTAGTAATTTTAATTAATTTTGTAATAAAATGGGTGTATACAATTTCTGAAGGTCATTATGATTCAATGAAATCAATAGTCTATATCTTCCACTATACACTATAAAAAAAATTGAAAAAATTATGGTGCATTACATTGGTCCATCGTCTATAAGGGGTAGTTTTTAGATTTTTAGTTTATAACTTATATGTTGAGAAATTTTGTGCGATCCTAAACATATTCAAAATATGTATTTTTTTCATATTGAATTAGTTCAAAAAATTATAGTAATTATGATATGCATCAGTTTGTTTCGTAAATAGAACGAAAACGAAGTAGACTCTATCTATATTGTTCTAACACATTTTGTTTCTCAAAAAAAAAAAATTTTCAAAGAATACAACAATGCATTTGAACATGAATTTTTATGAATCCTTTGATTGTTAAAGAATACACACTCAAAAAAATGATAAATTTACATATCAAATGTGTATAAAAAATTTCCAAAAAATAAGTAATTAAAATCTAATAAAATTTTTGACAAATTTTATTTTTATCACAAAATGAAATTCTCAACAGAAAATTTTTTTTGGCTTGCAGAAAGTTGAAGAACACAAAAAAATGGTATTTTTTTCTCAAAAAAAGCAAAAAAGTGTAACCCAACTTCACATTTTCACCCTACTTCAAACTAGTCATTGTGGAAATTTCTCTATAACTTTTTTCTAAGAAGGTTTAGAAGGTAAAAAAACCCATTTGTGCTGAAATTTGGAGGAATTTCGTGGGAAAATTTCATATCTTGGTTCACAATATTTTTGGAGATATGATCTGTCGAATTTAGGGTTTTTTCATGCTCTCGAATTTCATATGAAAAAGGTGACCTTGGGTAAATAATCATGACTCTCTCTCTGAGCATCAGATTGAAATTCTCTAAAAAATGGTTGAAATTGCACAGAATGTGTTTTCCTATGTAGAAATTTCAGAGCCGAAGAGGGAAACAATGACATGTGGCACGCCGTACAATTTCGCTCTACTGAACTAGTCCATAATTAGGGCATTGTGAGAGATTGGGCATAAATTTGTCTTGAAGAATCCAAATCAGGTATGACCTATGGAATTGGAAAGATGATTCATCATGCTACTAAATGACCAAATATAAAATCTTGGAGATCCAAAATTACAGAGATACATCTATTTCAATATCAAGTTTCCATGTAGTCTTGTTTGAAAAAATAGTTTGAAGTGATTCTAAGGGCATAATGAAGCATATATATCAGTATTGGGTTCTAAAATCCCCCCCTAAAAAGAATTCAACAGCCATTAAACCCTCATAAGTCTCTACTATGACTCATGAAGCGGAAGAAGTGCAACATGATATATAAAAATTACAAGAACAAGGAAACAAATTTCTCTCTCGCAAAGAGTAACACAAAATGAAATGGAAGCTAAGATGGATGGTTTGAAGAAAGGCGTGGTAGGTAATATGGATGGTTTCAAGAAAGGTGTGGAAGCTAATATGGATGGTTTGAATAATGGCATGGAATCTAAGATGGATGGTCTAGAAGCTAATATGGATGGTATAGAAGGCCACATGGATGGTTTGAAGAAAGGTGTGGAAGCTAAGATGGGATGGTTGGAAGAAACGCGTGGAAGCTAAGATAGATGTTTTGAAGAATGGGATGGAAGCTAATATGGATGGCTTGGAAGCTAATTGGATGGTATTGAAGGAAACATGGAATATTTGAAGAAATACATGGAAGGTTTGAAGGAAGGTTTGGAAAATTTTCTACAAGAAAAGCTTCCTATCGTGAAAAGTTAGTAGAGGAAACTCATGATGAGAACAAAAGAAATGTTAATCATGATTTCATAGACCTTAATGTTGAATTAGAGACCCACCATATTCCAAATATAGATATGAGGAATTTTCATGGCAACGATCTCATAACTTAGATACTACAAGTGGAGCAATAATTTGAGCTCCATAATACGCAAAACACACAAAAGGTTTGCATTGTAATTTTATGTTTAGAAAAAAATCAGTTTGTATGATATCGATGGATTTGTTCTCGTAAACCACTAGTCACTTGATCAATTTTTACGGTGGAAATGATAGCACATTATGAGGACACACAGTTCAACACCTTCTGTAGCCAATTGATAAATCTAAAACAAAAGGGTTCAATGATGGAGCGCATTAAAGACTTCCAAAAATTGAATTTAAGGGTAAATAATATTCCATAGGAACATAGGATTGATTTCTTCATAGGGACTCTAAAGGATAACACCCAAAATGGGGTTCACCTTTGGGAACTTGATACATTGGAGAAGGCATTCTTGTTGGCAAGAAAAATTGAAAGAAAAATTATGGTGACAAGTAAGCCTGCCATTCACAATTGTAAAGATGGAAGTGTTTCTACTCCTAGACATCAAAAAAATATAAGTTTGACACCAAATAAATTCGAAGAAAAAAGAGAAAAAGGGCTTTGCTATAGTTGTGATATAAAATACACTAACGGTCATAATTTTGATGTGAAGAAATTATTTTATATAGATTGTGAAGAGGAGGAAGAAAAGGAACAAGAAACTTCAAAGGACGAGGACATATACAAGGAAAAAACACTATAGGAATAAGAAATGAATCTGAACATATCATGTAATGCATTGGCAGGAATTAACACTCCTCAAACTCTCAAGATAGAAGGACATATCAAGAATAAAAATGTAACAGTGCTTATTGATTTGGGTAGTACCCATAATTTTGTTCATTGTAAGGTAGCCAAGGAATTGAATTCTTCCTCTAACCAGTGCCAGAATTTCAATTAAAGGTGGAAATGGAGGACCTATAAATTTCTCTGGAAAGTGCCATAATATAAAGCTAACCATGGGTGAATATCTATAGTCTAATTCTTTCCATTCAAATTGTTGGTGCTGAGGTTGTAATAGGAGTACAATGGTTAAAATATTTGGGGTCAATAGCTTTTAAGTTTCAAGAACTTTTATTGAAATTTTTTCAGAAGGAAAGGAAGTTTAATGACGGGGTATCGAAGGAAATATGGGAAAGATAATAACATCTAATGTCATGATAAATATTTTGAATAAATAAAACGAGGCGTCATTGCACAATTATGCTCGCTAGAAATTCCAACATCAAAATTATCTATTTCCCAAGATCTCCAAAAATTCTTCGACACTCATTCCAAGGTGTTTTAAACTCCCACAGGACTCCCACTATTCGTGATCATGAGCATGATATTAATTTTATTCTAGGAAGTGTTCATCTAAACATCAGGCCTTACAGATATCCTTCTGTCCAAAAGAGAAAAATTGAATATATGATTATAGAAATGCCAGAGGCTAGTATAATTCAACCTATTCAAAGTTATTCCTCTGATTGATGAATTATTGGATGAACTACATGGAGAAATTTATATAACCAAGTTGGGTCTCCATTCTGGATATCATCAAATTAGAATGAAGACTGAATAGATTTCGAAAACATAATTTCAAACTCATGAAGGTCATCATGAATTTTTTTTCATGACTTTTAGCCTTAACAATGCACCTTCTACATTTATAAGGTTGATGAATTCCCTTTTCAAACCTTTCTTTAGAAAATTTGTGTTATTATTTTTTGATGATATAGTAATATATAATAGGTCTTGGAAGGATAATGTTGACTAGGTGATAAAACTATTGGAGGAGACACAATCATATGAAAAAACCTCAAAATGTTTCCTTGGAGTAAAAGAGGTGGAATATCTGGGTCATATTGTATCTTAGGAGGGTGTTAAGGTAGACCCTAACAAAATTAAATCCATTAAGGAATGGAAAGTCCCCACAACCATAAAGAAGTTGCGAGGATTTCTTGGGTTAAGAGGTTATTATCGTACGTTTGTTAAGAATTATCGGAAAATAGCATCACGTCTAACAACATTATTGAAGAAAGATGCATTTTCATCAATTCCAGAAGAAACTAAGGCCTTTGAACATCTTAAAGAGGCAATTTTCCAAGCACCGTTCTTAGCTATGCTATACTTTACAAAAACCTTTATTGTGGAATGTGATGCCTTAGGAAATGGAATTGATGTGTTTTAATGCAAAAAGGAAGACCCGTTGATTTAGAAATTCGTCCAATCAAAGGAAATAATTTACAGAAAACTATTTATGAGAAAGAAATGTTGGCAATAATGCATGCACTAAAGAAATGGCGACCTTACCTAATGGGAAGACACTTCTAGGTAAAAAATGATCATGATAGTCTTAAATACTTTCTGGAACAAATACTCTCTTTAGAGGAGCAATAAAAATGGGTCACAAAGATGTTGGATTATGAATTTTAAATCATCTACAAAAATGGGAAGCTAAATATTCTTGTAGAAGAAAACTCAAGAAAGGATGAGGATGTGGAAGCATTGCTTTGTGCCTTTTATATTATCCAACCAGATTGGATAACCGAAGCAAGGGTGGAATGGAAGAATGAAGAAGAAGTATGGACACTCATCCAAAAGTTGCAGCAAGATCCCATTGCATCTGATACATTTAGTTGGAAAAAATATTCCTTATGGTACAAATATCACTTATATCTTTGTAACAATTCCCAACTAAAACAAAATATTCTTTTGGAATTTCACACCTATCCCTTAGGATGACACTCCGGATTTCTAAAAGCTTACCATAGGGTGAAGAAAGATTTTTTTTGGGATGGCCTTAGATCTGATATTCAAAATTTTGTGGTGGAACGTTTGGTTTGCGAGCAAAATAAAGTCGAGCCAACTAATACCCCATGTCTGGTAGAATCCTTATCCATTCCAAATCAGCATTTCAAGGAGGTTTCAAAGTATTTTATCACACGTTTACCTAATTCTGAAGAAAAGAGTGTTATCATGTTGGTAGTTGATAGGATTACCAAGTATGCACAATTTTGTGCATTATCTCATCCATTTAAAGTGAGTAGAGTTTCTACTACATTTATGGAAACAATTCAAAAGCTACATGGAAACCCAAAGATTATTGTAATTTATTGAGATCCCATTTTCAATGGAAAATTTTGGACGGAATTATTTTCTTGTTTCGGTACTCAACTAGCTCATAGCTCATCTTATCATCCTCAATCCGATGGGAAAAAAGATACAATGAACAATTTTTTTGAAGGATATCTCTGTTTCTTTGTATCTGATAAACACACACAATGTGTCAATTGGTTGCCTTTGGTTGAACGGTGGTAATACACTTCCTTCCATAATGCAACAGAAATGACCCCATTTATGGCACTTTATGGATATCATTCGTCATCCATTACATCATCTTTAAGAGAAAATTCTAAGATTTGATAAGCAAAATATCACATCGAGCATCAACAAGAAGTTCTCCTACTCTGAAAGGATAACCTAAATTTTCTACATAATCGAATGAAACAAAAATCATATCATCATGAAACAATGAGAGAAGTTTTGATGTAGGCGACTAGGTATTTTTACTGCTACAACCATATAAAAAATATCCCTTAATCAAGCTAAGAAGGAGAATAAATTATCGCCAAATTAATATGGTCCTTGTAAGGTGTTGTGAAAGATTGGTACTATGGCATACAAATTGGAGCTTCTTGCATATTCCCGAGTGCACCCAGTTTTCTCTATTTCATGCTTAAAGAAGGTTAAAAGTGACAAAATTCCAGTCCAAACAATATTTCCAGAGCTTGATGAGGAAGGAAATATCACATTGGAACCTAAAGTAGTCACGGAAAAAAGAACTTGACAGATATGAAATCGATCAATTTTAGAGTATCTCTTCAATTTGAAGAACTTAATGACTAAAGATTCCACATGGTAGAATGAGAATTTTATAAAGAAGCATCCTGAACTACCAAAGTGTCGAGGACAATTTCTTCTTAAAGGAGAGTGACATGTTATGGCCTTATATTACTAGTGTAGTCCCTTATTGTTGTTAGTGTATCCCCCTTATTATTATTGTTGTACCTTTGTAGTCTCCATATTCTTATTATTGTGCCCTCACATTATTGTTGTTAGGTCGGCTAGGATTATATTGTAACCCCATGGACTTATATATATAGAAAGGGGGCTTTTTCATTTGTGTCAAGAAATAATTGTTCATTTATGTGATGTAAAGGAGTTTTCGCCCTCGAAGAGGTTGATTTCTAAGGTGTTGATCTCACTTTTCTTTGATTCTGTGAGTTGTTCTCATAACACTTATCTACTAATTTTGTATGGTCTTCTTCATACCCCATAATTATTTTAGGTCTCTACCATCTTCTTCTTGCTTCCATACAAGTGTCTCTTTGGGGTGATATTCATGGATTTTCTTCAAACGGCTCTGATACCATGTTAATTTTTTATAAAGTGTCATTGTTCTTTACTTTAATAGTTACATTTCATCATTAAGATAACCCCAAATAATTATTCCATTTTAGATATATGTATTATTAATCATCATAATATATAACTATGTAGAAAGAAAAAAAACCATCATCATCATCATATAGGTAGTGGAAAATAAAATATAAAAGGAAGGGAATCATGAACACACAGAGACACCAAGATTGGTCCGAGACCAGGGAAAAACCTACCACAGGGAAAAAAATTCGAAATTATTTTTCTTAGAACTTCATTAAATGGTTCAAAAACAAGAGTACAATGATCCAGGAGTACATATCTTTACGATGCATTAAAAAAATATCATACAAGCACTAAAACTATACACATACTTCTGCATGTAGGCAACTGAATCTGAGAACTGAAATGTACTAACACTAGTTGTAGAAAACTAATGAATGTGATTGATACTGAACGAGGATTAAAGATACATTTGTAGTGGAAACAGAAAGATCTCGTCTACAAATCAACAAATTTATAACACTAAAAATCAGATCTGAAAGATCACCAAGTGATCTCATCTCTGAAGCCCTAGATATGAATCCAGGAGACGTCAATGATCACTTTGACACAACATTGACTGAACGACTGATGTCTGGAAGCACTATGAAACCAATTGAAGGAGAAACAAATTATATATGCCTAGTAACTCTCTAAGTTGTGGCCTTAATAGGTTGTTCCATTGGCTTTGGATCCTTGGACTCGGGAACAACATACCCTACCCATGGCTCTGCTAAGCAGGGCTGCTACCTTAGGCTTTCTTACCCATGTAGTTGCTTCAGATCACCCAGATATGATGCGTGATCACTTTTGTGATCCCAAGCTCTTCTTGGAGCTCCTACGGATGTACCTCTGTGAGCTAGATACATAAAATACAGCAAAAAATGAGAATAGAATGGAAGAGATTTCATGAGAGAATGTGTGCAAATGAAATTGAGGTTGGTTCTATTTATAACTTTGTGAGTGACCGCATGGGGCTTTGATCGGATCAACATCCAATTAGGTCAAGCCATAAAATATTAAATCAATTCATAAATTGAATTCTTCTTAATCGATTGTAGTTATCTATAGGTTGATTTTCATCCTCTCAAAAAGAGGAATCCAATTAAATCATTATATTAATAATTTGAGCTATCCATAGCGGAATTTGATGTTAGTTGAAAAAATTAACAAGTCCAAGGTCATCGGGCATGTATTCCAAGATGAATGGTAGTAAAAGAATCATTGTGGGTGTTAATTTCAGTTATTATCGCTAAAGGAAATTAGCCAAGGCAATGGTAAAGGCTTTTGAAAAGAAACATTTCATTTTTGGCAAATTTTGAATGAAAATAATGGAAATTAGGAGAAAAGGAAGTTGAAAGGTCACAAGTTTCATGTGATGAGGAAAATGAAGGAATATAATGGAAAATGAATAAAATAGAGGACTCATTGATAAATAGGCTTCTGAGGATCTGTTGGTAGCATTTGTCAGCGTACCATTTTTTCAGTTCAGTTTTGGAGCTCTCTCTCTATTCTCTCTCTCTCTGTCACTCTTGGATACTTAGATTTTTCTTCGATCATTTCATCTTTGGATCAAGAAAGGAAAATAAGGAAAATATGAGGAAAAAATCAAGCAAGGAAGAGCAGGATGAAGCATTTACAACGAGTTTACTTGCACATATTGATTTTCATGTGTTGTTTCCTTTCTAGATTTGGCATGGATGTGTAATATCCCTATTTTTACTATTTTTATTAGACAGTTGAACAATCCTAAAGGTCGAGTGGATCCAAGGGAAAAAAATATTGTGGACATATTTTATTATTTTAAATTGAATAAAAATGGAATTTGAATTATTGTGCAAAGACTAGAGTAAAATTAGAGATTAGGAATCCAAGTCCATGAGGATGGATAAGATTCCAAAGAATTTCCTAGTTCTCAAAATATCGTTGGAGAAAATAAATTAAAATTGATTATTATATTGGAGATAAAAAACTAAAAATGTTCATCATTAAAGAGGAAAGTTACTTGGAAGAGGTGGAATAAAACTAGAAAGAGGAAAAAGTTGTTTTTAAAGTAATTTTGTGGAAAAAACAAAAGGAAAGCCTACGCAAAAAGGAAAAAAACATTTCGATTAATTGGACACAGTTATGGAAACAAGTTGATGGGAAAGCAGGCTTAAATAATCCATTCCTTGGTAGACAAGAGGTTGTCTACTACTGAAAGGAATTGGTCTTTGCTGGGGGGGAGCTGTGGAGATAAAGCTCAAGGTTGGGTGGAAAATAGTATTACTAGAATTGATATGCACAAGTTATTTAATTCTATCTTATTATTATGTTATTATGATGAAATTTATAAGTGTGATGAATTAGATAACAAGATATGTGTGTTAATCCAAGTTGTCATTGATGGCAACACGTTAAATGAAGGAACACACTTGATGAAGGTTGAAAGACTAGATGATGTTGCACTGTGACATATTACTATCATGATGACATAAAAGTCCTACATGATGACACAATGATCCTATGATTGATAAGCCAAATAAAGGAGAAGCCATGTAGTGGAAAAGGCATGCTGTCCTATTCACCTCCCGCACACAAAAATTAAAGATAGTCACAAAGAAAAATTGTTTTTATCACCTTGGAGGCATCCTATCCACGTGGGTCCTATACCATCTTGTAGAGTATATTTTTCCCATTATAATCAGCCCTTATTTGTCCCCAAACCTCCTGTAGTTGAAAATATAATGAATTTTTTAAGGTAAGAAATATATATTCTATTGCAAGCCGACCTACCCTCAGTCATACAAGTCGGCCTCAATTCAAATAGTTATGTCCCTTCAGTTTCATAGAAAAATCACTATAAATACATGTTCAAACCTCCATTTCTAAGCATTGATTCGGTGATCAAATATAGAGAGAAGAACAAAAATTGTTCACATCTCGTGAACTTGAAGGGTCACAAGAAAGAGAACAAGGAAATTTTTTTGGGAGTAAAGATCACATGAAACCATAGGAAGGTGACAACAGAAGTAGCTCAGACTTTGTTGTAGCTCAGACTTTGCTGTAGCTTAGATTACTATAGCTCAAACTGTGGAAGTAGCTCAGACTCTTCATTTCGGACTGTTGAAGTAGCTCAGACTCTTCATTTCAGACTGTGGAAGTAGCTCGGACTATAAGGTGAAATTAAGGGACATATGAGCATTTGGGCTAAGTAGAAGTGTGTATTAAAAAATCGAAGAAGCGACGTGCCAAGATTTTTTGCGAAAGCGTATGGAAATTCGTTGATGATTTAAAAAGGGACCTATGAAAGAATTTGTGGCAGAACTATGCGTACTTGTAGTGGCACATCTTTGAACCTGTGGAAAACAATTACGCCCAAAATTATGTATGGTAGCATATTTATTGAACCTGTGGGGAATCATTTACACTTTACCATTCTGGACACAACTCAAACCTGTTGCAGACCTCTGAACATGTTCTAGAATGAGTATGGATCTATAATTTGAAGTTATAAACAAAGACGAGAAAGGGTTGAGATTACATAACAAACAACAAGAGTTTTAAGGAGTACAGGACTAGAAGTTGAGGAATCTGTATTTGAAACAGTCAGCGTTGATCGGACTGTATATATTCATCTCAGGACCGAGACCATTATGGGCTAACCAGAGAAAACAAGAAAGAGAAATAGGGGGCGTCGTTAAAAGATAAATTGTTGTCCTAGTGTAGCATGTTGCTATAATTTTAGTAAACTGTGAAGTTTTGACTCCTTAATCAGTTGGTGAAGTAATGGTGCGGAACATAAGAATAAGTTTTGTGTGTTGCAAGAATAGTGGGAAAAAATTAACGGAGAAGTGTGGTGTTGAATAAAGAGTGTAGTATGGTGAATAATTGGTGATGAAGACTCGTGCAATAAAACATCTTTAAACTGATAGTCCAGAAGAAAAGAAGGGGTTCGTGTCCTTGGAGTAGTAGCTCTTAAACACAAGCTTGGTGCCTTGGAGAAGACAGGGTCGAAGCCCTAGAGGTCGGAGCCTCATCAAATTCCAAGTTGGTGCTTGGCAACAGGTTGGTGTCTGTTTCATTAAAATGGTTGGTGTCCTCACTCATCTATTGTATAGTATTATTAGAAAGAGGATTGAAATTCTTATTAATCGTTAATATTATCATTATACACCTCTCTGTCTGTAATTGTGTAGAATCTAACTGGAAATAATTAACAATTGAAAAGAAATACTGATTCACCCCCCTCTCAGTATTTCCAACAATGTGATCAATTATATTCTTTGTATTTAAGTAGTATTACACTTTTCTGTTAGTTGTAAATTATCAGGTCTGTGCATTTAACAGAACCTACTATAATAAATATAGTGTAGTCTTGTATTGTTACATAGACAAAATTAGGAATTAGACCAACTCTTATAATGTCTAAATCTATCTAATAGGTTTAAATATGAGGTTAGGGAAGTAATATTATTATTTTATACATACATAATAGTACATGAGAAGGAGAGTAGATATAATGAAATTATCAAGGTAGATATGATAACCTACCAATTAAATTTTATACAAAATGGGGAAATTTTGTTCTTTTACCAAAGAGAAAGGAGAAACTTCCAACCATATCTTCTACTGTAACATATTTATAAGATTTTAGTATTATCTCATAAATGAATCCAATGTTAAATAGAATATTATATATGCAGAACAACAAAATCTTTTAACTTTTGTAGATAAAGTATATTGTATTATACTCAACAAGCATAAGTAGGGAGACTTATATGTACATAAATGTCAAAGTAAATATTGTCAAAATTTTATACAGAGTCCAAGATTTAATTCCATAAGTTTAAAATACATTATCACTTCAAAAATTGTTCAGATTCCAAATGAAGGAAGTCCTTAAGGAAATCTGAACTAGCCCCTATAAATAAAATCAAGTGATATTGTCATAATATGACATTCAAAATTTTAATTTTGATGTAAAATGGAGCAGGAAGGTACAAAGGGTACCTTCACATAAACACATTTAGATAAATTAAGGAAGGTTCTCAAATTTAGTAAAGCCCCGAATATTGAAAGAAGTGCTACTGGTAATTTAAAACATAAGTATTACCTTAATCATTGGAATAGAGTAGGAAAGAAAATATGCATGTAAATGAAATTGGAAAATAATTAAATTAGTAAGAAAAGGAATAAAATAATAAGAAGGAATTACTGCACAGAGAGGGAAGAATAATTACCTGAAATTGTTTCAGCAGAATGTTGGACACACTCTGCGGGACTGCGGGAACAATTGTACTCTTGTAGAAATTAGGGATGAATGTCATCATACCCTATTCTGTGAAATTAATTATATGAAATTAAATATCATAAAATTTTACAGGCTATCATGCTTTAATAATGGATTGCAAAAATTTAGTTTGAATAAAAAAAAATGTGGGAAAGTTCCTATGCCTGAGGAAAATGGAGTAATTCTAGAGTGAACAATATTCTCAATTTCTCATAAGAAAACGATGAGTTGCAGTAAACTTAGAAATCAAAAAATTGAAATAAGAACAAAAAATCGATGGGAGACCTAATTCAATTCCTAAATCGTAAATTACAAATGGATGGAAACATTCTATTAATATAAGGACCCATCAATTGTAATCAAGGTCAATAACCATGATGAATCATATTCATATATTCCAAAAATTTCTTAAATTCCTAATGAATGATAACCTCAACCCAGAGATTTCAGAATGGAATTGAGAAACATATTATATAATGAATATTCCATTAACTAGACAAATCCTATGTCTATTAAACAAGGGCACATATGCCAAAATTTACGTTGGGCTCTTAGAGTAGAGAACAACCAGTTAAAGTAACGAAACTATAAACGAAAACCAAAAAAAAATATTTAATCATGGTTAACGATATAGAATAAACAGAGGTAGAAAGTAGGGTAATAATATTTCTCATACTTGGAGAGGTATTGGGATGCCGAGAAGAACAAACAATTGGGTTTGAATTATCAAAGGAGGGAACTCCTTAGTTTCAGCATAATTGTAAGTGGAGACTTTGTTTTCATGAAAGAAATCTCAAACCTACATCCAAAACAAAAATAAATATATATTATGCAGAGAGTAAAAACATGAATTGCAGTAAGTAACCATAAACCAAGGACAGAGATAAATGCGTATTGGGGTTATATATATATCAAAACTATGGAAGAGGAATTATACCAGAAGAACCCTAGAATAATAAGAAATTGCAGGAAAATCGAATGTATGAAGGGACTGGGTGAATTATCACTCGCATCTATTTAGGAATTGTTACCCTTTGGATTTCGTGCAATTCTGAGGATAATCGCCGTGATACTCTTCCCAAACGTAAATCCCTGAGAAATAAATGAATAGTTGCAACCCAAATAAGAGGATATGTAGCAGTGTAGAGTATAACAATTTGAAAAAACTAAAAGAAGAAATAAAATACCAAATAGATATTTTGTATACAGAAACGTTACATTCGACGGAAATATTACCTGAGTGGAAACTGTGGTTATTTCCTATTGGAACCATAACAATAGCCATATACCCTCTACGTTATAGGTCTGGTAATGTCTGGAAACCTTCGAGATGAGGAAGAACTAGAGCCGAACAAAAAAATGAAACCTCTTAAAATAATGAATAGACAAAAAGCATAGGAGAATGAAAGTGAAGTTGAAACAAAGATACGACACATTCACAACTGTCCATGTGTAAAAAATCAAGAGGGGAAATCAACTCGGTAGACGAGAGATAAATTCGCCAGACCAGAGCCATGTGATGACTCCAATGAAAGGGTATTATTCATAAATGAGTAAAAATCCCAAAAGGTTAGGAGAAATAAAAATGTCTGTCCTTAAACCTTACGGATAGTCATTTCAAATCTAAATTTCATAAATTTCATAAGTTATATGAAACTATGCAATGTTAATTCTAAGCATAGGTGAATTACATGGTGAGTCTACGAGGGAAAATAAATTTCATGTTATCTCAGAATGGATGGACACGTAACCGTTACATTACTGGTGATACACTATGATGATAATCCCACATAGGAATAAAGAAATTAATGGATAGTGTTAAAATTCGAATAACAGATTTACATACAAGTGTATTTGAGAAGGTCATTAATTACATATATTACAACGTGGGGTCTATAATTAAAGATGTAATTAGGTCGGATTCATTCTAAGAACTGAATGGATCACTTATGGCCAGTAAATGTTTACATATGTAAATTCGAATAGTAACCACATTGCTAAGGTCCAAACTATAATCAGTCAAAGATATAATTATCAACTTAGGGAAGTTGATAATATAAAAGAAAGTGGTTTAAGTATAAAATGGAAATATAGATAGAAAACAAAAGAAATGTATATTTCAAAATTATAACAAGAATGGAATTAAAATGTTTATAGCATAATATAACAATTATATTATGCTATAACAAGCATATATTGTATTATATTAAAATAAGGTGTTAAAGTGATGTAGTTAATGGAAAACTTCCAAGAAAATTGATTGATGCCAATTGTTGGACTTAAATTCATCAATAGTAAAGAAAATATAAAACTACTATATTATTTCGTCGAAAAGCGACGAAACACATTAATGCAATTGACTACAGTTACTCTTTAGACTATAGAAAGAAAAAAAAATTGTTGTGGAAATGGAGTTGTTACAAATGGTATCAGAGCCCATGTTGAAACACTGGGCCTATATGTGTCCTCACACTAGAAATTAAAAATACAAGAATTATGCTGCTATAAATTGTTGTTTTGTAATGAAAAGAAATTACACTAATGTTATTTCTGTGTAGAGCGAATTAGTGCTCGAAAAGTACAACTGAAACTATGAATGAAGGGCATGAGCTGTATGTAGATCTGGGTTGTGCAGAAAATCCACCAGATCGAAATTCTTCATTGTTGGCCATGTTCCATAAGATGCAAAGACAAATGATGCATCTGAGAACCAACAATGAAATATTTTCGCTAGCCAACGAAGAGAAATAAAGGTTGATCAAGTAATTAACCTTCAAGACCAATCAAGAAGGTTAAGGTTCTGGATGAAAGATAAAGGAAGCCGAAACCCACTTAGAAGGATCTGAGGAAGGTGAAGCCTTTGGACAACAATCCAGAAGGAAAACGAAATTTCAAGGAGAATTCTAAAAAATTAAACCTCCCACTTATGATGGTGAGAAGGAGGAAGATGCAGAAGATTGCTTTTGAACATGGTGAAATTATTCAAATTTTATGAATATGGAAGTAACTTGAAAGTCAAATTGGCTATTTACCAACTATAACATAAGGCTATCTTATGGTGGGAAAAAACCAAAATGGTACATGTACTAGATGAGAAAACTGTTAGTTGCGAAGATTTCCAAACTAAATTTAAATGTAGATATATGAATGAAAGATACTATGATGACAAAGAAAAATATTTTCATGAGATGAGATTGGGAAAACTTACCATAGATGAGTTTGTTACCAAATTCAAAAATCTGCTTCACTATGCACCTTATATTAGAGAAGAGAAGGATAAGTTACAACGATTTTTAAACTCTCTACCTATTGTCTACAAGGAGAGAATAGAATTTGATAATCCCAAGGTTTTGTTATCAGCAGTTCAAAGGAAGAAATGATCAACTGAAGAATTGGCGGAAAAAATAAAGAGGTAAAGGTGACTCTAGTGGAAAAAGAGTAAAACCAGCCTACTTGAAAAAATTTGGGAAAAATCATCAAAGGAATAAGTTTAACAAAACTGAAGAAAATCAACCAGCCCAATCACAAACTAGATCTAAACAGATGGATGTAAAAAAAAAAAGATATGGACTATAAAAATGAGGGAACCATTATAGTGTTGGGGTTGTGGAGAACCTCATCTGTTACGATAGTGTCTTCATCGAACCATTCAGAACATTCAAGTGTTGAGAGAGGCAACTACTGTAAATGAAGTGGCAAGAAACATTCCAGGAATTAGTGCTACACTAGAAGATCGCCAAGTTGAACATCAATCAACCATGGTCGAAATCAAAGGTATGATTTCTGAAAAACCAGTTTCTTTTTTGATAGATCTAGGAGTAAATTTAAGTTACATAAGTCCTCAGATGGCTGAAAAGTGCAAATTAAGATCAGAAAAATTTCAGCAAGCATGGTTAGTTCAACTAGCTACAGGAACTAAAAGAAAATTAACCCATAAATTACCAAAGATTGTTGTATATTTAAATGGGTACAAAAATGAACTAAATTTAAATATTTTGCCTCTAGTTTCCTATGATGTATTAGTAGGAATGGACTGGTTATAAGAAAAAAAGGCAATAGTTAATTTCTTAGATAAAATAGTACAATGTATAGATGGTGAGGGAAAAGCAGTGATAGTGAAAGGAAAACCCAAACAAATATCAGTTAGAAAGTTTTTAGCACTACTGTTAAAGAGGACAACAAGAAAAGCCTATCAATTATATGTTGTCCAAGTGGAAGAATTGGGACAACAAAATGAAAAAGAAACTGTAGAAAAATTACCAGTACTCAGAGAATTGAAGGATTTTTTTCTAGATGAAATTCCTCAACTACCCCCTAAAATAGAAATTGGCTACTCAATTGAATTAATATCATGAGCTACACCTATCTCTAGAGCACCATACCAAATGAGTACCCGAGAATTGTTAGAATTAAAATTGTAGCTACAAGAGTTGTTGGACCAAGGCTATATCCGGCTAAGTGTGTCCCCATGGAGAGTACTGGTACTATTTGTTAAAAGGAAAGATGGTACATTTATAATGTGTATAGACTACAGACAACTGAATAAAATGAATATAAATAATAGATATCCTCTACCCAGGATAGACGATTTATTTGATCAAGTGAGACGAGCCACTGCCTTTTCAAAAATTTATTTAAGGACAAACTATCATCAATTAATAATTAAGGATGAAAACATAAATAAGACTACATTCAAAACTAGATACATACACTATGAGTATGTAGTTCTCACATTTGGGTTGACTAATGCACCTGCTACATTTATGTGTTTAATGAACAATGTCTTAAATAAGTATCTAGACAAATTTGTCTTGGTGTTTATTGATGACATTCTAGTATATTCTAAGAATGAAGAAGAACATAAATATCATCTCATAATTGTCTTACAAACACTTAGAGAACACGAGTTATATGCCAAACTTAGCAAATGTGAATTTCATAAAGAAAAAATTTAGTATTTGCGTCATGTAATTTGAGAAAAGGATTGGAAGTAGACCCATAAAAGATACAAGCTATCATGGATTGGCCTGTGCCTACTGATGTTTCATCTATAAGATCATTCATGGGAATTGCAGGATACTATAGGGGATTTGTAGAAAGATTTTCAACTGCAGCATATCCTATCACCTCTCTATAGAAGAAAGGAGTGAAATTTGAATGGAAATAAAAATGTCAACATAGTTTTGAACAGTTAAAACTTAAACTAAAAATTGCTCCTATTTTTAAGATTGTTGATCCAAGAAAAGAATTTTTACTTTGTATAGATGCTTGTGAAAAAGGATTAAGGGGGGTATTATTGCAAGAAATCTCAGTCATATCATATGAATCAAGAAAATTAAAGAAACATGAACATAACTACACAATGTATGACTTAGAGATAGTTGTTGTAATATATGATTTAAAGATGTGGAGATATTATCTGTTAGGAAAGAAGTTTGTATTGATGCAGATCACATAAGTTTGAAATATTTTTTCACAAAGCCTGATTTAAATGTTAGACAAGCTAGGTGGTTGTCTTTCCTTACTGAGTTTGACATGGAGATCAAACATATTAAAGGAAAGGAAAATAAGATTGCAGATGCTTTGAGTAGGAATGCTCATCAAAATTTGAATAGTGTTGGGAGTAGTGAAAATTTTGACATTGAAGGATTGCTACAAGAAGTAATGAGTCAAGATTTAAACTATGAAAAACTCCCAGAAAAATTGTAGAATACTAAAGTAGTGGGGTTTACTCAAAACCAAAAGGGATTGATATTTTATAAAACCAGATTGTACATTCCCAATGTGGGCTCATTAAAAAGTGAAATTTTAGATGATTATCATCAACAACCCTATGCAGGACATCTGGGGTATCAAAAATTGATTTCAGCCTTGAGAAAGAATATGTTTTGGCCAAGTATGAAAAATGATGTGGCTAATTATTTAGTTAGATGTTTTTAATGACAACAGGTAAAATTAGAGCATCAACATCCAACAGGATTGATGAATCCTTTACCTATCCCAAAATGGAAGTGGGAAACAGTATCCATATATTTTATCACTACATTGTCGAGAACTAAATAACAACATGATTCTATAAGGATAGTTGTATACAGATTGACTAAACTGCATACTTCTTTCCAGTACAATCTACTTTTGGTACAACTTAAGTATTTAATGTGTCTGTGAAAGAAATTGTAAAGTGACATGGTATTCCTAAAATGATTATATCAGACATAGTTGCAAAGTTTACTTTAGATTTTTGGAATACTGTATTTGGTGGAATAGGTACCAAGATGAACTTTAGCACCGCTTACCATCCCAAAACAGATGGAAAAACTGAAAGAAAAAACCAGATTTTAGAAGACATTTTGAGAATGTATGTTATGGACAAACATAAAAGGTGGGAAGACTTTCTGCGTCTGGAAGAATTTATATACAATAATAGTTATCAAGCCTCAATAAAGATGAGTCTTTTTGAAGCATTGTATGGAAGAAAGTGCCACACACCTCTTAGTTGGAGCCAACCAGAGGATAAGCTAATGCTTGGACCAGATTCCTTGCAAGAAATGGAAAGGACTATGAAGAAAATTCAGCAAAATATTAAGACACTACAAGACATACAAAAGTGATATGCAGACAAAAAGAGAATTCATAGAGAATTCAATGTGGGAGATCATGTTTACTTGAGGATTAAGCCCAAAAATAGTACTTTATACACAGGTAGTTTTGCTAAATTAGCACCATGCTACTGTGGACCTTTTGAAGTGCTAGAAAGAGTGGGACCAGTAGCACACAAGTTGGCTTTACCGAGTCACATTAAGGTTCACAATGTGTTTCATGTTTCATTATTAAAAAAGTATGTACATGATCCTACTCAAGTAATTGAGTGAAAGGTGATGCAGGTCGAACCAGAATGGGAATTTCTTCCAGAGCCACTACACATCCTGGCACAGGAATAAATTGAGCTCTGGAATAGGACAGTAGTCAACTTGAAAGTGTAGTGGAAACATTTTTCACCCAAAGAAGCTACTTGGGAGCGAGAAGAAGATATGAAGGAAAAATATCCATAACTGTTTGAAAAGTGAATTCATATTTTGCAACACAAAGGATAGTGTTTTTTTTTAGGGGGAATATGTAGTATCCCTATTTTTACTGCTTTTATTAGAAAGTTTAACAGTCCTAACAGTCAAGTGGACCAAAGGTAAAACAATGATTGTGGACATATTTTATTATTTTAAATTGAATAAAAATGAAATTTGAATTATTGTGCAAAGAATAGAGGATAATTAGAGATCAGGAATCCAAGTCCATGAGGATGGATAAGATTCCAAATACTTTCCCCGTTCTCCAAAAATCCTTGTAGAAAATAAATTAAAATTGATTATTAGATTGGAGATAAAAATGTAAAAATATTCCACAGTAAAGAGGAAAGTTACTGGGAAGAGGTGGAGTAAAATTAGAAAGAGGAAAAAGCTAGTTTTAAAGTAGTTTTGTGGAAAAAACAAAAGGAAAGATTAGGCAAAAAGGAAAACAGTATCCTCATTAACTAGATGCAGTTATGGAAACAATCTGATGGGAAAGTAGGCTTAAATAAGCCATTCCTGGGTAGACAAGAGTTTCTCTACTACTGGAAGGAATTGGTCTCTGCTCGAGCCGAGTTGTGGAGATAGAGCTCAAGGTTGAGTGGAAAATAGTCTTACCAGAATTGGGATGCACAAGTTATGTAATTCTGTCTTATTATTATTTTATCATGATGAAATTTATAAGTGTGATGAATTAGATAACAAGAACTGTGATCAATTATATTCTATGTATTTAAGTAGTATTACACTTTTCTATTAGTCGTAAATGATTAGGTCTGTGCATTTAACAAAACCTACTATAATAAATGTAGTTTAGTCTTGTATTGTTACACAAACAAAATTAGGAATTATATCAACTATCAAAATGTCTAAACCTCTGTAATAGGTTTAAATATGAGGTTAGGTAGGTAATATTATTATTTTATCCATACATAATAGTACATGAGAAGGAGCGTAGATATAATGAAATTATCAAGGTAACTATGATAACCTACCAATTAAAGTTTATACAAAATGAGGAAATTATTTTTTTTACTAAACAATAAATGAGAAAAGTCCAACCATATCTTCTGTTGTAACATATTTAGAACATTTTAGTATTATCTCATAAATGAAGCCAAGGTTAAATAGAATATCACATATGGAGAACAGTAAACATCTTTTAACTTTTGTAAATAAACTATAATGTATTATACTGAACAAACATAAGTCAGAAGAATTATATGTACGTAAATATCAAAGTAAATATTGTCAAAATTTTATACACAGTCCAACATTTATTCCAATAAATTTAAACTACATTATCACTTTGAAAATTGTTGAGATTTCAAATGGAGGAAGTAATTAAGGAATTCTCAACCGACCTCTATAAATAAAATCAAGGGATATTTTTACTGTTTGGCATACACAATTTTAACTTTTATGTAATATGGAGCTGGAAGTTAGAAAGGGTACCTGCACATAAACACATTTAGATAAACTAAGGAAGGTTCTTAAATTCAGTAAAACCCTGAATATTGAAAGAAGTGATATTGGTAATTAAAGCATAATTATTAGCTTACTGATTGGAACAGAGTAGGAAAGAAGATATGCATTTAAACGAAATTGTAAAACAAATTAAATTAGGAAGAAGAGGAATAAAATAATAAGAAGGAATTACTACACACAAAGGGAGGAATAATTACCTGAAATTGTTTCAGCAGAATGTTGGACATACTCTGGAGGACTATAGGAAAAATTGTACTCCTGTACAAATTAGGGATGAATGTCATCAGACCCTATTATGTGAAATTAAATCTCATAAAATTTTACAGGCTATCAAGCTTTAATAATTTATTGCGAAAATTCAGTTCAAATAAACAAAACGCACGGAAGTTCCTACAACTAAGAAAAATGGAGTAATTCTGGAGTGAAAAATATTCTCAATTTCTCATAAGCAAACGATGAGTTGCAGTAAAATCAGAAATTGAAAATTGAAATAAGAACAAAAATTGATAGGATTCCTAAGTCAATCCATATATCGTAAATTATGAATGGATGGAAACATTCTAGTAAGATAAGGATTCATTAATTGTAATGAAGGTCAATGACCATGAGGAATAATATTCATATGTTCCAAAAATTTCTTAAATCTCAAACGAATGATAACCTCAACACAGAGATTTTAGAATGGAATTGAGAAACATATAATATAATGAAGATTCCATTAACTAGAAAAACCCTATGTCTCTTAAACAAGGGTACGTATGCCAAAATTTGCGCTAGGTTCTCAGAGTAGAGAAGAGCCAGTTAAAGTAATGAAACTATAAACGAAAAGCCAAAAAAAAAATTTAATCATTGGTTACCGATACAGAATAAACGAAGATAGACAACAAGGTAATAAGATTTCTCATACCTGGAGAGGTATTATGATGCCGAGAAGAAAAAACGATTGGGTTTGAATTCTCGAAGGAGGGAACTCCTCAGTTTCGGCAGAATTGTAAGTGGGGACTTTGTTTTCACGAAAAAAGTCTCCAACCTATGTCCAAAACAAAAAATAAATATATATTATGCAGAGAGTCAAAACATGAATTGTAGTAAGTAACCATAAACCAAGGACAGAGATAGAGGAGTATCAAAGTTATATATATCAAAACTATGGAAGAGGAATTATACCATAATAAACCTAAAATAATACGAAATTGCAGAAAAATAAAATGTATGAAGGGACTGGGTGAATTCTCACTCGCATATATTTAGGAATGGTTACCTTTTGGATTTCATGCAATGGTGACAATATTGGTTGTGATACTCTTCCTAAACCTAAATACCTGAGAAAGAAATGAATAGTTGCAACCCAAAATAAGAGGATACATAGTAGTGCAGATGATGACAGTTCAGAAAAACTAAAAGAAGAAATAAAATACCAAATAGAGATTTCGTATACAAAAATGCCGCATTCGACAAAAATATTACTTGAGTGGAAACTGCGATTATTTCCTCTTGGAACCATAACAATATCCATAGAACCTCTCCATCATGGGTTTGGTAAGATCTAGAAACCTTCAGGACAAGGAAGAACCAGAGCCGAACACAAAAATGAAAGGGCCAAAAATAATGAACAGACCAAAAGCTGAGCATAATGAAAGTGAAGTTGAAACAATGTTACGACACATTCAGAATTGCCCATGCATAAGGAATCAAGCAGGGAAAACTGGGTAGACGAGAGGTCAAATCTCAAAATCAAAGCCGTGTGATGGCTTTAATGAAATGGTAATATTCATAAATGAGGAAAACTCCAAAAAGGATAGCAATAATAAAAACATCTGTCCTTAAACCTTACAGATAGTGAATTCAAATCGAAATTTCATAGATTTCATAAGCTATATGAAACTGCGGCATGTTAATTCTGAGCGTAGGTGAACTACATGGCGAAGCTATGAGGGACAAGAAATTTCATGTTATCTGGGAATGGATGGAGACGTAACCTACATTAGTGGTGACACACTATGACCATAATCCCATGTAGGACCAAAGAAATTAATGGATAGTGTTAAAATTCGAATAAGAGATTTACATACAAGTGTATTTGAGAAGGTCATCAATTACATATATTACAATGTGGGGTCTATAATTAAAGATGTAATCAAGTCAGATTCATTCTAAGAACTTAATGGATGACTTATGGCGAGTAAATGTTTACGTATGTAAATTCGAATAGTAACCACATTGCTAAGGTACAAACTATAATTTTAGTTAAAGATATAATTATGAACTTAGCGAAGTTGATAATATAAAATCAAGTGGCTTAAGTATAAAAATGATAATACATATAGAAAACAAAAGAAATGTATATTTTCCAATTATAACAAGAATGGAATTAAAATGTTTATATCATAATATAATAATTATATTATGTTAGAATTTTCATAAGAAAGATAGATTGTATTATATTAAAGTAAGGTGGTAAAGAGATGTAGTTAATGGAAAGCTTGCAAGAAAATGATTGATGCCAATTGTTGGACTTAAATTCGTTAATAGTAAGGAAAATATAAAACTACTAGACGATTTCATCAAAAAGAAATGAAACGCATTAATTCAGTTGACTACAGTTACTCTTTTGACTATAAAAAGAAAAAATAATTGTTGTGGAAGTGGAGTTGTTACAAAAAGGTTATGCATGTGTGTTATTGGTTCTCTTCTTATCAGTGGCATGGGTTTTCTCAAGTGTGACAATGTTCTTGAGCATTTCCTTGCCATTTTTGGAAACCATGATGTGATGTGCTCTCATATTTTGGTTGAGTTGGATTGTTATATGCATTTTAAACTTAGTGAGGTGGATATCTGAATGAAAGAACACATGGCCTAGTAACCCCTCAACCATATTGTGGGTTGTGGTAAGTCTGTATTTTGTGTTTCCTCGGTAGGCCTATTAATCCTCGACCGGTGAATGGTGAGATATATGGTAAATCCTATATATGGTGGATGAAATAAAAATAGATGATCTTAATGATCTAAAACAAATCTTTGAAAGATGCAAAAAGTTTGGGATTTCTGTAAATCATAAGAAGCCATTTATTTCTCTTAGCGAGGGGAAAATATTAGATTTTATTCTTCCAAAGGAAGGAATTAGTATAGATATATAAATAGAGAAAGATATTTCTGAGATTCCATTACCTCATAATAAAAATTCTATTAAATCCCTTTTTTCCAAATCAATTTTGTTAAACATTTTGTCCTAGATTTTTCACAAATTGTTATACCTTTACAAAGAATGATAAAAAGTAATTCAATATACAAATGGGGACAAAATGAAAGGACATATTTTATATCAATAAAGAAAGAAATAATTGATGCTCCTTCATTATCATCGCCTAATTTTTCTAAGGAATTTATCTTATACACTTTTGCATCTGAGAAACCTTATGCAACAGTTTTAACACAATCAAATCATGAAGAAGTTGAAGCTTCCATTTCCTTTTTGAGTTTTAATCTACAAGGAGCATAATTGAAGTATTAGTAAATAGAAAAACAATCTTTCACAGTCTCTAAGTTAGTGAAGCACTTTAGACCTTTTCTCTTGAAAATCATATTAAATTAATTGTACATTTTCTAGTAGTCAGACAATTTCTTATTCAAAGAGAATTAGGAGAAAAGAGAACTAACTGGGTTACAAGCTTGCAAAAATATGATCTAAAAATTTAAACTGCTAAAATAATTAGAGGTCAAGGTTTTTGCAGGTTGATAATTGGAGCATCATATAATTCAACCAAATGATATTCAGGAAGTAATGTTCAAGTTTGAGAGGTGTGTCTTGCTGATATTCAATTTGAATATGATGATTTTATTTTCTTCTTGAAAAATGGTTATGCATCAGTTTAACTCAATTAAAATATAAGGAGAGTCATACGACTTAAAGCCAATCAATATAGACTTGTTGAGAATGTTTTCTTTAGAATCAATTATGATTCTATCTAACTCATATGTCTAGAAAAAACTGAAGCATAATAGGTATTCCAAGAATTACATGATGGACTATTTGGAGTGCATTATAGTAGAGGTACTACTGCTCAAAAAATCCTTCATGTTGGTTATTATTGGCCTACTTTGTTCAAATATAAACAGGCTTATGTAATAAAATGAAAAGTCTGTGAAGCAAATTCAAGAAGAGAAAAGAAACTAGCCTTACCTTTGCAATTAGTCAATATTGAACACCATTTTCAACAATGCAAGTTGGATGTTATAGGTGAGATTTTTCTAAGTTATTGTAAACAACATATGTATATTTTAAATGCTATAAATTATTTTACCAAGTTGGTGGAAGCAATCTCTTTAAAGATAGTCAGCTCTAAGACTGTCATGGATTTTATTGATCAACATATAATTACCAGTTTTGGCTTAACTAAATCTATCATGTTTGATAATGCTTCCTACTTTTCCATAAATTATTTGACTATATTTTTACTAAATAGAGGTTTTAAAATTATTATTCTGCCAATTAGTATCCTTAAGGAAATGAGTTAGTTGAGTCCACCAATAAGAACCTCTTAATAATAATCAAGAGAACCGTTGATGATAACCAAAATAATTGGAATGAAGCCTTGATGTTTTCTCTATGGGATGATAGGATTACTCATAAATATCCTTTAATAACTTCTGCTTATCACTTAGCATATTGGAAACATGATATCTTACCCGCTAACTTAGCTTTTCCTTCACTATAACTAGTGCAATAAATTGAGTAACAATGTCTCTCTTCCTTACAATTAAGATTGTCCCAAATTTTGAAAATTGAAGATGAAAGAGATAAATCCAAACAAATCCATACCTAGCATCAGAATAAAATCAAGTCTTGGTTTGATACGAGTTCAATGGGTAATAAAAATTTTAAAATCGATGACCTAGTTTTGAAATGGGATGAAGACCACGAGGGAAAAGGAAAAGACACAAAGTTCCATAAAATTTGGCTTGGTCCATTTTAGATCATTGAAATTTTTTTCCCATCCACCTTTATTCTTAAATATTTACAGGGTAAGAGAGATCTCTCCTCATGAATGGAAAAATATTGAAAAAAAATATTTCTCGTGAAGAATGCATATTCTAATTGAAAATATGGAAATAATGATATGTACATATCAGTGTTTTTAGTTTAGTTTTTTTGAATAATACTCGTTTGAATTCATATTTTGGTTTATATATATATAGTCTATAATCATTAATATGAAATTTATCAATAAAATGAGATTATTTAGAAATAAATTAGTACATTGAAAGTTAAGACAATATCTATTGTAAACTCTAATAGCTTTACTTTGATTATTTTGTGAAAAGATCATAACTCATATCATTACAAGGTCTTTTTATCCTTCTACCTATCATTTCATTATTAAAACAAAATGAAGACTACTTCAAAGCTGAAGCACCTTATGACTTCATTTGTCATCCATAACTCTTACGGAGTGGTTTTACCTCCCCATCCATGAATATTAACATTGTTAGAGTGTAATTCAAAAATATTTAAACTTGAAATATAAGGGGTCTCATTATGAGCCAGCTCACCCTGATGATGGGGAACTAATGCTATTGACATTATCAAATTTGGATAACATGCCAACATAATCGCTTATAGTATAAAAGGAGGTAATACAAGTGGTCTCATCATAAGCCAACTTGTGAATGAAATTGTCATTTTCTGGTCACTAAGATATGATAGTGGCTTTCAAGTAATTCGAATAAATTTTTCTAAGAAAATATTAATAGCTCTAAATATCTATTACATTGGTTGGGATGCTAGTAATTATTTGGTTAAATGGTAACCTTGTCAACGCTATGGACTTCTGCTGTCGGGAATCGCTCTACCAGTGACAAAAGGTATATCTTAATGTGAATCTTTAATAGTTATTTATTTCAACTTTCTAACTAGTACAATCACAACCAATGATAATATTGGTTTTTATACATAATGAGCTATGAAGTTTACAAAGAGATTCATTTTGTTTTAATGTAGAGTTATTTCAAACCATCTAAGTTTCAACATCTTGGTCTTTCTATGTCTTATTTCTTTAATTGATGACAATTTCATTTGTTTTAGCAGAAATAATTGCTTCGCCTAGTGTGTTGGAAGTTTTTGTAGCATTAAAAAACCCCCAAATTTATATAATTAGTTTCAATAATAAATGGGGACCCTTTTGATTTTATATTTAATTAAACTTTTAACCTTAGGAAGTAATCAATAAATTAGGATTGGTTATCATAATTTTCGTAAGATTTAACATTTTCCCTTTTTATAGGAACATTATATTGGAATTTTTAAAACAAACCTAATACAAAGTCCCAACGATTTTATGGGCCCCATTCATAAAGGAAACACTGCAACAAAACTTTATGACTATCAGAACCAATTCATATCGTAACTTTACTTTCAAGCTACTTACAATAAAACATAATATCGATGGGATTTTCCCTGATTTGTACATCATTTTGAAAGAAATATTTGTAAAATGTTTTGATTAATTTTTGTCATGGAACATTATTATAATATCCCAGCAAACCCACAATGATATAGGAAAAAACATGTCATATCGGAACTTTCAGTCATTGTAATTTTCTGACAAAGTATGTTACAATTATGATATCAATTGTTTTGATACCCCTTGCCTCTAATACCACTCTTCCCCGATAATAATTTACCCCTGATATAATTTAATAATATTTTAATTAGTATATCAAAACTCCTTTATATCAGAGATATTTCATGAGGGCATTCCTTAAGAACTCCTGACATACCACATCCCTAATATATTTTCCCACCTTTTATTAGAACCTCTTTGAATTGTTATAATCGTTATATTGGAACTTTTCTTATCGAAACATTTGAATATCATAATTCCTTAATTAAAATCCTTTTGATATTGTTTCTTCTGATAAGGTGATATGACCAGCCGAATCCATTGCACACTTGTACATTCAATGATTGGGGATGCAGCAGTAATGTTTATCGGAAATATAAAAAGCTCATATTTAATTCATTATCATTTGTAAGATTTGATAAAAAGGGAAACATATCTATTGTAAAGTTGATTTGTGCCAAGTATAAAAAAATGGATAGCATGTCACTCATTTATGTGTTTTTGTTACAGGATCATTCTGATTCTTACAATTATGAGGAAATTTCGAAAGAGGCAAAAGGAAAGAAGAAAAATCCCACACAACAACATCCTCTTACTCCCGCTGTTGAACAAAATGATTACCATGTTGATACTTCTAGATTGTTTTATGATACATTAGGTTCGAGGGATTCTAGGCATTCATCATGGGAAGAAATATATCGATATTTTGAAGATGAAAAGCCTATAGTTAAAAAGGGAGTAGTAGTTGCTGATGAATCTGTTCCAGTTTTGGAGGCCACTTTCAGTGATGTAGCCAATTCCTTCCTTCATAGAATTACAACCCGACCCAAAATTTTACCTTATACCAACATGGTCTGATGGGTTTATTAAACTTGAATATTGTTGATAGGAGAATCGTCAGGAACAAAGGCACGATCTTTGGGTCATTTTCCAGTGAGGATTTATAGAGCATGTATCATATAATAGATCCTCAATTGAGGTATTCTAATGTCTACATTGCAGCATTCCTCAAGGAACATGGGCTTACATCAGAGTTACTGAAGGGGTGGAGGAATGATTTTAATAATCATACAAGTGAAGAATGAGGTAAGTACGTTGTCGCCTCCCTTATAGGGCCTTAATCTCAAATTGATGTAATGATGTGTAGAATTGATGCCATTCCTAATGCTAAGAACTTTTCAAACCAATGGTTACCTTAAATTGATGGGGGCTCTGAGGGGTATATATTTGATTGGGGGAGAATCCTTTCTGATACTTTAGCCACACAAAACCTAGCTTTTAGAATTGGTAGTCACATTTCTCCAAATAAATTTTCTCCTTTTTATATGAGTGCATATTATTATGGATTCTTTGTGTTTCACTATGGATTTCTAATATATAGGATGGAAATGGACTCTACAAGTCCCAACTCATAAAAATTTCTACCATGATGTTCTGTGGGATTCAAAATATCATTAGAACTTCTAGAATATTTTCCATACGGTTATCCTGCTAATATATAAAATATTATTTGATACCGAATGACCCTAGATATCCCAAGAAGCAGGAAATGATCATGTAGGAGTAGGGAAATGTTTTGGAAAATAATCCTTCACTTACATCTGAGTATCTGGGATTTTGGATACAACTCATATATTGTCATTGTTTTTCCTTGAAAAACTACTATGCAGGGATATTTCCTACTAGATTGTAGATAATAGGTATTTATAATGTTCTGATAGAAGCTAATAAGAATATGTAGTGCCCTTTCTCAGCTGAGTTTGAAAATTATGCCTTGGATAATTTAAGCGTGCATTAATTGAGATTCGAGATATTCAAGATCTTACCTTTCCTACTGTGCCAAATAGGCAATGTGATCCTTATCAAGCTCTCAAGAATATTACAACAAAAAAAAGTATTAGGAAGTTTATGCATGAGCCTGATATGTTTGATGATTTCGTTGAAAAAATTCATTATTATTCCATGGTCCTTTGATATGCTAAAGAAAAGCTATCTCCCAAGGAAATGAATCAATTTCTTCAATACAGGGCTTCTAGGTTGGTCAATTTCCCTGGGGATTTATTGCAGGTTTCTTAGGAGGTAGTAATTGATATTACACACTCTATTGAGTCTTCTCATCCAAAAAAAACTCAGGTTTCTACCTCTTCTCAAATAGAAGAAGGTATCAATGATTGCAAGCTAGAGGATATGTGTAATGAATGTAGTAAAGCCTTGAAATCTGCAACTAGTACATCTCAAGTTGTTTATAATACTCCATGTATAAAGGTGCAGGAATTTTTATAGAACCTTGAACAAATTTTCAAGAAAAAGAAGGATGTTATAAAGCCTTCAAAGTGTTAGATCTCTATATTACCAGGGTAGTACCTTATTGTTCTTAGTGTAGCCCCCTTATTGTTATTTTTGTACCCCTGTAGCCCCATATTATTATTCTTGTGCCCCATAAAAGCCACTATTATTATTTTTGTGCCCTTACATTTTTATTGGTAGGTCGACTAGGATTATATTGTGACCCCATGGACTCCTATATAGAAATGAGGTTATTTCATTTGTATCATCCAAGAATTGTTAATTTATGTAATGTAAAGGAGGTTTACCCCTCAAAGTGGCTGATTTTTAAAGCATTGATATCTCTTTTCTTCTATTCTTGGAGCTGGTTTCATAACATTTGGTATCAGAGCTTTCGATTCTAGGGTTTTGCTTCTTCAAATAGGTCATCATGGAATTTTCGTTATAATTTTTTTTGTATGAAGGTTTAGAAGGTAAAAAAATATATTTTCGAAGAAATCCCATTGAACCTTGTGTAAAAATTTCAGATGTTGGTTCACAATATTTTCACAGATATGATTTGTGGAAGTTAGGGTTTTTGCAGGCTCCCAAATTTTATCTCAAAGAGGTGACCATGGGAAAATAAGTATAACTCTCTCTCTCTGAGCACCAGATTGAAATTCTGTAAAAGGTGGTTGAAATCACACGGACTATTGTTTACTTTTTATGAATTTAATATCCGAAGGAGGAAATAGTGACACGTGGAACGTCTTACAAGTTCGCTCTACTGAACCAGTCCATAATTAGGTCATTGCGGGAGATTAGGGATAGCTTTTCCTTCAAAAATCTAAATCAGGTTAGACATGTGGCCTTGGAAAGAGGACTCGAAGGGCTAATGAAAGATATAAATTTAAATATTGAAATGAAATAACATATATTAATTAGGTTCAATATAGACATCCAAAAAAACAAGAAAATGGTGTGTATTTTTTAAACAAGTTTTCGTAACTTTTGTTTGAAAAAACAGTTTGAAGTGATTCCAAGGGAATATTGAAGCATACATATCAGTATTGAGTTACATAATTCCTCCAAAAAATAAATCCACACCCATTAAGACCTTAGAAATCTCTACTATGATGCATGACATGGAAGAATTGCAATATTATATATCAAAACTATGGTACCAAGTGCAACAAATTTCGATATTACAAATAGCAACCAAAGATGACATAGATGGTTTAAAAGTAGAAATGGAAGCTAATTTGGATGGTTTTAAGGATCAAATGAAAGCTAATATGGATGATAAATAAGTGGAATATCACATAGAGCATCAAAAACAAGTTCTCCAACTCTCAAAGGATAACCTAACTTTGGCGCAAAATCGGTTACCGAAGAGCTAGTTAAAGTAACGAAACTATTAACAAAAACCCAAAAAAATATTTAATCATTGGTTATCGATATAGAATAAATGAAGATAGACAACAAGGTAATAAGATTTCTCATACCTGGAGAAGTATTGTGATGCCGAGAAGAACAAACGATTGGGTATGAATTCTTGAAAGAGTGAACTCCTCAGTTTCGGCATAATTTTAAGTGGGGACTTTGTTTTCACGAAATAAATCTCCAAACTACATCCAAAACAAAAATAAATATATATTATGCAGAGAGTCAAAACATGAATTGTAGTAAGTAACCATAAACCACGGACAAAGATAAACGAGTATCAAAGTTATATATATCAAAACTATGGAAGAGGAATTATACCATAATAACCCTAGAATAATATGAAATTGCAGAAAAATTGAATGCATGAAGGGACTGGGTGAATTCTCACTCACATATATTTAGGAATTGTTACCTTTCAGATTTCATGCAATGGTGACAATATTGGTTTTGATACTCTTCCGAAACTTAAATCTTTGAGAAAGAAATGAACAGTTGCAACCCAAAATAAGAGGATACGTAGTAGTGTAGACTATGCCAGTTCGGAAAAAATAAAAGAAGAAATAAAATACCAAATAGAGATTTCATATAAAGAAATGTTGGATTCAATGAAAATATTACTTGAGTGGAAACTGCGGTTATTTCCTCTTGGAACCATAACAATATCCATAGACCCTCTCTCTCATCATTTTGGTAAGGTCTAGAAACCTTCGAGACAAGGAAGAGCCAGAGCCGAACACAAAAATTAAAGGGCCAAAAATAATGAACAGACCAAAAGTAGATCATAATGAAAGTGCAGTTGAAACAAAGATACGACACATTCCGAACTGTTCATGCATAAGGAATCGAGTGGGGAAATAAACCTGGTATACGAGAGGTCAATTCACCAAACCAAAGCCATGTGATGGATTTAATGAAATGGTATTACTCATAAACGAGGAAAAATCCCAAAAGGACAGAAGTAATAAAAACGTTTGTCCTTAAACCTTATGGATAGTGATTTTAATCAAAATTTTATAAATTTCATAAACTATATGAAATCGTGGCAACTTAATTCTGAGTGTAGGTGAATTATGTAGAAAATTTGTGAGGGAGAAGAAATTTCATGTTATCTTGGAATGGATGGACACGTAACCCACATTAGTGGTGATACACTATGACCATAATCCCATGTACGACCAAAGAAATTAATGAATAGTGTTAAAATTTGAATAAGAGATTTACATACAAGTGTATTTGATAAGGTGATCAATTACATATATTACAATGTGGGGTCTATAATTAAAGATGTAATCATGTCGGATTCATTCTAAGAACTGAATGGATCACTTATGGCGAGTAAATGTTTATGCATGTAAATTCGAATAGTAACCACATTGCTAAGGTCCAAACTATAATCTTAGTTAAAGATATAATTATCAACTTAAGGAATTTGATAATATAAAATCAAGTGGCTTAAGTATAAAAATGATAATATATATAGAAAAAAAATAAATTTATATTTTGAAATTATAACAAGAATGGAATTAAAATGTTTATAGCATAATATAAGAATTATATTATATTAGGATTTTCATAAGAGACGTAGTTAATCGAAAGCTTCCAAGAAAATTGATTGATGCCAATTGTTGGACTTAAATTCATCAATAGTAAGGAAAATATAAAACTACTAGATGATTTCATCAAAAAGAAATGAAACACATTAATTCAGTTGACTACAGTTGCTATTTAGACTTTAAAGAAAAAAAATTGGTGTGGAAGTGGAGTTGTTACAAGGTGGTTATGCATGTGTGTTATTAGTTCTCTTCTTGTCATTGGCATGGTTTTTCCCAGGTCTGACAATGTTCTTGAGCCTTTCCTTGCCATTTTTTGAAACCGTGATGTGATGTGCTCTCATGTTTTGGTTGAGTTGGATTGTTGGATGCGTTTTAAACTGAGTGAGGTGGATCTCTGAATGAAAGAACACATGGCCTAGTAACCCCTCAATCATATTTTGGGTTATGGTAAATCTATATTTTGTGTTTCCTCGGTGGGCCTATGAATCCTTGACTGGTGAACGGTGAGATATGTTATCACCCTAGTAATTTATCAAGATTGTGGGCTTTTGTTTTTTAGTTTAAGAAAACTAGGGGTAACCACAAACCTGCTTTGGAAATTTAAGATCTCGCTTTCCTAAATTTCAGAGAGGGCTCTCTCTTTATGATTTAACTTTGTTTTGGTTTAATTTTTTAGGCTGTTTATGATAGAAAAATTGGTTTTGTTTTTGAATTGGTTTGGTGGGAAAAAATCACTTAAAGGGTAAAATAGTGAGGAATCTACTTGACCATTGGGCTAATGGAGTGTAAGTCTAGATTGCAGTACTAGAAGGCAAGGTCAAAAGGATGAAAATTTATTCAAGACAAGATAGATAACCCTTAGAGCTTTGGAGAAAATGTTTTTGATGAAATGGTGAAGTCAGGACAAAGGGCAACGAAGGATCCTTTCATCTGGACAATAGAGGAAGGAGGCAGAAGTCAAACTGGAGTAGGAGTAGTTAAGAATTCCTAACACCGGAAATCAGTTGAAAACATTTAATGGTAAATTAGTTAAGATAGTGAGCCATAAGCTAGTCCTGAAGTAATATTCCTTGTTACTCATTAAGAAAGAACAAACACATAATAAAATGAATGAAACTCATAAAATAAACAATGACAAGATAGATGCACCTTACTATTTAACTTATCACGATAATCCTGAATTATGATGTCCAATTAGCTCTGTCTAGTCTTCTACTTTCGAAATCAACACATGTAAGCCTCCAATGTATTAGCAAAAATCTATAGTAATCTTAAAAATTTTATTTCACACTAAAAACTTCACAAACTGAAGTATTTATACAAATGTTTATTACAAATATCCTAGAAAGATCTAGGAATAACTCTAGGAAATATAAAATATCTTTACACATTAAGAGGGACAGTTGCTTAGAAACTTTAGCAAGCTATCCTCTTATCTAGAAAATATAGAACTACTTATATAACAAAAAATATTTGTTGAATAGGTGTCCATGCTTGCTGGCATATTGAAAAATATCTTTTTGGGAGATGAATTAACTGATACTCTTTCCACTTCCCTGATGTTCTTTCACGCTATTTATTTATCATTTTACTGCTATAAAAAGGGAAATTACAGTAGTAAAAATCAGCTGGCTGTTGCTTTTTCTCTCTGATACACTTTGACTCAGTTCTTTCACCGTGATACTCTTTTAACTGATGTTTTGACCTTTAACTCTTGTAAAAAAAATTATTACTGTGGTAAAAATCAATTAACTGTCACTTTATCAGTCTGGTATACTTTTGATTGTTCTTTCTTAGCTTTTTACTGCTGTAAAAAGAGACTTATTAGCAGTAAAAAATCAAAAAAAAAAAAAACTATTTTATTGTTTCCTTCTGAGATTGACTGTTTCAGCTCCACTTTCTTTCACTGTTTTTCTTCTTTGCTGCTACAACAAATCTGTAAACATATGCCATTGTTCAACATCTGGTATTTTTATACTTTTGAGTTTTCTGAAGTTCTCATCAGCATCTGTATACTTGGAAAAAAAAAATTTGATGACAAATAGATGTTTTATTTCATTTTGAAGGAAAAATAAGTCTTCAATATATTGGACAACAACCTTTCCTGTGGGAGAGCCCTGTGGCAGTGGCTTGTTGATCTGTTCTTTAGCATGATCCCTTATATTTTTGTCATATTCTTTTTGGTCCATCAACTTCTCATTGAAGACATGAATATCTGGGATACCAGCTTGTCTTAGCATAGTGTATTTTGCTAAAAACTTGGTTATAGAAATATTCATAGCATCACATTTTTATTTCAAATTGTTCATTAGAGTTTTCTTTGTCAAAACTTTCTTGATTTGAAATATTATCTCTATCCTATCCTGTATCTTCAATTCTTCTAGCTCTATTCTGTTTTTACTGTTCAAGAAAGTGATTAGCTTTAATGCTTGTGCTAGTTTATATGCTAATTCTTCTGTTGTATTTTGGATTCCTACTTGTGCTGCTAGAAGTATGTCTCTCTGTTCATATATGATCTATATTGATGGCCACTAAAGATGTATAGCCTCGATTATATTGGTCCATAGGTAATTTCTTATGTAAGAAATTTGTGGAGTGAAACTCAAGTCTTTTTGAAGGATTTTTCCTTGCTCTTCAAGTCTTTTGGCCCTTTGCTCATAATTGTTGGCATTAATCAATGTTGTTTTGTTGGAAACTTCCATATTCTGAATCATATTTTTGAAACTGTTAATTTCATTAGTTTTAAATGTCATTTCTTCCATAGCCTTTACTATTTCTCCTGCATCATTTTTCTGTTGTACCTGTGTCGTTGAAGAATCTGTTGCTGATGTTGTAGCTGATTTACTAGCACTGCAGTTGCCAATAACTCTTTTGGTGCCAATGTTTCTCCCAGTGTAGAAGGAACAATAACAGTAATAATAGGTATGATTGTAGGAATGTTGGAAGTATCAGTTTCCGTAACAGTTTCTTTTTTCTTTTATAAGTATATCCATTTGACTTTCCATATCTTTGATTTGGGTAGTTAGCTTTATGATCAACTGCATCATATCTTCTTTTTCTTTCTGTTCTTGAAGTACTTCCTTACTTTGTGGGTGCTCACTTTGAGGAAGTTTTAATTGTTTCCTTAAAGCAACAATATCATCATTTTTCTTCTTGATCAATACTTCAGCAGCTTTTACATTTGATGGGTCAACTCCTATTTGTAAAATCAAATCTTCTAAGGCCTTGATCCTTAGATATTTTGCATGGAGTGAGGACTTGTATAACTTCATTTGATCTTGTAAGTTGAAGACTGTATTTTGTAAATTTACCACACTCATGGTCTTTGTTACTACTGTTAAATAAAGCATTTCTGAATTGTGCCTGTGAAATTCAATCTGGTCAAGTTCATGAATACTTTCAGTATCTATTTCAAATTTTGTCTTCTTATAATCAGCCACTTCTTTTGGAGTTGAGGCGGTGGGTTGTAAGAAAGACATCATCATCTTGTTGGTGGCATAATCATATTTTTAAGTAACCTGTTTTGATTACCTGGCTTCTATTTTAAGAATTGAGAGTAAATTTCACTTTTTATCTCTTCATTCTTTTTCTTGATTTTTTTATATCTTTCTTTAATTTCCAAGTATTTTTCATCTTCCATTTTAAAAGAAGAAGAAGCTTCCATATTAACCTGATTTTCAATCATCTGGTTATGTGGTTCTTTAGCTGCTTGTTCCTTTTCAATCTTTGTCAAAATCTCATTAACTATTATCATGGCCTCATTGTTCACTTGTTGATCATTATTTGTTTCTTGGCCATTTGTATCATTAATTTCAATCACTTTTTCCTCTTCAATAGTTGTGATTTTAGTTCTCTTATTGTAAATCAATTTGAATTTCTTTTCAGTAATAGTTTCTGCTGTGTAGTCTTTATCTTCTCTGCCTTTTTTATTTGGAGTTTTTGGTTGTTGGGAGGCTATCTTAACCTGTGTAGTATCTTCTTTTCCTGCTGACTCTGTATTGTCAGTTGAATCTACCAATGTCTTTTCTTCCCACTCTGTCTGATTAGCAAACTTTTCAATATCAGGCTTTGGCTCATGTATAAAAGGAGGTAGTTTACACTTGAGTCTAATATTGTTGAGAAAACCTTGAGGGTCATAATTCCAATAGAAGCTTTCCTAGAATTTATATTCTAACAATCTTCTAGCTATCTCTTTTTCAGCATCCCTATTATATACTATAAAAGGGCCAATTTGATTTTTTCATTTGAATTGATTTTTCTTCTTAGAGGCCAAGAAATTGATGGCATCAACATTCAAAACCTAACTCAATACTCTAAAGAGAATACTCTGGTAGTCAAAAACTTATGTAATTTGTATGGAAGCAGATTAATTCCAAAGATTCTCAATTCAGTGTGTTTCTCATACAAGTACCAATTTTCCATTTTGCATTTCTCTGATAGTTGTAATATCCTTTTCATTTCTTCACTTACCCTAGGCTGTCTTGATTTATGTAGAAAATTCATAGCTGACCTAATGAACAAATCTTTAAAATCTGTGTAGCTGTATTCACTTCCTTCTTTTCTCAATAGTGATGTCCAAAAGACAACTGATAGAGGTTGTCCCTCTACATTCATTTTTTGTAATGCTATTGGAAAGTGATCAGCTTGTGAGAATAAGAACAAGTGAAATAAATATGAAGAATATCTAAATACCCCTTCAGTGGGTAACTTTGTCAATTAATGGTGTATGTAATCAACTATAAACCTGGCAAAGTAAAAAATTATAGCAGGAGGCTCACTAGGAGATAAAGCGGATAAAACCCAAGGATGGACTCATTAGTAAACTCATCAGTGATGTAACCTAATATGAAGGATAACATTGAAATCCCATGCCTAGAACCCTCTTGAAACTTGGAAGTAGAATATGGAGGGTTTACTTTTGGAATGTCTACATCACAAGGCATGAAAGTCTAGAAAATATTAAATCTCTTGGGGAAATATAATCCTAGATAAAATTGATTTAATGCTTCAATTGAAAGGGGCACTGCCTTAGGGTGAAACTGTAACTGCAACGTTTCATTGATAGACTTTGCAGTGATAGAGAATAGAATTTATCTATCAGCATTCACAATTGCTCTTTGGTCTGGAACATAGTACTTTTGGCACAATCTTATCAGGTCTTGACCAGGGTGTGTTAAAGGGACTACATATTTGGGTAAATTTGTATCGCAAATAGGCATGTCATCTTTATCTAGGAACTTCTCATAACACCAATTGTGAACTTCTAATAGGTTTAATTCTACTAGAGGGTCTACAATTTTATAATCCAAATCAGTTAAGGGGATAAATTCTTCATTAGACACTGGTGGCTAAAGTGGATTAACCAAAACAATGGTATTGGTAGTGATTGCAGGAGTAGATTTTAGGGCTTTTTCTACTTCAGACTTAGGAGGTTTGGATCCTCTAGGTTTAGCAGGCTTGGATCCTCCAACTTTAGGTATCACTTGTTTCTTTGTAATTTTGAGATAACTAAAGAAAGATTATACAGTTTGAAATTGTTATTCTTTCTTAAACAGATGGAATTTGAGCAATTCTTGTGTAATTGGGAATCTGAGATGTGTTAAACAGGTTCAAGACATAAAACACAGGTTTTCTGAATGAATAAGGTTGCAAAAGAGATTTTTTTAGGAAATTTTTAGGTTTAAATACCTTTTCGAGCCGTGGAATGGATTTTCAGGGGTTTAGAACTGAGAATTCAGCTTAAAAAAGGCTTCTTCAGACATTAGCAGTTTCTAGGGAATTTTTTCTAGAGTTTGCCCTGATTTTGAGCATTTTAGGGAAAATTTATATGAATAATTTCTCTTAATTCAGATTTGTTTTAGTCATAAGGACTTCAATTTTTTATTTTCAGGCTTGAATAATCGAAGAATACCTTAACTACAGGTATTTTGACAGTTGGACAGGCTTTGAAATTCTTCCATGGTTGAACTTGAGCTTATTTTGAGTTGCAGGAGCCAAGAAGGTGTTAATGGTCTTCAAAGAGGGTTTTCAGCTGTGAAGTCAGAACTTTCAGGCACAAAATCGACACACAAAGGTTTCAAGTCAGGCTCAAGAAGCTTAAAAGGGCTTAGCAGAGCTTTTTAACAGTCAAGATGGAAATGCAATAATAAGATTCATTACAAAGGTTTTAATCTATATACATAAATCTTTAACAAATGTCATAAATGTTGGTCAAATCATCAGCAAGAGAGGTTTTAGAATTTTTTTTTTTTAATGCAAAAAACCGGAAGTTGTTTTTGCGTTGGATTTGGGCTATAAGCAGGTTTTGGCAAAATGAACGCGACGCAATAAGAACACAACATGTCACGAGAGTGGTTTTTTGAAAACATCCAATTTCACACAGCTTTTGGCTTGGGATCATCGTTTGTTTTTCGGGCGTGAAGTGCATCATCCACCGTTAGATTCGAGAGGTGGGAGCGAATGATCAGGATGTGTTGGGAAGATCTGGGGAAAAGGTAAGGTGGGACCGGATGGCTTATGCTATGGCACATTTGATTAATCAATGTAATAAACTTTATATAATATGATTTATAATCAAAGTTATATTACAAAGAGCTGATGTATTGTGTGGATTTACGAAATGTTATATAGTTATAACAAAGGTTTTGTGTATAGACGGGGTCAACACATGATTTGGAAAGGGGTCAAATGGTGGTGTATATATAAACAAAGTTCATATATATGGTCAAAGATGTGCGTGAGGCGGGTTATAAGGCTCTAACCATAGGTTAAGCTATGCATAGCATGAGGCTATTGGATAATTTTAGAAATAATGCTTTGGGAAAGACCAATGTGAAATGTGCTATAAACCTTTTAGTTTATTCGAAATAGACCTTGGGTTAAAATGGGATAGGTGATAAGGTAAAGCTATTCTTTTTTGAAAGTTTATTTATATTTTTATTATATAGTTTTAGACCATGGAGGGGTCCAATAACCATATGGGGCGGGTTTATTTACATAATGTTAGTTTTATGCCAAAGGGGATATAATTGGGGTTTTTTATTTAAACATGTGAATAATTAACTTTGGCAAAAAAAGCTTATAATAGTCGGTTTTCGGGGATAATTAGATAAAAGGGGTTATAATAATAGGATAAAGTTTGTTTATAGTGATTTAATAAATAAATTAGAAGTTAATATGACCAAGGAAAATGAAAAACACCAAAATATAATTATATGACTAAGTAAAGTGATAATGTAAAAGCAAAGCTTTATCATTTATAATTTGACCACATTGATGTAGAATATAATATTTTTGGGGGCTTTTTTTATGTTTTTATGAATGAAGGAGATTAATCGAAAGGGGATTTTATTTTTCATTAAGTAAAAGTTATTTACTTATGAGCTTGAAGTGTAATGGGTGAATGTAGGGTAAATAATGATAATTAGGGATTAATATAGGAATTCCACACTTTTAACTTAACAATCATTGAGCCTTGGGTCCGGTCCCAACAGTGATCAGAGAAATGCTCTGAGCCACTTTAACTGAAAGTTTAGAATGTAGAATAACTATAGGGGAGGGGAAATTAGTTATTTTTCCTGGTAACAAATATTACAATGATTTTCCCACCTTTTTCTACCTACCCAACTTTAATCTAACATTTTTTCTTCCTTTTTGCGGGTGCATTTGAGCTAGCAACCTTGAACCATTTTATTCTTTTGAAAGCAATAAAAACTATATAAATCTATCTTATTTCATCCAAGGGCTCAGTTTAAACTGATGATCTCCTCATTATTCTCTACCTATTTACTAATTAGTCAAGATTAAACAATCTGACCAATCTTTGTTCACTATCTACAACATGTAAGTTGAAACATGACAAGTCAAGATTGAACAGTTCAACTCATCATGTATTATGGAATTTATTGACACTCTGCCATAATAATTTGAAAGTAAAAAGTAGTGGCATTTGGACTTGCACACTTTCATGTTTTTATTTCTTTTTTCTTTGGGGTATATTATTTTTCTGAGTCCTTTGATTTTTCTTTTAGGACTTTAACCCTCTTTTTTTTATTTTTTTTATTTTTTACAAAATATGGAAAAACAAATTTCAAAAAGAAAAGTATGTACATATTTACAAGATTATCATAAGTCAATTCCAAAATATGAATCATATACTTATAGGACCCTAACAGTTGCTTCACATGGGGATGGCATTTCCTGGTGAAATGTCAAGAACTCTAAGATCATTAGCCTTCCATTTTGACCATAATGATCCTGTAACTGTCTTCTGATTTATGCAATAACCCATACTTATGAAATTTTACTCTTCAAATCTTAGGGCCTTCACTCCGGGCTTCAAATTTGGAAAGAAAACATCCAATCCAATCTACAAACTGTAATGGATATTTACAATGATGTAAAAGGAAACTAGGACTAAATACTAGTTAACTCAGAAGAATAATAGTGTTTGAGCATTCTACCATTCACTGGTCCTTCTGGAATGTCTGTTCTATCCAAATTTCTGATGAAAAATTCATTGTTACCTCTGTACCCATAAATGACATAAGGCCCTTTCCATAGAAAGTCAAACTTTCCATGCTTCCCTTTTTCTTCTCTCCTGGAATCCCACTTTAACACTTTATCTCCAATGGCAAAGTCATCTTCTTTAGTTCTTTTATCAAATATTTTCTTGATTTTCTCTTGAATGACTTGAGATTTTTCATATACTTCTTCCCTTGTCTGTTGCAAATGAATAGTTTGATTTATCCTTCTTTGTATATCATTGAGTTCTACTTGTGATTCTTGGATAATTTTCATTACTGGAACACCAAAAGATGATCAGAAAACTGCATCCATCCCATATATAATCTAGTAAGGAGATGTTCCAATTGAGTTCTTGGTAGTAAGCCTATCTGCCCATAAGGCATAGACTAACTTTTTATTCCAGGTTTTCTTATTTTCTTCAAGTAGTTTTTTTACGATACTCACAAGGCTTTTATTTGAAGATTCAGATAGGCCATTAACCTAAGGCTAATAAGCAGTAGAATGGCCTACGGTAATATGATACTTGTGACAAAAGGCAATCATTTTCTTAGATTTAAATGTTGTTGCATTATCAGTGATTATTTTCTGTGGGCATCCAAAACTAGATAAAAAGTTGTTTTCTATGAAAGAGATAATGACTGAATCAATGGCTTGTCCGGTAGGAATGGCTTCAATCCACTTGGTGAAATAATCTGTGGCAGTCAATATTCCACTTGTGTTGGCCAGAGGATGGAGGGTGAATTTATCCAATGAAGTCTAAATCTCATTGTTGAAAAGGCATCTCAGTAGAAATAGGTTTCAGGGGTAAAGGTAACAACTTCTTTTTACCTTGTAAAATCTGACATTTGTGACATAAGGTAACGATTTTTTTCACATGAGAAAATAATGTAGGCCAGTATAAACCAGCTCTAAGGATCTTATATATTGTGCTTTTCCAATATAAGTGACCCCCACAATCACCTACATTAAATTCTCCAAGAATTTTGTAATATCTCGCTTTTTTCTTTCCAATAAAGCACATTATCTAGAATACAATATCTCATTGCTTTAAGTTTGATGAATCTAGCTTTAGTTAAAGTTAATCTAGGAGGAGCTTGTAAATTCTTAAGTACAAAGATCATATCTGAATACCATGGTGAATCTAAAAAGGCTTCACTGATCGATGGAGTTTCCATCTCTTCCTGGTCATCAACCTGGGCAATAAAATTTATATCTAAAGCATTACAATTGGATTCGACCATCAGTATGGCTAAACCTTGTCCTTTTATTAGCTTGGTTGGTTTAATTTCTATGTCATATTCAAGGATAGTGGCAATCCAGTTTCCTCTTCTTCCATTTGGTCCATCCTGTGTAAGAATATCTTTGACTACAGAATTAGGTACATAGGCAATAATGTGGGAGTAAAGAATGTACACTCTGAAATATTTTATGGATTTAACCAAGGGTAAAGCTTTTTTTTCCATTATGTTATATCTCAAAGGTGCATCTCTAAGGGTTTTACTGAAAAATGTTATAGGCTTTTCAAAACCTTTGTCATTTTTCTGCAGTAGAACTGCAGCTATGATATGTTCTGAGGAAAATGAAAATATTATAAAATATTTTTTGAAGTCTGGACTAATTAGGACTGGAGTTTTTGTTAAATCATTTTTAATGGATACAAATGATTGTTTTTCTTCAACTATACATTTTAAAACAGAGTCCTTTTTTAGCATGTTATTCAATTCTTTGATGATTTCTGCTAGATTAGAAATAAATCTTCTCAAAATGTTAATTTTACTTAAAAATGCTTGTAACTATTTGATGTTCCTAGGTGGGTGAATGTTCAGTATGGATTCTATTCTTACTGGATCTATCCTAATACCTTCCTTTGAAATTATGTTTCCAAGTAATTTTCCTTCCTCTAGTCCAAAAAGAGTCTTCTTTGGGTTTAAGGATATACCAAATTTTCTACACTTAATGAAAACTTGTCTCAGATGATCCAAATGTTCATTATTTGTCTTAGAAAGAATGGTAATATCATCTAAATATATAACCAATAATTCATGTATTTCCTTAGCAAAGGCTATGTCCATAGCCCTCTGAATGGTAGCCCCAGCATTCATGAAGCCAAAAGGCATTTTCACATACATGAAAGTGTCCCATGGAGTGATAAAAGTAGTTTTAGCTTGGTCTTCTTTTTGAACAAGTATCTGGTTATATCCTAAGAAACCATCCAATAAAGAAATCTTGGAAGAACCCACTACCCTTTGTAAAATATGGTCCATTTTGGGTAAAGGGTAATTATCCTTCAAAGACACATTATTAAGATTCCTGAAATCTACACATAATCTAATTTCACCAGTTTTCTTTCGTGTTAGTACCAAGTTAGAAACCCAATCAGAATATCTGATTGGTGCAATGATTTGGGCATCATACAATGCATTTAACTTCTTTTTCAATCAAAGGTAATAAGATAGGATTAATCCTCCTCAATTTTTGTCTAAATGGGTTCTGATCAACTTTTATAGGAATCTTGTGTTGAATTATGTTTGTGTCATATGATTTTAAATCTTCGTAACTCCATGAAAACACATCTTGATATTCCTTTAAAAGTTCAATGTATTTTTCTTTTTCCTGAGGGGGTAAAGATTTTGACAATTTGATCATTTTTGGTTTTGTTTCTATCCCAATGTTACATTCTTCAATTTCAGACTTGACTGGTTCCATTTTAGGCTTTTTGGGCACATCATTGGAATCAAACAGGTTCTCCAAAGGAGTTAAACCCTTAGGTAAAAAATTATCTTTTAAATCTAACATTTCAATTTCATCTTCAATTATTTCCTCTATATTTACCTTTTCAAAGTTATCTATGTCAGATTGAGTAAATACAATGGGTTTAGTAAGTTTATGTACATCTATGTTATCTATTTCAGAATTAAAATTTGAATCTATATTACATTCTGAGTCTAAATTACCATCTGTGTCTATCTTACAATTTTGAAATTCATGCTCAGTATTCAAAAATTGGTATATTTGTTCATCTTCAGAGAAATTCTGCCAGTATTTGACATTGTCTAGGACAATGGGTCTGTATTTAACTTTAGGATTATATCGATGTGTTGGTTGAAAAGGTAAGTTACATGTGCTAGAAAAATTTGCTAGGAAATGCGCTTGAAAATTTTGTTTTCTAGGAATACAAGAAAACTTACATTCTAGTAAATCATCAACCAAATCAGTTGCTGCATCTCTATATCTGGCTAATCTAGGATTATGAACAAAATATTCAACATTTATTTTTTTAATGACTAATTTCGAATCTCCAATTATTAAAACTATCTTACCTCCTAAATTTCTGATGATTTGGAGGCCTAAAATAAGTGCCTCATACTCTACCATGTTTTTGGTGCATTTGAAGTTGAGTCTAAAGGCATGTCCTTCCGAATGCTTGGTCTCAATGTTTCTGATTGAAACTCTAGCTCCTGATCCCCACTTTTTCATTGAGCCATCAAATTCTAAGTGCCAAAGGGCTTGATGAAAAATATTATCATAGTTTGGTTTATGCTTTATGTCAATTAATTCAGTTTGGATTTCATTATTATCAGTGTTACATAAAATGAAAGAATCAAGATCAATTGGTGTTGAGTAAATTGGGTAATTTATTGATATCTCAGCACTACTAACCATGTATTTCATTAAAGTTTCTCTATAAAGTTTCTTGGGTTGTCCAGACACTGATATGGTGGCATAGCTCATGTCTAATTGTAGAGATCCCTGCAACTTAGCTCCCCATGAGTGAGAAAGAAGGATACCATACTTTGGTGGGATATCAGCTACTACAATATCCATGACCATACTTTTACCAGGATACTAAACCAAATTCACACATAAATCTTTTATCAATCCTATGAACTTAACGTTTCTTGAATCAAAAGTGAAGAAATCCTTATAAGGCCTTGTTATTTCTAAATTCAGAGTTTCCATGATAGCTTTTGGCATTATATTTTGGGAAGCTCCTGAATCTAACAATGCATTGTGTAAAATATTATCATGAATAGTAAGACTGATATAGAAGGGAGGAACTGATCCATATGAATACTTAACATTTACATCAGGGCCAAAAATTAATTCAGGCTGATCATCATTTAAATTAATAGAATCTTCACCATCATTCATATTCAAAGTTTCAGTAATTGTTGATTTATATAAGTCATTTTTTACCAATTTTGTTAAGGGAATTGGTATTTTTAACCTAGATATTTAAGTTTGAATATTAAATGATGGTCGAGACTTACTAATCTGAATTAGTTCATCTTTTGTGACAGTTATTTGAGTGGATTTTTCATGAATTTCAGCAGATCTACTTTTATCTTGAGTTGTTCTTTTGTTTTCTGTCTGAGTTTATTGACTTTTTCTGTCTTTAGTTTTCTTTTTAGAGATAGATTCAGGGGCAGCAGAATTTTTTTCAAATCTTGAACTTTCAGCAGAAGCTCTAGTATTAATAGTTTTGGGATTTGTTGATTTAGAATTAGCAGGATTCTTCTTTGGATCAGGAATTGTCGATTTTACTGAATTAGGGGCTTTGGGTGTGTTGGCGTTTTGGGAATTATTGGAGGATTGGGCCACTTCTACAGTGATGTCAACAATTTTTGGACTTGGTAATTTTTTGGGACTGGGAGGATTGGAATTTTTGGACTAGATTCTACTTTGAGTTGTTGAAGCTCAAAAAGTTCTTGATCCTCCTGAGTGAGGAAAATAGTTTTTTCTTCATCTATCCCCATTATTAGATTGATGTTATCCTCATCTTCATCATTATTATGAGAAATCTCAGCATAATTCTCTTGAAATGGGGGCCTGATGTTTTGATCTGGAGCAGCTTCTTTAGCTTTTCCAGGGTTATTTTTTTTTCTGAAGTTGGGATTTCTCATTTGTGGTTGGTTATCCCATTTTGGTTTTCTCTCAATATTTTCTAATCTATCAACTACCCTTTCTAAAGTTTTAGTAAAGAAATCTAGTTTAGCATCTGAATTTGATGTTTCTTCTTTGATTGTGAGTCTCCTTTCATTCCTAAGTCTCGCTTTTCTAGCTAGAAAATTAATTTCTACACTATCATCATCTAATTGCATTTATTCTAATTTTTCAACATCTCTTTCTCTTAGTTGATAGGCCATATCTGGATCAAATACATCAACAAATTTAATAAGTACAGAATATGGTGTAGGTTTAAGATCTGTAGAAATAGAATTATAGACACTGTTATACCTAGTGCAGTAATCCCGAACAGACTCATTAGGAGATATTTTTAAAGCATCAAACTCAGATAAAATTTGGAGGGGGTTATTTTTCTTTTCCCATTTATTTAAAAATTCTCTATGAAATGTAGCTAAATTAGCTATACTGGTAGCAACTAAATTTTTAAACCATTTCTTAACTTCTCTTGTTAAAGTTTTAGAAAATAACCTCATCTGAACATCTGACTCATCAATTTCATAGATTTCAAAATAGTCTGTCATTCTTGTGACATGTTGTTGAGCAGTATATTGTGATAGGCCATCAAATAGTGGTATACTTTTCTGGTAATCTTGGTCCATATCATGGAGGTTTTTAGGAAAAACAACATGAGCATATATGACATTCATAGCTTGAAGCTTAGCTGAGCTAGGAGGTACACTAGAAATGGCACGAGGTGTGCTAGATATGGTAGCTGATGTGCTGAAAGTTGTACTTGAAGAACTTGGAAAAGAGGCTGGTATATATATGGAAATACTTGCAAATAAAGATGTAGTGCTTATAAAACTAGTGGATGTAGTGGATTTAGTGAATGAGGGGAATAATATCCTAGGCTGCAAAGGCAACTTAGGACTAAATTTTTCTGTGGATGAACTTGCAGTGGGATCTAAAAATGAGGTGACAACATACAGAGTTGAATCTGCTACTGGAATTATTGTTGTGTGCAATTGAGAAACTGGAGGCTTAATGTGAGATAATAAATGGGCTAATTTAATAGCTTCATTAATGTCTTTAATCAATGTAACATTAATCCTTTCTACTTGAATTTGAGATTCAGATTTATCTAATTTTATTTTTGCTGAAATAATATTTTGTTTTTCATTCAAGAAGGAAGTAAAAACAGGATCTATTACAGTATCTTTTAAATCAGTTTCAGATTTATTTTAAAAAAATGATTGTTCAATTTTGACATCAAAATCAATATCAGATAAGCTCACTAATTCTTTGGGTAAAGAATTAGTTGTTTTTAATGGTACTTTAGTTTCTAAATTGACAATTTGTTTTTTCCAATATGTTTTGGGTTATCTACTATAACTGCAGGCTTAGGATCTAAGTTAGACCTGCTATAGTATGTTTTTCTAGAAGCCAGAATGATTGTTTCTGAATACCCACAACCCTTAAAAATTATCTTAAAATAAAAATATAAATAAAATATCTTCCTTTGAGAATAAATTTAAAACTGGAGATTTGTTAGTACCCATTATGGTCACTAGTATGTTATCACCCTAGTAGTTTCTCAAGATTGTGGGCTTTTGGTTATTAGTTTAAGAAAACTAGGGGTAACCACAACCCTACTTTGGAAATTTAGGGTCTAGCCTTCCTAAATTTCAGAGAGGGCTCTCTCTTTATGATTTAACTTTGTTTTGGTTTAATGTTTTAGGCTAGTTATGATAGAACAATTGGTTTTGGTTTTGAATTGGTTTGGTGGAAAAAAATCACTTAAAGGGTAAACTAGGGAGGAATCTACTTGACCATTGGGCTAATGGAGTCTAAATCTAGATTGTACTACTACAAGGCAAGGCAAAAAGGATGCAAATGTATTCAGGGCAAGATAGATAACCCTTAGAGATTTGGATAAAGTTTTTTTCATGAAATGGTGAAGTTAGGACAAAGGGCAATGAAGGATCCTTTGATCCGGACAATAGAGGAAAGAGTCATAAGTCAAACGGGAATAGGAGCAGTTAAGAATTCCTAACACTAGAAATCAGTTGAAAACATTTAAATGGTAACTTAGTTAAGACAGGGAGCCATAAGCTAATCCTGAAGTAATATTCCTAGTTACTCATTAAGAAAGAACAAACACATAATGAAATGAATGAAACTCAGAAAATAAACAACGAAAAGATAGATTCACTTTACTCTTTAGCTTATCACGATAATCCTGAATTATGATGTCCAATTGGCTTTGTCTAGTCTGCTACTTTCGAAATCAACACATGTAAGCCTCCAATGTATCATAAAAAAACTATAGTAATATTAACAATTTTATTCCACACTAAACACTTCACAAACTGAAGTATTTATACAAATATTTATTACAAATATCCTAGAGAGAACTAGGAATAACTCTAGGAAATATAAAATATCTTTACACATTAAGAGGGACAGCTGCTTAACAACTTTAGCAAGCTATCCTCTTATCTATAAAATATAGAACTAACTTATCTAACAAAAATTGTTTGTTGAATAGCTTTCCATGCTTGTTGGAATATTGAAAAATATATTTTTGGAAGATGACTTAATTGATACTCTTTCCACTTATACTCTTTAACACTGTAATTCATCCCTGATGTTCTTTCATGATGTTTATTTATCATTTTATTGCTGTAAAAAGGAAAATTACAGCAGTAAAAATCTATTGGCTGTTGCTTTTTCTCTCTGATACACTTTGACTCTGTTCTTTCACCCTGATACTCTTTTAACTGATATTTTGACCTTTAACTGCTGTAAAAAGAATAATTACTGTGGTAAAAATCAGTTAACTGTCACTTTATCACTCTGGTATACTTTTGATTGTTCCTTCTTACCTTTTTACTGCTGTAAAAAGACACTTCTCAGCAGTAAAAAAAAAAAAAAAACTATTTTATTGTTTCCTTCTTAGATTAACTATTTCACCTGCACTTTCTTTCACTGTTTTGCTTATTTGCTGCTACAACAAATCTGTAAACATCTGCCATTGTTCAAAATCTGGTATTTTTACACTTTTGATTTTTCTGAAGTTCTCATCAGCATCTGTATACCTGGCAAAATTTGGTTTGATGACAAATAGATGTTTGATTTCATTTTGAAGGAAAAATAAGTCTTCAATATATTGGAGAACAACCTTTCCTGTGGGAGAGCCCTGTGGCAGTGGCTTGCTGATCCGTGCTTTAGCATGATCCCTTAGATTTTTTTCATATTCTTTTCGATCAATCAACTTCTCATTGAAGACATGAATATCTCGGATACCAGCTTGTCTTAGCATAGTGTATTTTGCTAAAAAAATTGGTTATAGAAATATTCATAGCATCACATTTTCCTTTCAAATTGTTCATTAGAGTTTAATTTGTCAGAACTTTCTTGATTTTCAATATTGTCTTTGTCCTATCCCGAATCTTCAATTCTTCTAGCTCTATTCTATTTTTACTGTTCAAGAAAATGATCATCTTTAACGCTTGTGCTGGTTTATCTGCTAATTCTTCTGTTGTCTTTTGGATTTGTACTTGTGCTACTAGAAGTAGGTCTCTCTTTTCATATATGATTTGGATTGATGGCCATTGAAGATATATAGCCTCAATTATATTGGTCCATAGGTAATTTCTTATGTAAGAAATTTGTGGAGTGAAACTCATGTCTTTTTGAAGGCTTTTGACTTGCTCTTCAAGTATTTTGGCCCTTTGCTAATAATGTTGGCATTAATCAATGTTTTTTTGTTGGAAACTTCCATATTCTAATCATATTTTTCAAACTGTTAATTTCATTAATTTTCAATGTCATTTCTTCCATAGCCTTTACTATTTCTAGCATCATTTGTCTGCTATAGCTGTGTGGTTGAAGAATCTATTGCTGATGTTATAGCTGATTGTACTGAGATTGCAGTTTCTAATAACTCTTTTGGTGCCAATTTTTCTCCCAGTGTAGAAGGAACATCATCAGCAATAATAGGTATGACTGTAGGAATGGTGGAAGTATCATTTTCCTTCACAGTTTCTTCTTCTTTTATATGTATAACCATTTGAATTCCCATATCTTTGATTTGGGAAGTTAGCTTTATGATCAACTGCATTATATCTTCTTTTTCTTTCTGTTCTTGAAGTATCTCCTTACTCAGTGGGTGCTCACTTTCAGGAAGTTTTAACTGTTTCCTTAAAGCAGCAACATCATCATTTGTCTTCTTGATCAATACTTCAGCAGCTTGTACATTTGATGGGTCAACTCTTATTTGTAAAATCAAATCTTCTAAGGCGTTGATCCTTAGATATTTTTCATAGAGTGAGGCCTTGTCTAACTTCATCTGATCTTGTAAGTTGAAGACAGTATTTTGTAAATTTACCACACTCATGGTCTTTGTTACTACTGTTAAATAAATCATTTCTGAACTATGCCTGTGAAATTCAATCTAGTCAAGTTCATGAATACTTTCAATATCTATTTCAAATTCTTTCTTCTTATAATCAGCCACTATTTTTTGAGTTGAAGTGGTGGGCTGTAAGAAATACATCATCATCTTGTTGGTTGCATAATGATATGTTGAAAGTAACCTATTCTAATTACCTGGCTTCTGTTTTAATAATTGAGTGTAAATTTAACTTTTTATCTCTTCATTCTTCTGCTTTATATTTTTATATGTTTCTTTAATGTCCAGGTATTTTTCATCTGGTATTTGAAAAGAAGAATAAGCTTCCATATTAACGTGTTTTTCAATCATTTGGCTATCTGGTTCTTTAGCTGCTGCTTGTTCCTTTTCAATCTCTGTCAAAATCTCATTAATTATTACTGTGGCGTCATTGTTCACTTACTGATGATTATTTGTTTCTTGGCCATTTGTATCATCAATTTCAATCACTTTGTCCTCTTCAGCAGTAATGATTTTAGTTCTCTTATTGTAAATCAATTTGAATTTGTTTTCAGTAATAGTTTCTGCTGTGTAGCATTTATATTCTCTGCCTCTTTTATATGAAGTTTCTGGCTGTTTCGAGGCTATCATAACCTGTGTAGTATCTGCTTTTCCTGCTGACTCTGTATTGTCAGTTGAATCTACCAATGTCATTTCTTCCCATTCTGTCTAATTAGCGAACTTTATATTCTGACAATCTTCTAGCTATCTCTTTTTCATCATCCCTATTATTTACTAAAAGGGCCAATTTGATTTTTTAGTTTGAATTGAGTTTTCTTCTTGGAGGCCAAGAAATTGATGGCATCAACATTCAAAACCTATCTCAATTACTCTAAATCAAAGACTCTGATAGTCAAAAACTTAGGTAATTTGTATGGAAGCAGATTGGTTCCAAAGATTCTTAATTCAGTGTGTTTCTCATACAAGTACCAATCTCCCATTTTGTGTTTCTCTGATAGTTGTAATATCCTTTTCATTTCTTCACTTACCCTAATTTGTTTTGATTTACGTGGAAAATTCATAGATGACCTAATGAACGAATTTGTAAAATCTATGTAGCTATATTCACTTCCTTCTTTTCTCAATAGAGATGTCCAAAAGAAAACTGATAGAGGTTGGCCCTCTACATTCATTTTCTGTAATGCTATTGGAAACTGATCAACTTATGAGAATATGAGCAAGTGAAATTAATATGAAGAATATCTGAATAGCCCTTTAGTGGGTAACTTTGTCAATTGATGGTGTATGGAATCAACCATAAACCTGGCAAAGTCAAAATTTATAGCAGGAGGCTCACCAGGAGATAAAGTGGATAAAAACCCAAGGATGGACTCATAAGTGAAGTAACCTAGCATGAAGGATAACACTGAAATCACATGCCTAGAACCCTCTGGAAACTTGGAGGTAGAATATGGAGGATTTACTTTTGGAATTTCTACATAACAAGGCATGAAAGTCTGGAAAATATTAAATCTCTTGGGGAAATCTAATCCTAGAATCTATACAATTGAGTTAATGCTTCAATTGAAAGGGGCACTGCCTTAGGGTCAAACTGTAACTGCAACATTTCATTGATAGAATCTACAGTGATAGAGAATAGAATTTCTCTATCTGCATTCACAATTGCTCTTTGGTCTGGAACATAGTATTTTTGGCACAATCTTATTAGGTCTTGACCAGGGTGTGTTAAAGGGACTACATACTTGGGTAAATTTGTATCCCAGATAGGCATGTCATATTTATCTAGGAACTTCTCATAACATCAATTGTGAACTTCTAATAGGTTGAATTCTAATAGAGGGTCTGCAATTTTATAATCCAAAACAGTTAAGGGGATAACTTCTTCATTAGACACTGGTGGATGAAGGGGATTAATAGACACAGTGGTTTTTGCAGTGAGTGCAGGAGTAGATTTTTGGGCTTTTGCTACTTCAGACTTAGGAGGTTTGGATCGTCCAGGTTTAATAGCCTTGGATCCTCCAGCTTTAGGTATCACCTATTTCTTTGTCATTTTGAGATAACTAAAGCAAGATTATATAGTTTGAAATAGTTATTTTTTCTTAAACAGAGGGAATTTGAGCAATTCTTGTGCAATTAGGAAGCTGGGATCTGTTCAATAGGTTTAAGACATAAAAGATAGGTTTTTTGAATGAATAAGGTCGAAAAAGATATTTTTTTAGGCAATTTGTAGGTTTAAATACCTTTTCAAGCCGTGGAATGAATTTTCAGTGGTTTAGAACTAAGGATTCGGCTCAAAAAAAGGCTTTTGAGACAATAGCAGTTTTTGGGGAAATTTTGCGAGATTTTGCCCTGATTTTGAACGTTTTAGGGAAAATTTATATGAATAATTTCTCTTAATTTAGATTTATTTTAGTCATAAGGACTTCAATTTTGGATTTGCAGGCTTGAATAATCGAATAATACCTTAACCGCAGGTATTTCAACAATTGGATAGGCTTTGAAATGCTTCTATGGTTGAACTTGAGCTTATTTTGAGTCACGGGAGCCGAGAAGGTGTTAATGGTCTTCAAAGAGGGTTTTTAGCTGCGAATTCGGAACTTTCAGGCACAAAATCGACACACAGAGGTTTAAAGTCAGGCTCGAGAAGCTTAAAAGGGATTAACGGAGCTTTTTTAAGAGTCAGGATGGAAATACAATAGTAAGATTCATTACAAAGGTTTTAATCTTTATACATAAATATTTAACAAATGTCATAAATATTGGTCAAATCATCAGTGGGAGAGGTTTTATGTATATATATTTTTTAATGCAAAAATCCGGAAGTTGTTTTCGTGTTGGATTTGGGCTGTAAGTAGTTTTTGGCAAAATGAACGCGACGCAATAAGAAAGCGACGCGTCACAAGAGTTGTTTTCTGAAAACATCCAATTTCGTGCAGCTTTTGGCTTGGGATCATCGTTCGTTTTGCAGGCATGAAGTGCATTGACCACCATTAGATTTTAGAGATGGGAGCGAATGATTGGGAGGTGTTGGGAAGATGTGGGGAAAAGGTAAGGTGGGACTTGGCTGCTTATGCTATGGAGCATTTGATTAATCAATGTAATAAACTTTATATAATGTGATTTATAATCAAATTTCTATTACAAAGAGCTGATGTATTGTGTGGGTTTATGAAATGTTATATAGTTATAAAAATTTTTTTGTGTATAGACGGGGTCAACACATGATTTGGAAAGGGGTCAAATGGTGGTGTATATATAAACAAAGTTCATATATATGGTAAAAAATGTGCGTGAGGCGGTTTATAAGGCTCTAACCATAGGTTAAGCTATGCATAGCATGAGACTATTCCATATTTTTAGAAATAATGCTTTGGGAAAGACCGATGCAAAATGTGTTATAAACCTTTTAGTTTATTCGAAATAAACCTTGAGTTAAAATGGGATAGGTGATATGGTAAAGCTATTCTTTTTTGAAAGTTTATTTATATTTCTATTATATAGTTTTAGACCATGGAGGGATTCAATAACCATATGGGGGGGGTTTATTTACATAATGTTAGTTTTATGCAAAAGGGGATATAATTGGGTTTTTTTATTTAAACATGTGGATAATTAACTTTGGAATAAAAACTTATAATAGTGGGCTTTCGGGGATAATTAGATAAAAGGGGTTATAATAATAGGATAAGATTTGTTTATAGGGATTTAATAAATAAATTAGAAGTTAATATGACCAAGGAAAATGAAAAACACCAAAATATAATTATATGACTAAGTAAAGTGATAATGTTAAAGCAAAGCTTTATCATTTATAATTTGACCACTTTTACCTAGAATATAATATTTTTGGAGGGTATTTTATGTTTTTATGAATGAAGGAGATTAATCAAAAGGGGATTTTATTTTTCATTAAGTAAAAGGTCTTTAATTATGAACTTGAAGTGTAATGGGTGAATGTAGGGTAAATAATGATAATTAGGGATTAATATATGAATTAAACACTTTCAACTTAATAGTCATTGAGCCTTGGGTCTGGTCCCAACAGAAGTCAGAGAAATGTTGTGAGCCTCTTTGACTAGAAGTTTAGAATGTAGAGTAACTATAAGGGAGGGGAAATTAGTGAATTTTGCCTGGTAACAAATATTACAATGATTTTCCCACCTTTTTCTACCTACGCAACTTTAATCTAACATTTTTTCTTCCTTTTTGTAGGTGCATTTGAGCTGGCAACCTTGAAACATTTTATTCTTTTGAAAGAAATAAAAAATATCTAAATATACCTTATTTCAACCAAGGGCTCAGTTTAAACTGATGAGTTCCTCATTATTCTCTACCTATTTACTAATTAGTTAGGATTAAACAGTCTGACTAATCTTTGTTCACTATCTACAACATGTAAATTGAAACATGACAAGTCAAGATTGAACAATTCAACTCATCATGGATTATGACATTTATTTACACTCTGCCATAATCATTTGAAAGTAAAAATTAGTGGCATTTGGACTTGCACACTTTCATGTTTTTATTTCTTTTTTCTTTGGGGTATATTATTTTTTCCAAGTCCTTTGATTTTTCTTTTAGGACTTTTACCCTCTTTTTTTTATTTTTTATTTTTTACAAAATATGGAAAAACAAATTGAAAAAATAAAAGTATGTACATATTTCAAATATTATCATAAGCCAATTCGAAATTATGAATCCTATACTTATACGACCCTAACAAGATATATGATAAATCCTGGAGGTGGTTCTACTCCATTGGGCCTAGGAATCCCAGGACTAAATATACAATAAATCCTAGGGAGTGGAGTCTTGGTTAGGGCTTGGTGATCCTGTGAGGATTGTAGTAAATCCTACAGACTAAGATACATCAAAATTCCTCATAGTGTAGGCAGAGAAACCTGGTGGCATCCATGCTTCTTTATGGTCATAGTGATATGGTGAGGATTATGGTAAAGCCTGTTTCTACTGTTGAGGGTGAGTTAGTTTAGCCTCAGGAGGCTTTGGGTATTTCTTTTGGTTTGAGTCCCATATTCATTCTTGGAATATGGCACAGGGGTGATTGGATAAAGAGATGTTTTTCTCAACCAATCTATTTTCAGGTGGAACGTGGTACTAACATACTGAGTTGGATTTTTCGTTCATTAATAAGTGTTCCTTTACTTGATACTTTATGTGTAAATGTATTAGATTATATGTAGCATTTATGGTTGTTGTATCCTCAGTATTTTTGTGGTTTGTATACTCGTTATGAATGTGTTTTATCTCATTGATGATGTGTGGCTTTGTTCTAACATTCAAAAACCCCCCCATTTATATACGTAGTTTCAGTAATAAATGGGGACCCTTTTGGTTTTATGTTTCATAAAACTTTAAAATTAGGAAATAATTTATAAATTAGGACTAGTTATCATAATTTTCTTAAACATTAGCACTTTCCCTTTTTATCGGAGCATTATATCGTAGTTTTTCAAATAAACCTAATACAAAGGTCCGAGGCTCCAAAATATTCCAGCGGAACTTTATTACTATCGAAACCAACTCATATCATAACTTTCATTTTGAGTGACTTACGATAAAACATAATCCGAATGGGATTTTCCCTCATCTGTACTTCACATTACAAGAAATATTCATAAAAGGTTTTGATTAAAGTTTTTCATGGAAAATTATTATAATATCCCATCAAACCCACAATGCTATAGGAAAACATACTTCATATCCGGAATTTTAATTTTTGTAACTTTCTTACCAAGTATGTTACAATATTTCAGACTTCTGATATCATTTGTTCTGATACCCTATGCCTCTGATACCACTCTTTGTAGATAATAATTTACCCCTGATATCATTTCATAATATTTTAATTAGTATATCACAACTACTTCATATAAGAGTTATTTCATTGTAGCATTTCTTAAGAACTCCCAATATACCACATCCTCGATATATTTTTCCTGCCTTTTATTGGAGCCTCTTTGAATTGTGATAACCGTTATACCAAATCTTTTCTTATCAGAAGATCGGAATATTGTAATGCCTTAACTCAAATCCTTCCAGGATTTCTTCTTCCCATAAGGAGATATGAATAGCCGATGTGGTGGTACACTTGTACGTTAAATGATTGGGGATGTGACAGTAACGTTTCTCGAAAATTAAAAAAACTCATATTTAATTCATTATCATTTGTAAGATCTTATAAAAAGGGAAAATTTTCTATTGTGAGTTTTATTTGCACCATGTCTCAACAAAATAAAAGAATATTTCTCATCTCTGTATTTTTGTACAAGGTCATTCTAATTCTCATAATTCCGAAGAAATGTCAAAAGTGACAAAAGGAAAGAAGAAAAAATCCCACACAACAACAAATTGTTTCTCCCGCTGTTGAATAAAACGATGAAAACGCCAATACTTCTGGATTTTTTTGGAGTGATGCAACAAATTACTTCCTTCATAAAATTGCAGGCCGACCAAAAATTTATCCCTATACTAACATGGTTCAATGGGTTGTTGATAAATTGAATATTAATGATAGGATAATCTTCATGAAAAAAGGCATCATCATTGGGTCATTTGCGAGTGAGGATTTAAAGAGGATATATCATATACAAGAGCCTCAATTGGAGTATGTTAAAGTAGACATTGCAACTTTCCTCAAAGAACATGGGCATGCATAGAATGAATAGAAGGATGGAGGTAGGATTTGAATAAGCATAAAAGACAAGAAAGCGGTAAGTACAATGTCGCCTCCCTTGTTGAGCCTTAATCTAAAATTTTTGCAATGATGTGTAGAATTTATGTTACGTCTAATGTTCGAAATTTTTCAGACTAGTGAGAACCTTTAATTGATGGTGCCTATGAGGGGTATATATTTGATTTGGGGGTGAGGGGGGGGAATCCTTTCCGATACTCTAGCCACACACCTCCAATATTTTAGAGGTGTTCCTAAAATTTCTCAAAATACCTTCCATGTTTTTTATATGAGTGCATATATTATGTATGCTTTGTATTTACCTATGTATTTCTCATCTATGGGATGGAAATGGATTCTACAAGACCCAAATCCTATCCATTTCTACCATTATGTTCTATTGGATTCCAAATATCATCAAAATTTCTACAAGATTTTCCATACGGTCATGCTACCAATATATGAAATAATATTTGGTACCAAAGCAGCCCATATATCAAAAGAAGCTAAAAATGATCGTGTATGAGTAGGGAAAGTGTTTGCAGTAGAATATTTCACTTACATTTGATTATATGGTATTTTTTATAGACCTCATGTCATGTCTTTGTTTATCCTAGATAAACTATTATGCGGAGAGATTTCCTACTAGACTGTAGGTAATGGTATTGCTAAATTTTTTAGAGAAGCTAATAAGAATATGTGCCTCCTTTCTCAGATCATTTTGGTATTTATTCCTTGGATAATTATAACGATGAATTTATTGAGATTCAAGATATTAAAGCTCTAAACATCCCCACTATGCCAAATAGGCAATATGATCCTGATCAAGTTGTCAATAAGATTACAAAAACATAGAGTATTACGCAATTTATGCATGAGCCTAATTAGTTTGATTTTTTTTTTGATAAAACTCCTTATTAATCCATGGTACTCCAATATGCTAAGGAACATCTAAATCCTGAGGAAATGAATAATTTTCTTCATTATAGGGATTCTAGGCTAGCCGATCTCCCATGGATTCATTAGACATTTATCATGAGAAATTAGTTACAAAATTAATTTATCTTACACACTATGATGAGTCTTCTCATCCAAAAACAACTAAGGTTTATAGATCTTCTCAAACAAGAGAAGATATCCCTGATGCTAACTTATAGGAGTTTTGTAATGAATATAGCCAAGACTTGAACTTTTCTACTAGTAAATATCAAAAGTTTCATACTACTATACATGTAAATTTAGAGGAAAATTCAAAGAATCTTGAGAAAATTCTCAAGACAATGAAGGATGTTATAGAGACTTCAAAGGATAGAGATATAAAAGTAATTCCATATTTCCATTCTTCCAAGGTATTTTTGAAATGATAGCAAATTCCTCCATTGTGTATATTTTAAAACCCTCAACACAAGGTTGTAGTAAAAAGGGAAACCGAAAAGCGAAAGCTTGATCAATCTCAGACTTTAGTGCTAGGTAATGCATCCTTTGAGGTCCTATACAAAGCTTCAACTACTCCTACAGAGGAATTGGGGACGCTTACCCATTTTATGGGTGCTTATGCTTCAACCACTATTGACAAAGCTGCAGAGGTCTAATAACAACTTAAGGAAAAATAAGAAAGAATTATTTTCTTGGAATAGAGTGTGGAAACAAAGAATAAAAATATTTCAGAGCAATGACAATCACAACTGAAAAAACTGCAACAGATATTTGATGCTCTTAAAATTCAACATGATGGAGATTTGAAGGTCTTGGATGCAGAGATACAGGAGCTATAGGAAAGGATTCAATAGTAGAGTTCCAATCCAAAATTAATTGTTTAAGAAAGAGGAAAAATATTTGAATACTCTTCTCACCCAACAATATATTATCTTTTTCCAGAAATTGGCATTCATTCATGATCAATGTAAAACTGTGGAATTTTGGTCAACTAGGTTTCTAATGTTAAGAATTATTTTGAAGAAATTGAGGAGAATATTTATGGTTTCCTGAATCAGTAGGAAAGTGAGGAAGGAAGATCATACGACCTACCTAGGATTGAGGGAAATAAAAAAGAAATTTTCCCCACAAAATAGAATATCCACCTTAAGAAAAAAAAAATTATCTTTATCAAGCCCGAGATATTTCCAACAATATAACTGAAGTGATTACTGATAATATGATTCAATCTAAGCCCATTTCGATTTTATCTGAAGGCACTTTACTGGATGTCAAATTCCTGACGAAGACATTGCAAGAGTCTTCCAAGAAAATACCTAATATTATAGAACAATTGTCCAACATTGATTTGGAATCACATTGAAAATTCTTGGTTAAGCCTCACGGGTAGTGGCTCATGCTCCTAATTGCATTGCTAAGGGATTTTTTTCTCACCAGTGATATGTGGATCGAGCCCACTTCCCCTACTAAATTGAAAAATCGAGTTGACATCTTCAAATTGAGGCATAGCGTAGGAGGAAAGCCATCCTCCTAAGGTTGGAATTTTTTTTTTAACTACATTGTAAATTTTGAATTTATTGTTTATGTTGCTAAGAAATATTTGGAAATTTGTTTTAGTTTTCTATATTTATAATTTTGCAAATAAATTATATAATGTCTCTCATCAATAGAGACTAGGTTACGAATTTTGTAACAAAGAAAATTTAAGTTTCACTATTGTGTCTTAAATTTTCTTAATCTAAATTTGAACTGTCACCTTTATATCATTAGCAGAGAAATGGTCTATTATGTACTATTATCCCTTTTTTATTGATATTCTTGCAGTAGAATGGTATTTTGATATTATTGACAATATATGTTTTAAACAATCTCTCATTATCACTATTGTTATGTCTAAATGGAATCTATTAACTATATGTGAATAACGAGGTATATTTATGTGTTATGATTTGATAAATAATTTAATTCAATTAGTATTATTTATCTTAGTTATATTCATTATTATGTGATAATATACATTGTCATGTTAATTGTGAAATCTTTCTAAAACACATATTTTATTCATATTTCCTAGGATAGATAAATAGATAGTTAGTAATAAGTTCTATTTAAGTATTTATCCACATTAGAGTAATCATGCTTAATCAATTTATTATTCATTAGCTTATAGAAAGAGAAACTCATCCCATAACTCCAGTCAAATTCATCACGCAAAACTGATAAGGCACTATTTTAAGTTTGCAACTTGATCATTTCCCAAATGTTGATGCAGTCGTTCATGACCATCAACATTTTCAGTGTTTGTAGGAGGGAAATTGGACTATGAATGGAAATAATTTCTTATCCTAAAACCAAATTCTATCCTAAGAGTCATTCTCCATCAAAATCCCCACCAATTTCGAGATTACACTCCAAATCTTTGAATTCTAGATCTGAAGTTTTTCAATTAGATGCTCAATCTCCTAGCTCAGTTCCTAAATAGATTGAAAAAACTTCTACTCATAAAAAACCAGCTATAGAACTCTCTGATTTGCAAACTTTAATTAAAATATTGGAAGAAATTTCCATAAATTAAGAAAAGGTTTCTCAATCTAACTTATATGAAGGGAGTGTTACTTCATCCCTTCAATCTTCTGGAGTTATAACTATATCGGAATGTGAAAATATTCGAGTCAAGCCATTTGAATTTCCATTTCACACACATATGAGAAAGAAAAATACTTCAGAAACATAGTCTTAAACTAGTGGGATTACCCAATCTTACCACCTCATACTCCTTCTGTTAACCATGTTTCTTCTCAGTCTCCTTTACCTTCTTCCTATCATACTTTATCTCCTACTCTGACTCACATTCCTCTTTCATAGACAACTAGTACTATTATAAATATTAGTACTATAGGGGAAATTTATTCAACTTCAAATTTTTCTACAAGCTCTATATCAAGTATAACTTATTCTGGACCTAGTGCTCATAGAATGGATAACAGATCATGGAATAACCTAAGAGAAGTTGCAATGAGACCACCTTTACATCCTCTTCCAAAATATTCAGAAATATGGTTTCTTAAATATATCCTAGATGATGGTTCACCTGCAGAGGAACACCTTCACAAAATTATGCTGGAAATTAAACTTGATTGACTTTAAACGAAGATGTAGTGTCGAGACTTTTCCCCTATAAATTTGAAGGGTCAGTAGGGTCCTGATACTTCTCTTTACCATCTAGATCAATCACAGAGTATGACATATTCGACGAAAAAATCTTGAAAAGGTTTGGTGAGAATTGAACTATTGTCCAATTTATCAATGATTTATCAAATCTTAAAACTACACCAAATGAAAAAATCAAAGACTTTAATTTAAGATTCAAAAAATTGTTAAATAAAATCCTAGCTACTTTCAAACCTAGTGTAGATGTTCAAATTTAATGGCCTATCAATTCTCTTCTTTCAAATATTTACATGTTTGTATATAGGGCTCAGAAAATAGTACTTATAGACAACATGAAAGAAGCTCTATTAGTTGAGAAAAGAGTTCTATCTCTTGAAAAGGAATCAGCCATTGAAGAAAGGAAATAGACCAAGAAAGTGACCTTCAAAGAATATTCCAAGATTTTTTTTTCTAAAGACCCATTTGACTTGGAAGTATTATAAAAACTACTCATGAATTTGTCCAATGAGATGGTTGAAATTAAGAAACAGGTGGTTGAATCCTCTGGGAAATATTTCATACCTTTTAAAAGGAATTGTCCTTCAAAATATCCACCACCAAATGAAATATCAAATGCAAAGTCATACCATGATGAAGAAGAGGAGGAATCATATGCTTCTACTAAATAACAATAAGAGGAAATAGTTGAATCCCATGGCTTGGGGAACTTTATTTTAACCACTTCATAAAATAAATAAAAGTAAGAATTTTTACTTGTAATTACTAGAAGTAAAGGATTAATGGAAGCTACTTCGTCAAGAAAGAATAAAAAAACTTTTATTTCCCCCAAAAAAGAGAAAGGAACATCTAAGAATACTTCTTCTCAGTCTTCTAATACTTCTCTAAGTACTTTTAAGTCTCCCCACTTACACCTACATCCTCAAACACTTTGATAGTTTATGATATCATCAAATATAATATGGTTGAGGACATGAAGAAAACTAAGGAACATATATCTTTATATGAGGTCAGCAAATTTAAATAACATCATAAATTATTACTTAATGAACTCGATGAAGTTCATTAATTTGGAATACCTTCCATTGTTGTTACCTCAAGAGCCTCAAAAGGAAAACATAAACCTTTGAACGTCTCTATTGATCAAATTGATAATTCCAATGGAAGTTTAATTGGAGATAGATATAATTCTAATACACATCCTTTATTGCTGAATTTTTAAATATTTAATAAAATTATTCATAATTTTTTAGTAGACTCAGGTGCCTCTTCAAATATTTTCCCTATTCAATTTTTTTGAAATTGAATGTTACATCTCAAAAGCATGTTATAAAAATTGTACAACTTGAAACAATGAAATTCAAAGTGTTAGGATAAATGAATGATGTTCTAATAAAGCTTTCTTCAAACTTAAAATTTTTTCAAATAATCAATATGTTGGTTCTTGATATCCTTATGTTTTATGATTTGATCCTAAGAAGGAGTTGGTTTGAAAAACTAAATGGTTACTTTGCAATGGATTGGTCACATATGTGGCTTCCTTATAATGGAAAACCCAACCAAATCCGTGTGGATAGGGAAAATGAACTAGTAGTTTTCACTAATAATATCCTTGGAAATTACTCTTCAAAATCCTTCTTTTGTAGTTTCCCAGTGTTGAACTCTCCTTTTCCCATTGATTATTTTTTATCTCAACTTGAAAATTTCTCTCAAACATGCTCATCAAAATGTATTAATATTGTATATAATACTATAAATAAGAATGATGAATTTTTTTTGACTCTTTATTTTGATGGATAAAAATATAGGTATGGTGCATGTGTCGGATGAAACTTGATTCATCCCAATTGAGAAAAAAATATGCTGCCATGCAACATGGAATTTGATTGCACAAACAACGTTGTTGAATATGAAGCACTAGTTCAAGGTTTCTAAAAGGCTACCAGTCTTGATGTCAAACATCTAAATGTTTATGGTGATTCATAAATTGTAATAAATCAAGTGAATAATAACATCCATTGTGTTTCCAATTACCCAAAACATTATCAAGCTTTGATTGAAAACTTGATTACTCATTTTAGAACATTTAACATAAATCCATTTCCTAGATTTCAAAATTCTAGTGTTGATATTTTAGCCATTGTTGCATCAAAGCTTATTCCGTCTCAATATTTTAGTCCTAGTACGTTTTTTATTGAGTTGATTTTTTGACCCTCCATTACTGATAATATTACTAATTGGAAAGTATTCAATGATGCTAAGGATATCCTTAGTTTCCTAACCTCTGGAGGTTCTTATTCAAACCATATCATAGATGAGGATGAACATGATAAGCACCTTAATAAATTTTCCAAAGAGAATTCTTTGCAAACACCTGTTGTGAAACTAGAAGAATTATATGATTTTAAAGATAGATTCAAAAAATATAGCAACTGCAAACTCTAGATTAGTACATTAAATTTTTATTTAGTTAATCTATGGTCTAATGGGAAACAAGAAAATATCAATTTGGGCCTTCGACTTTCACCTATTGAAACATCTTCTTTCATTAATTTTTTAGCCAAATAAAGATACATTTTTTCCTGGAGATATGATGATTTGACAACATATAATACACCTATAATTCAACACACTATATGTATGATGCATGATGCAAAACCTATCCAACATAAGCTTAGGAAAATTTATCCTAATCTTAAAACTCAAATTAAGACTGAATTAAACAAGTTGTTAAATGCTAAAATATTTTCTGATAAGACATTAAAAATGGGTTTCAAATATCGTTCCAGTTAGGAAAGAGAAAGGAGACAATAGGATTTGTATTGATTTTAGTAATTTAAATAGAGCATGTGAGAAAGAAAATTTTCCTTTACCACAAATGGAGAAAATTTTTCCATCTGTTGTAGGCTATGAACTAATTTTATTCTTAGATGGATTTTCAGGATATAATCAAATTCTGGTACATCCTTAGGATAGGTTAAATACCATGTTTAGGACCAGGTGGGGAACTTATGCATATCATAGGATGCATTTCATATTGATAAATGTTGGAGCTACCTTCCAACGAGAAATCGATATAGAATTGAGGGGTTTGATTAACAAATAAGTTATGGTTTATCTAGATGAAATAAAAATCTATTCAAAGCACTGCAATAATGATCTTAATGATCTAAAACAAATCTTTGAAAGATTCAAAACTTTTGGGATTTCTATAAATCATAAGAAGTCATTTCTTTCTCTTAGTGAGGGGAAAATATTAGATTTTATTTTTTCAAAGGAAGGAATTAGTATAGATCTATAAAGAGAGAAAGATATTTATGAGATTCCATTACCTCATAATAAAAATTCTATGAAATCCCTTTTTTGAAATAAATTTTGTTAAACATTTTGTCTTAGATTTTTTACATATTTTTATGTCTTTACAAAGAATGATAAAAAGTAATTAAATATACAAGTGGGGACAGAATGAAAGGACATATTTTATATCAATAAAGAAACCAATAATTGATGCTCCTTCATTATCATTGCCTAATTTTTATAAGGAATTTATCTTATACACTTTTGCATTTGAGAAACCTTATGCAACAGTTTTAACAGAATCAAATCATGAACAAGTTGAAGCTCCCATTTCCTTTTTGAGTTATAATCTACAAGGAGTAGAATTGAAGTATTAGTAAATAGAAAAACAATCTTTCACAATCTCTAAGTTAGTAAAGTGCTTTAGACCTTTTCTCTTGAAAATCATATTAAATTAATTGTACCTTTTCAAGTAGTTAGACAATTTCTTATTCAAAGAGAATTAGGAGAAAAGAGAGCTAACTGGGTTACAAGCTTGCAAACATATGATCTAAAAATTAAAATTGTTAAAATAGTTAGAGGTCAAGGTTTTTGCAAGTTGATTATTGGAGCATCATATAACTTAGCCAAAGAATATTTTGGTAGTAATGTTTAAGTCTGAGAGGTATGTCTAGCAGATACTCAATTTGAATATGATGATTTGATTTTCTTCTTGAAAAATGGTTATATACTATTTTAACTCAATTAAAATATAAGGAGAGTCATACGACTTAAAGCTAATCAATATAAAGTTGTTGAGAATTTTTTCTTTAGAGTCAATTATGATTCTATATTACTCATATGTCTAGAAAAAACTGAAGCATAATAGGTTTTCAAGGAATTGCATGATGGAATATGTGGAGTGCATTATAGTGGAGATACTACTGCTCAAAAAATCCTTCATGTTGGTTATTATTGGCCTAATCTGTTCAAATATACACAGGCTTATGTAATAAAATTAAAAGTCTGTGAAACAACTTCAAGAAGAGAAAAGAAACCAGCCTTATCTTTGCAATAAGTCAATATTGAACACGCTTTTGAACAATGGGGGTTGGATGTTATAGGTGAGATTGTTCTAAGTTCTTCTAAACAACATATGTATATTTTTAACCACTATAAATTATTTTACCAAGTTGGTGGAAGCAATCTCTTTAAAGGTAGTGTTAGTGTCAGCCTGGATCGGAAAATATGCCCAAATGAATAAATGACTCAAAAAGTACAGCTCTGCCCTTTTTCCATTACTTCACTTGCTTTTAACTTTAAAATCCTTACCTTTTTCTATATTTTTCCTTTACTTCAAAGTCACTTTTTCCTTTGTATTTCCCTCTCCTACAACCCCGATGCGACTTCTCATTTCCAATGCGATCGTATCGCAACATCGCCCATTTCATTATCGAAATTTCCGCAGCACTTAACTCCGTCGTCCATCTTCCGCCGATGCGATAATCCTCCATCACATTGCGTGATTGCACCACCCTCTAGCGGTTAATTACTTCTTACCATTTTCCACCGATGCGATCATCACACCATCGCGAATCGCTCTATTTCCTGTCACTCCATCACATCGCACCATCCTCCATTGCTCCATCGCTCATTGCATCGCACCATCCTCCATTGCTCCATCGCTCATCGCATCGCACCATCCTACATCGCTCCATCGTTCATCGCATATCACGATTTCCTCCACCCGAAGTATTCCCGGTCCTCTTCTGCTTGCGATTGCGATTCCCATGGCCCATCATTTCTCTTTCCTCTCTTTTCAAAGGAAAAATGGTTTTTCTCCGTGAATGAGGAATATTCATTTGGTTTGCTTAAAAGGGTTTTCTTCAGCAAAAGGAAAAGGTTCTCGTGAAAGCCTTGAGCAAGAGTAAAGACAGAAATCACTTCGGCACCAGCCCATGAATGACAACAAACAATAAATGTGGTAGCAAATTGGTTTTGGATTTTTTTTCTTTCCAATGGATAGAGTAAATGTAATAGATAATACTTCTAGATGGTCGAGTGTACAGTTTTCCCTCTTTCAGAGGTATATTGTTGGGTTTTTCTATCTTCAGGTTTTTGTCTGGGGACAGGTGAAACAACTCCTCTTTTTAGGGATTCTCCCCCTGAGGCTAGTCCATTTAATGTAATTTTTCAGTCATTTGTGAGGGATTGGAATCACTTGGGCACTCTGAGCTTGATTGTACATTATTTGTGATCAGTTTGGTAGGAAATTAATAAGATTTGCAACTATTTTTATGGGATCCTTGTGGTATGGAATTTTAGCATAGTTTCTTCCTTTGTAATCAATTGTTAAATGTTTTATGTATGCCATCATTCATTCCATTGATTTCTGTTGAATTTTTTCAAGTTTGATGGGTGGAATCCATTGTTACAGTGCTCTGCCTTGGGAAATCATTCAATATTTTATGTTTTCTACTGTTTGAGAAGGATTCATCTCATATGCCCTCCTCAGCTCCTCCCCAGTCTTAAACACTTCACATCATTGAGCCAAAGGTGTTAAAGTTCATGCCTACCTTGCCACATAGAATACCCTGCATTTCTAATTTAATTTCCGGGACTTAAACTCCCCAGCTACATTTGATCCAGCAAACACCAAAAAAATCTATCAAAACCTTTCGAGTTACTATACCTAACCTAAAATATTTTCTCTACAGTCATCCTTGATAGAGATTCCTTATGGAGAGAGCCCTCTCCATGCCTTGTAGGGCTAGCTATAAGGTTAAGTGTGGTTTTTGGTTACCCTAGCTTTTCCTTCCTTCAATCTGAGGTCAATCTAGGTGATAACATAGTGGCGACCATACTGGGGAAAAATCTAAAACAAAAGACTGATCACTTCGGTAATATCTTCCTTATAAATTCTTGAACTTTGGATGATGGGTTTCATAATTTGCTAGGCTGAAATAGAATGTTGCAAAGTAAAAATTTCGAAATTTGAGCACACTGGCTTCAAGAAAATACACAAGGGCCAATCCTGATCCAAATCCTCCCTCTGTATTTGAAAATCCTAACCTTATTCTGAGAATAATCAGAAGACAAGAAAGTTTAGTAAGCCCTAGACCTATTTTCAAATGCAATTCATGTCCCAGTGAGTGGTTGTTCGTTGAATACCTCACTCTTGATGAGTATTTTGAGCTTTCTCTGTTCAGAACCAAATCTGAAACTGCACTTGATGACACAGTTTTAGACCTAGAGTTTCTTGTAGATCTTGAAATTCAAAAGGCAAACAGATCATTTGACAACTATATCTTAAATTATTCTCCATCATCTATCTCTTCTACCAATATACCTGAGCTTTCAGAATCATCATAATTAGCATCTGCTACCCTCAATTCATCAGTATTCCCATCAATTTCTGAATCAATTCTCAACTTTCATTTCTACCTACCCTTCCTCTCCAACTTATCACCCCTACTTCTCCATCAACAACCCTCTTAAATCCTAGTAGTTCAAACGTTGTTTTAAATCTGCCTCGAGTCATAGCTTCCCGGTATGCACCACTGGTTTTACCTCAGAATATGAATGATATTCTTGCTGATTACCAAAGTAAAATACCTCTTTTTGATGGCACTCAAATCATTACAGCGTAGCAACATGTTGATAAAATGAATGATTTCTTTGACCTTCATGAGGTAGAGGCAGAAAATGTGACTATGACATTGTTTGTCCAAAGTTTTGGAGGTGAAGCTCGAAAATGGTTCAGAGCCTTACCAGCAGCCTCTATCCACACTTTTTTGGAGATGCATAGACAATTCCTAGACCAGTGGGAGGTAAAGAAAAACCCACTCCAAATTTTTTCTGAGTATAAAAATATCAAAAGGAATGTGGGTGAAAGTGTACAAGATTATTGTGTGAGGTTTAATGCACTGTATTATGCTATTCTGGCCAACCTCAAATCCCCCATGGGGTTATATTTGCTCAATTTTCTAGATGGTTTCGATGCTGACATGGCTTATCAGTTACGAGAACGAGATCCTGCCACACTTGAAGATATGCAGAAAAATGTTGTAAGCGTAGAAGCACATCTGCTGGCTAAAAGAGTACAGACGAGATTTGAAAAGAGAGTGACTGTAAAGGAGGAAGCATCTCCTGCAGATACTAAGATGGATACTTTGATCCGAATGGTGGAGAATATGGTTGACCGGTTGACTATTTCTGATAGACCCAAAACACCAATCAGGAATCCAAATTTCAGAGGACAACAGCAACTGCAATTCTGAATCAAGCAAAGGGAACATAAGATGCAAGACCAAACAGCACAACAACACCAGCTCAGAACTCCTCTGTTAAGTCCCTATATCACTAGTATAGTCCCTTATTATTGTTAGTGTAACCCCCGTATTGTTATTATTGAACCCTTGTAACACCCATTTTGTTATTATTGTGCCTTTAAATTAGTATTGTTAGGTCGGCTAGGATTACATTGTGGCCCACTAGGATTACATTATGGCCCCATGGACTCCTATATATAGAAAGGAGGTTTTGTAAATTGTATCATCCAAGAATTGTTCATTTATGTAATGTATTGGAGGTTTCCCCCTCGAAGTGGCTCATTTCTAAGGCGTTGATATCTCTTCTCTTCTCTTTTTGGAGCTGGTTACACAACATTTAGTATTAGAGCTTTGGATTCTAGGGTTTCGCTGCTCCAAACAGGTCATCGTGGCATTTTCGCTATAACTTTTTTTCTACAAAGCGTCAGAAGCTGAAATGTTTAGGGTGCGAAGCTGAAATATTGAGGAAGTTTTTCTGTAAATTTCAGAGCTTGGTTCGCAATATTTTTGGAGATATGATCTGTGGAAGTTAGGTCTTTTTTCAGGCTCCTAAAAAGGTCATCGTGGCATTTGCGCTATACAGAATTTTCTACGAAGTTTTAGAATCTTAAATTCACATGGTGCGAAGCTGCAATCCTGAGGAAATTTTTCAAAAAATTTCAGATCTTGGTTCGCAATATTTTTGGAGATATGATCTGTGGAAGGTAGTGCTTTTTCAGGCTCCTGAACTTCATCTCAAAGAGGTGATCGTGGGAAACGTTCAATAACTCTGTATCTGGGCATCGGATTGGAGTGCCGTAAAAATTGGCTGTAATTACACGGACTGCAGTTTCTTGGCTATCAATTTCAGAGACGAAGGACGAAACAGTGACACATGGAAATTCGTACAAGTTAGCTCTACTGAACCAGTCCAAAATTGGGTCATTGTGGGAGATTGGAAATAACTTTGTCTTGAAGAATCCAAATCAGATCATACCTGTGGCATTTGGAAGATAGTTCATAAGGATACTACAACAATTAATTTTAGATATTGAAGGTTCTCAATTACATAGATAATTCAATTTCAATACACAGCTCCTAAAAAGCAAGTAAAAGTTGAATTGATTCCAAGGGAATATTGTAGAATAGATATTAGTATTGGATTCTAAAATGGCCCCTAAAAATATTTCAACTCCCATTAAGCCTTTAGAATGCTCTACTGTGACTCATGAAGATGAAGAATGACAACATAACATATCAAAATTACAAGAGCAAGTGCAACAAATTTCGCTCTCGCAAAGAACAACAAAAAATGAAATGGAAGTTTTGAAGAAAGGCATGGAAGCTAAGATGAATGTTTTGGAAGCTAATATGGATGGCATGGAAGTGGGCATGGAAGCTAAGATTGATGACATGGAAGCTAAGATCGATGAAAACAAGAAAGAACAACGAGGCGTAATTGCACAATTATGCTCACTAGAAGTTCCGACATCAAAATCATCTATTTCTGCAGACCTCCAACAAGTCTTGGACAATCATTCCAAGGTGTTTGAAACTCCCAAAGGACTCCCACCTATTCGTGATCATGATCATGCTATTCATTTGATTCCAGGAAGTGTTCCTCCAAACATCAGGCCTTATAGATATCCTTACTTCCAAAAGAGCGAAACTGAACGTATGATTGCAGAAATGTTAGAGGCAGGTATAATTCAACCTAGTCAAAGTTCTTTTTCTGCTCCTATAGTATTGGTACACAAGAAGGATGGATCATGGCGAATGTGTCCGGATTATAGGGAGCTCAATAAGCTCACCATTAAAGACAAATTTCCCATTCCTGTGATTGATGAATTATTGGATTAATTACATGGAGCAATTTATTTTACCAAGTTGGATCTTCGTTCAGGATATCATCAAATTAGAATGAAGACTGAAGATATTCCAAAAACAACATTTCGAACTCATGAGGGTCATTATGAATTTCCGGTCATGCCTTTTGGCCTTACCAATGCACCTTCTACATTTCAAGGGTTGATGAATTCGATTTTCAAACCCTTCCTTAGAAAATTTGTGCTAGTATTTTTTGATGATATACTAATCTACAACAGGTCTTGGAAGGATCATGTTGAACATGTTGACAAGGTGCTCAAACTATTGTAGGAGAAACAATTATATGCAAAAAAATCCAAATGTTTCTTTGGAGTACAAGAGGTGGAATATTTGGGTCATATTGTATCTCACGAGGGTGTGAAAGTAGACCCTAACAAAATTAAAGCCATTAGGCAATGGAAAGTCCCCACAACCATAAAGAAGTTGCGAGGATTTCTCGGGTTAACATGGTATTATCACAAGTTTGTTAAGAATTATGGGAGAATAGAAGCACCTCTAACAACATTATTGAAGAAAGATCCATTTTCATGGACTCCTGAAGCAACTAAGGCCTTTGAACATCTTAAGGAGGCAATGTGCCATGCACCGGTCTTAGCTACGCCAGACTTCACAAAAACCTTTATTGTGGAATGTGATGCCTCAGGAAATGGAATTGGTGCAGTTTTAATGCAGGAAGGAAGACCCATTGCTTTTCAAAGTCGTCCAATCAAAGGAAAGTATTTACAGAAACCTATTTATGAGAAGGAAATGTTAGCAATACTACATGCACTAAAGAAATGGCGAACTTACCTAATGGGAAGACACTTCAAGGTAAAAACTGATCATGATAGCCTTAAACACTTTTTGGAACAAAGACTATCTTCAGAAGAGCAGCAAAAATGGGTCACAAAGATGTTGGGTTATGACTTTGAAATAATCTACAAAAAAGGAAAGCTTAATGTTGTTGTAGATGCACTCTTAAGAAAGAATGAAGAGGTGGAAGCATTGCTTTGTGCCATTTCTATTATCCAACCAGATTGGATAACCGAAGCAAGAGATGAATGGAAGAAGGACAAAGATGTATGGACACTCATTCAAAAGTTGCAGCAAGATCCTAGTACATCCGATACATTTAGTTGGAAAAATGATTCCTTATGGTACAAAGATCGCTTATATCTTTGTAAGAATTCCCAACTAAAACAAAAGATTCTTCTCGAATTGCACACTTCTCCTTTAGGAGGACACTCAGGATTTTTAAAAACTTACCACAGGGTGAAGAAAGAATTTTTTTGGGATGGCCTTAAATCTGATATTCGAAAGTTTGTGGCGGAATGTTTGGTTTGCCAATAGAATAAAGTGGAAACAATTAAGACCCCAGGACTTCTACAACCTTTATCCATTCCAGGTCAACGTTGGGAGGAGATTTCAATGGATTTTATCACAGGTTTACCTAAGTCCGAAGGAAAGAGTGTCATCATGGTGGTAGTTGATAGAATTACCAAGTATGCACACTTTTGTGCATTATCTCATCCATTTAAAGAAAGTATAGTTGCTACTACATTTATGGACATAATTCAAAAGATACATGGAAGCCCAAGGGTCATTGTGAGCGACAGAGATCCCATTTTTACCGGAAATTTTTGGACGGAGTTATTTTCTTGTTTGGGTACTCAATTAGCTCATAGCTCATCTTATCATCCTCAATCTGATGGTCAAACTGAGATAGTAAATAAATGTTTGGAAGGATATCTTCGTTGTTTTGTATCTGATAAACAAACACAATTGGTCAAGTGGTTACCTCTTGCTGAATGGTGGTATAACACTTCCTTCCATACTGCAGCAAAAATGACCCCATTTATGGCACTTTATGGATATCATCCACCATCCATCACATCACCTTTAAGGGAAAATTCGAAGGTTCAAGCAGTGGAAGATCACATCGAGCATCAGCAAGAAGTTCTCCAACTCTTAAAGGATAACCTGAATTTGGCACAAAATCGAATGAAACAACAGGAAGATCAACATAAGAGAAGTTTTGATGTAGGAGATTGGGTATTTTTACGGCTGCAACCATACAAACAAATTTCCCTCAAGCAAGCTAATAAGGATAATAAATTATCACCAACGTACTATGGTCCTTACAAGGTGTTGCAAAAGATTGGTTCTATGGCATACAAATTGGAGCTTCCTGCTTCTTCGCGAGTACATCCAGTTTTCCATGTTTCATGCTTAAAGAAGGTTATAGGTGAAAATCTTCCAGCTCAAACAATATTTCCAGAACTTGATGAGGAAGGAAAAATCATATTGGAACCTGAAGCGGTCACGGAAACAAGAACTCGACAACTACGGAATCGATCAATTTCAGAGTATCTCATCAAGTGGAAGAACTTACCCACCGAAGATTCTACATGGGAGGATGAGAATTTTATACAGAAGCACCCAGAGCTACTCAAGTGTTGAGGACAACACTTTTTTTGAAGGAGAGGGGCATGTTAGGTCCCTATATCACTAGTATAGCCCCTTATTATTGTTAGTGTAAACCCCTTATTGTTATTATTGTACCCTTGTAACTCCCATTTTGTTATTATTGTGCCCTTAAATTATTATTGTTAGGTCGGCTAGGATTACATTGTGGCCCACTAGGATTACATTATAGCCCCATGGACTCCTATATATAGAAAGGAGGTTTTGTAAATTGTATCATCCAAGAATTGTTCATTTATGTAATGTATTGGAGGTTGCCCCCTCGAAGTGGCTCATTTCTAAGGCGTTGATATTTCTTTTCTTCTCTTTTTGGAGCTGGTTACCACTAGTTTTACCTCAGAATATGAATGATATGCTTGCTGATTACCAAAGTAAAATACCTCTTTTTGATGGCACTCAAATCATTACAGCGTAGCAACATGTTGATAAAATGAATGATTTCTTTGACCTTCATGAGGTAGAGGTAGAAAATGTGACTATGAGATTGTTTGTCCAAAGTTTTGGAGGTGAAGTTCGAAAATGGTTCAGAGCCTTACCAGCAGCCTCTATCCACACTTTTTTGGAGATACATAGACAATTCCTAGACCAGTGGGAGGTAAAGAAAAACCCACTCCAAATATTTTCTGAGTATAAAAATAGCAAAAGGAATGTGGGTGAAAGTGTACAAGATTATTGTGTGAGGTTTAGTGCACTGTATTATGCTATTCTGGCCAACCTCAAATCCCCCATGGGGTTAGATTTTCTCAATTTTCTAGATGGTTTCGATGCTGACATGGCTTATCAGTTACGAGAATGAGATCTTGCCGCACTTGAAGATATGCAGAAAAATGTTGTAAGCGTAGAAGCACATCTGCTGGCTAAAAGAGTACAGACAAGATTTGAAAAGAGAGTGACTGTAAAGGAGGAAGCATATCCTGCAGATACTAAGAAGGATACTTTGATCCGAATGGTGGAGAATATGGTTGACCGGTTGACTATTTCTGGTAGACCTAAAACACCAATCAGGAATACAAATTTCAGAGGACAGCAGCAACCGCAATTCTGAATCAAGTAAAGGGAACATAAGACGCAAGACCAAACAACACAACAATAGCAGCTCAGAACTCCTCTGCAGCCAAATTATGTTCAGGGAATGGAACAGATGATGATGATGATCCGGTAGTTGAAGCTAATCATTTTTTCACTGTCGATGGTATGCCCATTTTTCTGACAGACGATGAAGAATATGTTGTTGTCCCAGACACTCAAAGAGATGAAGACTTCATATTGGCAAATGACGTAGTTTTAGAGGAAGAGTCTGATTATTATCAACGAGGATATATGAATGCTTTGACAGCACGGCAGAAGCAGTATTCTTTGAGGAGTAGAGATGTGCCAATCAACCCCATTTAGAAAAGGAAAGAGCTGCTATCAAAGAATGACTCTTCAAACATTCAAAGGAAAGGGAAAGAACCTGCTGATCTGACTTCCAGCAAATTACCCTCGAAAAATAACATTGCAAACAAGAAGAATAATTAGCCAAGTGCAGTGAAGGAGGAAGTGGACAAGAAAGATCTTCCCGTCAAAGCGGTAGAAAAAGTTTCATCTTTTAATTTAGAAAATGAAATTGCTAAGTTGCAGGAGTCCATTCCCTTAGCTGAGTTGGTGAAGAACAACACTTATAAACATCAGGTATCCAGAATTTTGCAAATAGACCCTATGTTAGATATTTTAAATGTTTAATATGATCATCTTGAACTCATTTTTGGTCCTGCCATAGAAGGTCAGTCTGAAGATAGTGAAGTTCCTCCCTTTTACTCGAGTCTCAGATTGCATGAGTACATTTTACACAATGCTATGTTGGATTCCGGAGCTTCTCACAATTTGATGCCTAAAGCCATTATGGAAAATTTGGGTCTTGATATTACCCGCAAATACCATGATTTATACTCCTTTGACTCCTGTAGGGTCTGTTTTATTGGTATTATCAAAGACTTGGTAGTATCTTTAGATCAAATCCCAGCCAAGAATGCTTTGATGGATGTGGTTGTTGATGATGTTCCACCACGGTTTGGTATTCTTTTGTCCAAATCGTGGGGTGCAAAAATTAAGGGAACTAAACAACTTGATTACTCTGATGCTACCATTCCCGTGTTCGGTCAATTGAGAAAGCTATATACGGAGAAGAAAATGAAATATATGATCACTAGCAAAGAGAAGCCAGTTAATCATCTAATAAATGTTGTATATACAGATTTAGAATCATTTGTGCTATATTCAGATAATGGATTGAATGATGAAGATGTTCAGTTAGTAGAAGTATATGAGGTACCAGGAATTTCAGAGAATTTTAGGGAAGTCCTTAAACAGGAAAAAGAAAAAGTAGCAAGCCTTTCTGAGCTTTCAACCTGCCAACAGCAAAAGTTCAGTGAGCAAAAGAAAAATGAAGAGATCAATCAAGGTAAAGTAGAGAAAGAAACGAAATTTCAACATCTAGAAGAGGAGGAAGGCCTTTGGAGCATGGATTTTGATAGAGTTGTTGGTAAGGACAGTGTTGGTATAGGAATATAGATTCAGAGCCCTATTTTCCAACCTAACAGAGTTCCTAGTAATGTTAGAGTATGTGCTTATAAGTTGGATTTTGACTTCTCTAACAATGAAGCAGAGTATGAAGCGTTGATTGCAGGTCTAAAATTTTTGAAGAAGTTAAATGCAAAAAGGATTTCTGTCTATGGAGATTCATAGTTGGTAATCAAATAGGTAAAAGGAGAGTATCAAGAAAATCATCCGTGATTGAGAGCCTAGAGAAATGCAGTCCTAGACATCCTAAGAATGTTTTCTGAATATACTTTGACAACATACTCTGACTTCATAATGTTATTGCAGATTCACTCGCCACTACTACAAGCAATTTGAAGATTCCAATGAACTCCAACAACAAATTTTAAATTCATGTCAAACATCAGCCTGCTATTCCGGATAATTTAGGGTATTGGCAATTGTTTTGGGATGACAAAGAAATCAATTATATTTTTCAAAATGAAGGAAAATTCAAGGATGCTTCCATAGATGGTGATAATGATACCGATGAACAAGAGATTGAAGCAAATTAGATGGACATTTTGCAGCTGAAAGATAATGTTATTCCTAAAGGTCTCATACCTTTGGAGGAGCTTTTTGATTAAGATGATGTTGCAAGAAATTCGAGCTTGGTGCCTACTGATAAAGGAGTTGAGTATGTCAATCTTGGAACAGCTGACAAGCCTAAATTTGTGAAGTTATCAAAATCATTGTCTCCCAAGGTAAAAGCCCAATATGTTAAATTAATTTCTAAATTTTTTGATGTTTTTGTGTGGGATTATTCAAATTTGAAGGTATATGACAAAAATATAAGTCAGTATACTATTCCTATCAAGCTGGATTAGAAGCCATTTAGACAAAAGCTGAGAAGGATCAATCCAAAGCTGCTTCCATCCATTGAAAAAGAGGTAAACAGATTGTTCAAAGCTGGTATCATTTTTCCAATTAGATTTTCTGATTGGATTTCGAATTTAGTCCCGATATGCAAAAATACAAGAGAAATAAGGTTGTGCATAGATTTCCAGAATCTCAATAAAGTATACTTAAAGGATAACTATCCACTTCCGAAGATGGGTCATATTCCGCAAAGAGTAGTTGGAGCATCACAGGTGTCACTACTCGATGGTTACTTAGGCTATAATCAGATCTTAGTGCATGAAAAATACCAATACAAAACTGCTTTTACGACACCTTGGGGAATTTTTCAGTACGCCAAAATGCCATTTGGATTGAAGAATGTTGGAGCCACTTTTCAGTAAGCAATGGACATCACTTTTGCTAATGAGAAGGATGTTTTTCTAGTTGTTTATTTAGATGATTTGATAGTAATTTATAGTTCTGATGATGAACACCTGCTCCACCTGAGGATTGTATTTCAGATATGCAGAAAGTTTGGGATTTCTCTCAACCCGAAGAAAATTATTTTTGCTATGGATGAGGGCAAGCTTCTTGGTCATATCATTTCTAAAGACGGTATCTGCATTGATCCTTCCAGATTGGAGGCAATTAAACACATAGATTTTCCACGTAACAAAAAGGAGATTTAGGAATTCAATGGTAAGATGAACTTCTTACACAAATTTATACCCAATTTGGTGGAACATTTACGAGAAATGACTCATATGTTGAAAAAGGACAACATTGGCAAATGGAGTGAGGATGGTATGAAGTCATTTAATTTCGTAAATTTTTATTTTTCCAAAGCCCCAGTCTTGATTAGTCCCGATTACACTCAAGATCTCATTATATTTTCATTTGCATCGGAGCATACCATGGCTACAGTATTGATGCAAAAGAGAGATTAGATCGAACAACCCATTTCCTTTTTTAGTAGGACTATTCGAGATGCTTCCTTGCAGTATAATATAATTGAAAAACAAGCATTGGCTCTTATGAAATAATTAAAGGATTTTAGAGTGTACATTCTGCATTCACATACCATAGCATATGTTCCTAATGCAGCAGTAAAAGATGTTCTGTTGCAAACTGATCCAGAGGGAAGAAGAGGTAAGTGGATAGCAGAAATGTTGGAATATGATTTGGAGATTAAACCCACAAAGTTAATTAAAGGAAAAGGCTTGGAAAAACTAATGGCACAATCAAACCTACGTGCCTTGGACATAAATCTCATAGCAGCAATGTCGAAGAATGAGGATGATTGTTTGATTATTCCAGTTTCAGAAATTTTTCTCCAATCACCATGGTATTCAGACATAGTTTATGTTCTTCAGCATCTTTCACCACCTTCAGGGATGTCTAGAAGCAAAGGTAGATCCCTAAAAGTCAAGTCTGCTAAATTCTATATTTTAAACAGTGCCCTTTATTGGAAAGATCCGGGAGGTTTTCTACTTAACTGTTTGGTTGAAGACGAAGCTCAGCAGGTGATGCATGACTTTCATAAAGGTGATTGTGGTGGTCATTTGTTTTGGAAAATAACAGCTGACAAATTATTGAGAGTAGGATATTATTGGCCGACTCTATTTTCAAATTTGTATAAAACAGTGATGAGCTACCATGAGTGTCAATTTTTTTAAGGAAAAAGGAAACTGCTTCTTCTTCTTTTGAAACCAGTTTAAGTAAATACACCTTTCCAACAGTGGGGACTTGATTTCATAGGGGAAATCCATCCCAAATCATTAGCACAAAATCGATGGATCTTGACAGCCACTGATTATTTCACCAAATGGATTGAGGCCATTCCAGCAAGGTAGGCCATGGATACGCTAATTATTCAATTTTTAGAATAAAATATCTTGTCTCATTTTGGTTGCCCTCACAATATCATAACAGATAATGTAGCGGAATTTAAATCCAAGAAGATGGTGGAGTTTTGCCATAGGTACAATATTATATTGGGTCATTCAACAACATACTACCTGCAAGGCAACATATTGGCAGAGTCATCAAATAAGACTTTGGTGAATCTAATAAAAAAAAATTTGGAAGCGAATAAGAAGAATTGGCATCGGAAACTTGTTAACACATTATGGGCCGACAGAGTTAGTAGCAAGAAATCCATAGGTATGTCACCATTCGAATTGGTTTATGGCATTGATTCAGTATTTCCTACATCACTTACAGTTATGGTCATGAGATTACTACAAGAAGTTGGCAATGAAGAGGATGATATTCAGCGAAGGATCAATCAAATGATCCACCTTCAGAAAACAAGGGAAGAATTTTCTTAGAATACTTTCTGGTTGCAGAAAAAAATAAAGAAGATCTATGACCGCAAAAACAAAGTAGAAAAATTTTAGTTAGAAGATGTGGTGCTGAAGTGGGATGCATGAAATGAGGACAAAGGAAATCATGGTAAGTTCGATAACCTATGGAAAGGACCGTATAATATTTCAACATACAGAGGACATATTGTTTTTCTTCTCACAAATATGGATGGTCAAGATTGCCCAGGAGGGCCAGTGAATGGTAGACTCTTAAAGCACTACTACTTTTAAGGTGGTTCTCTGAAATTATGTCACAGTCATTGTACATAACATTTTCATTTTTGGTAAGATTTCAGGTACACAGTCATTGAAGCTTGGGGCCCAAAGCGAAGGATATAAAATTTGAATGATATGTGTAAGGTTTCTCAGGTTTTGATTTAATTTACAGTCATTGTTTGAGTCACGAGTCAGTCTACATTGTGTCAGTTTTCAGTCTTTGAAGTATTTTTACCGTATTTCCCAGTAGATAAGGCTACTAGGTCTATGGTGTTCTTGGCACCTCCAAGCAGCTACCATCCCCATTGGAGCTAATGTTAGTGTCAGTCTTGTCATACTGCCATTAGTGATCAAAATCTTCTCTTTTTGCATTTGCATAGCAGGAGTCTCATACTATAATTTTTTTTAGGTTCATGGATCCACTGATGGTTGGGGTCACTTCAGTTTTCCCCCATAAAAAATACTTGTTCGTTGTCCTCTCTATGGTCTTCGGTCATGATTCATTTTCACTCTGCACTCATTTTATTAGTTCTTATGGTTTGGTCTCATTGGGTTTTAGGGTTCCACCATAGTCAAATTGATGATGAAAGTATCAATAAATATCAGAGGATATGAGGATTCCAAATAAAATCAAAGCATAGTATCTAGAAAATTCAAAGAGTTGTTCTTTTAAGCTTAATAAAATTTTCACCTCAAAACCATGTTATGAGGTGAAAACAAGGTATTTTTTTTTCTTATGTAATTTTATGTTTTCATATGTAATAAGTTGAACCTCCAAGGAGCTGCCATCTCCATAAAGTCAATGTTAGTTCCACTCTTTGTAGGCTGTAATCATGGGCTTTTACTCTGCCTATTTTTCAGAGGTGTTATGCACATGATTTTCAGTACAAATCATATTCTAAGAAGGACCATCCGAAGCAGCTCAGAAAAATCTTTACAAAGGTATATCACACTCCCGAAATCAGATTCTCGATCTGAAAATATGCCCAAATGAATAAATGACTCAAAAGGTACAGCTTTTCCCTTTTTCCAGTACTTCACTGGCTTTTAACTTTAAAATCCTTAACTTTCTATGTATTTTTCCTTTAATTCAAAGTCCTTTTTTCCTTTGTATTGTCCTCTCCTACAACCTCAATGCGACTGCTCATCGTCGATGCGATCGCATCGAAACATCACCCATCGCATTATTGAAATTTCTGCAGCACTTAACTCCATCGTCCATCTTCCGTCGATGCGATAATCCTCCATCGCATCGCGCGATCACACCACCCTCTAGCACTTAATTCCTTCTTCCCATTTTCCGCCGATGTGAACATCGCACCATCGCACATCGCTCTATCGCCAGTCGCTCCATCGCATCACACCATCCTCCATCGCTCCATCACTCATCACATCGCACCATCCTCCATCGCTCCATCGCTCATCTCATATCACAATTTCCTCCGCCCAAAGTATTCCTGCTCCTCTTCCATTTGTGATTGCGATTCCCATGGCCCACCATTTCTCTCTCCGCTCTTTTCAAAGGAAAAAGGGTTTTTCTCCGTGAATGAGGCATATTCGTTTCGTTTGTTTAAAAGGGTTTTATTTAGCAAAAGCAAAAGGTGCTCTTGAAAGCCGTGAGCAAGAGTAAAGACATAAATCACTTCAGCACCAGCCCATGAATGGCAGCAAACGATAAATGTGGTGGAAAATTGGTTTCAGTTTTGTTTTCTTTCCATTGGATGGAGTAAATGTAATAGATAATACTTCTAGATGGTCGAGTGTACAATTTCCTCTCTTTCAGAGGTATATTGTTGGGTTTTTCTATCTTTAGGTTTTTGTTTGGGGGCAGGTGAAACAAATCCTCTTTTTATGGATTTTCCCCCTGAGGCTAGTCTATTTAATATAATTTTTCAGTCATTTGTGAGGGGTTGGAATCATTTGGATGCTCTAAGCTTGATTGTACATTATTTGTAATCGGTTTGGCATGAAATTAATAAGATTTACAACTATTTTTATGGGATCCCTGTGGTATGGAATTTTAGCACAGTTTCTTCCTTTGTAATCATTTTTTAAATGTTTTATGTATGCCATCATTCATTCCATTCATTCTATTGAATTCTTTCAAGTTAGATGGGTATAATCCATTGTTATAGTGCTCTACCTTGGGAAATCATTCAATATTTTATGTTTTCTACTATTTGAGAAGGATTCATCTCATATGCCCTCCTCAGCTCCTCATTGGTCTTAAGCACTTCACATGATTAAGCCAAAGTTGTTAAAGTTCATGCCTACCTTGCCCCGTAAAATATCGTGCATTTCTTATTTAATCTCCCAGACTTAAACTGCCCAGCTACATCTGATCCATCAAACACCAACAAAATCTATCAAAAACTTTCGAGCTACTATACCTAGCCTAAAATCTTTTTTCCGTAGTCATCCTTGACTGATATTCCTTATGGAGAGAGCCCTCTCCCTGCCTTGTAGGGCTAGCTACAAGGTTAGGTGTGGTTTTTGGTTACCCTGGCTTTTCCTTCCTTCAGTCTGAGGTCAATCTAGGCGATGACAGGTAGTCAGCTCTAAGATTTTAATGGATTTTATTGATCAACATATAATTACCAGGTTTGGCTTAACTAACTCCATCGTGTTTGATAATACTTCCTACTTTTCCATAAATTGTTTGACTAGATTTGTACTAATTAGAGGTTATAAAATTATTATTTTGCCAATTACTATCCAGAAGAAAATGGATTAGTTGAGTCCACCAATAAGAAGCTCTTAATAATAATCAAGAGAACGATTGATGATAACCAAAATAATTGGAATAAGGCCTTGATATTTTCTCTATGGGATGATAGGATTACTCATAAATATCCTTTAAAAACTTCTCCTTATCACTTAGTATATGGGAAACATGATATCCTATCCACTAACTTAGCTTTTCCTTCACTATAACTAGTGCAGTACATTGAGTAACAACGTTTCTCTTCCTTACAATTAAGATTGTCCCAAATTTTAAAAATTGAAGAGGAAAGAGATAAATCCAAACAGATCCATACCTAGCATCAGAATACAATCAAGTCTTGGTTTGATACAAGTTCAGTGGGTAATAAAAATTTTAAAATCGATGACCTAGTTTTGAAATGGGATAAAGCCCACTAGGAAAAATGAAAAGACACAAAGTTGCAGAAAATTTTTCTTGTTCCATTTTAGATCATTAAAAAAATTTCCCATCCACCTTTATTCTTCAATATTTATAGGGTAAGAGAGATCTCTGCTCGTGAATGGGAAAATATTGAAAAAATATTTCTTGTGAAGAATGCATATTCTAATTGTAAATATGTAAATAAGCATATGTACATATCAGTGTTCTTAGATTAGTTTTTTTGAATAATACCCATTTGAATTCGTATTTTGGTTTATATAAATATAGTCTATAATAATTAATATGAAATTTATCATTAAAATGAGATTATTTAGAAATAAATTACTACATTGAAAGTTAAGATAAGATCTATTGTGAACTCTAATAGCTTTACTTCCATTGTTTTGTGAAAAGATCATAACTCATATCATTACAAGATCTTTTTATCATTGTACCTATCATTTAATTATAAAAAAAAATGAAGACTACTTCAAAGCTGGAGCACCTTATGAATTAATTTGTCATCCATAACTGTTAAGGAGTGGTTTTACCTCCCCATTGATGAATATTAACATTTTTAGAGTGTAATTCAAAAATATTTAAACTTGAAAGATAAGGGGTCTCATTATGAGCCAGCTCACCTTGATGATGGCGAACTAATTCTATTAACATTATCGCATTTGGATAACGTGCAAAGATAATGGCTTATAGTATAAAAGGAGGTAATACAAGAGGTCTCATCATGAGCCGACTTGTTCAATATCATTAAACTTGTGAATGACATTGTCATTTTCTGGTCACCAAGATGTGATAGTGCCTTTCAAGTAATTCAAATAATTTTTTTAAGAGAATATTAATAGCTATAAATATCTAGTACATTGGATGGGATACTGGTATTATTTGGTTAAATGGTAACCTTGTCGACGTTATCGACTTCTGCTAGCAAAAATCACTCTACCAGTGAGAAAAGGTATATCTTAATGTGAATGTTTAATAGTTCTTTATTTTAACTTTCTAACTGATACAATCACAAACAATGATAATATTGGTTCTTATACATTATGAGCTATGAATTTTACAAAGAGATGGGTTTTTTTCTAATGCAGAGTTATTTCAAACCATCTAAGTCTGAACATCTTGGTCTCTCTAAGTCTTATTTCTTTAATTGATTACAATTTCATTTGTTTTAGCAGAGATAATTGTTTCACCTAGTGTGTTGGAAATTTTTGTAGCATTCAAAAACCCCCCAATTTATATAATTAGTTTCAATAATAAATGGGGACCCTTTCGATTTCATATTTCGTTAAACTTTTAACCTTAGGAAATAATCAATAAATTAGGATTGGTTATCATAATTTTCGTAAGATTTAACACTCTCCCTTTTTATCAGAACATTATATTGGGGTTTTTAAAACCAACCTAATACAAAGTTTCAATGATTTTATGGGCCCTACTCATAAAGGAAACATTGCAAGAAAACTTTATGATGATCAAAACCAACTCATATCATAACTTTTCTTTCAAGTTACTTATGATAAAACATAATATCGATGGGATTTTCCCTAATTTGTACATCATTTTTAAAGAAATATTTGTAAAAGGTTTTGATTAAATTTTTTCATGGAACATTATTATAATATCCCACCAAACCCACAAAGATATAGGAAAAAACACTTCATATTGTAACTTTCAGTCATCGTAACTTTCTGACGAAGTATGTTACAATTATGATATCAATTGTTCTGATACCCCACGCCTCTGATACCACTCTTCCCCGATAATCATTTACCCCTGATGTAATTTAATAATATTTTACTTAGTATATAAAAATCCTTTATATCAAATATATTTCATGAAGGCATTCCTTAGGAACTCCAGACATACCACATCCCTGATATATTTTCCCACCTTTTATCAGAACCTCTTTGAATTGTTATAACCGTTATATTGGAGCTTTTCTTATCAAAAGATTTGAATATCATAATTCCTTAATTCAAATCCTTTTGATATTGTTTCTTCTGATAAGGTGATATGACCAGAAAAATTCATTGCACACTTGTACATTCAATGATTGGGGATGCATCAGTAATTTTTATCAGAAATATAAAAAGCTCATATTTAATTCATTATCATTTGTAGAATTTGATAAAAAGGAAAACTTTTCTATTGTAAATTTGATTTGTTCCAAGTATAAAAAAAAGGATAGTATATCGCTCATCTATGTGTTTGTGTTATAGGGTAATTCAGATTCTCACAATTCTGAGGAATTGTCAAAAGAGGAAAAAGGAAATAAGAAAAATCCCACACAACAACATCCTGTTGCTCTCGGTATTGAACAAAAGGATTACCATGCTGATACTTCTAGATTTTTTTTTGTTCGAGGGATTCTAGGCATTCATCATGGGAAGTAATATATCGATATTTTGAAGATAAAAAGCCTATAGTTAAAAAGCGAGTAGTAATTGTTGATGAATCTGTTCCAGTTTCGGAGGCCACTTTCAGTGATGCAACCAATTCCTTCCTTCATAGAATTACAACCCGACCAAAAATTTTACCCTATACCAACATGGTCTGATGGGTTGTTTATAGCTTGAATATTGTTGATAGGAGAATAACCAGGAACAAAGGCACGGTCATTGGGTCATTTTCCAGTGAGGATTTCTAGAGCACGTATCATATACTATATCCTCAATTGAAGTATTCTAAATTCTACATTGCAACATTCCTCAAAGAACATGGGCTTACATTGGAGTGACTAAAAGGATGGAAGCGTAATTTTAATAAGCATACAAGTGAAGAACGAGGTAAGTACATTGTCGCCTCCCTTACACAGCCTTAATCTCAAATTGGTGCAATGATGTGTAGAATTTATGCTATTCCTATTCCTGAGAAATTTTCAAACCAATGGTTACCTTTAATTGATGGGGGCTCTGAGGGGTATATATTTGTTTGGGGGAGAATCTTGTATGATAATTTAGCCACACACAGCCTGGCGTTTAGAATTGGTAGTCACATTTCTCCAAATAAATTTTCTCCTTTTTATATGAGTGCATATATTATGGATTCTTTGTGTTTCACTATGGATTTATAATCTAGAGGATGGAAATGGACTCTACAAGATCCAAATCCTAAACCTTTCTACCACGATGTTCTATGGGATTCCAAATATCATTAGAATATCTACAAGATTTTCTATACGGTTATCCTGCTAATATATAAAATATTATTTGATACCAAATGACCCTAGATATCCCAAGAAGTAGGAAATGATCATGTAGGAATAGGGAAATGGTTTGGAAAATAATCCTTCACTTACATCTGATTATATGGGATTTTGGATACAACTCATGTATTGTCATTGTTTGTCCTGGAAAAACTACTATGCAGGGATATTTCCTACTAGATTGTAGGCAATGGTATTGATAATGTTCTAATGGAAGCTAATAATAAGATGTGGCGCCCTTTCTCAGCTGAGTTTTAAAATTATGGCTTGGATAATTATAAGTGTGAAGTAATTGAGATTTGAGATATTGAAGATCTTACCTTTCCTACTGTGCCAAATAGGAAATATGATCCTTATCAAGTTCTCAAGAATATTACAACAAAACAAAATATTAGGATGTTTATGCATGAGGCTGATATGTTTGATGATTTGGTTGAGAAAATTCCTTATTATTCCATGGTCCTCCAATATGCTAAAGAAAAGCTAAATCTTAAGGAAATGAATCAATTTCTTCAATACGGGGCTTCTACGTTGGTCAATTTCCCTAGGGATTCATTGCAGGTTTCTTAAGAGATAGTAGTTACTGAAGTAAATGATCTTACACACTCTATTGAGTCTTCTTATCCAAAAAAAATTCAGTTTTATACCTCTTTACCTCTTCTTATAAGTTTAGGGCCTTGAACTTTGCAACTAGTACATCTCAAGTTGTTTATAATACTCCACATATAAAGGTGCATGAATTTTTAAAGAATCTTGAACAAATTTTCAAGAAAGAGAAGGATGTTAGAGAGCCTTCAGAGTGTTAGATCCCTATATTAACAGTGTAGTACCTTATTGTTGTTAGTGTAGCCCCCTTATTGTTATTTTTGTACCCATGTAGCCCCATATTATTATTATTGTGCCCCATAAAAGTCACTATTGTTATTTTTGTGCCCTTACATTATTATTGTTAGGTCGGCTAGGATTATATTATGACCCCATGGACTCCTATATATAGAAAGGTGGTTTTTTCATTTGTATCATCCAAGAATTGTTAATTTATGTAATTTAAAGAAGGTTTCCCCCTCAAAGTGGCTAATTTTCAAAGCGTTGATATCTCTTTTCTTCTATTTTTGGAGTTGGTTTCATAACATTTGGTATCAGAGCTTTGGATTCTAGGGTTTCACTGCTTCAAACAGGTCATCGTAGAATTTTAGTTATAAATTTTTTTCTACGAAGGTTCAAAAGCTAAAAAATTTTTTTTTTTAAGAAATCCCATTGAACCTCATGTAAAAATTTCAGATGTTGGCTCACAATATTTTCGCAGATACGATTTGTGGAAGTTAGGGTTTTTGCAGGCTCCCAAATTTCATCTTAAAGAGGTGACCATGGGAAAATCGTTATAACTCTCTCTCTGAGCATCAGATTTAAATTTTGTAAGAGGTGGTTAAAATCACATGGACTGTAGTTTACTTTATATCAATTTCTTATCCGAAGGAGGAAAAAGTGACACGTGGAATGTCGTATAAGTTCGCTCTACTGAACCCTTCCATAATTAGGTCATAGTAGGAGATTAGGCATAACTTTGCCTTAAAAAACATAAATAAGGTCAAACATGTGGCATTGGAAAGAGGAATCAAAGGGCTAATGAAAGACATAAATTTAAATATTTAAGATCTGAAATAACAAATATTAATTAGGTTCAATATAGACCTCCTAAAAAGTAATAAAAAGGTGTGTATGTTTTAAACAAGTTTTCATAAATTTTGCTTGAAAAACAGTTTGAAGTGATTCCAAGGGAATATTGAAGCATACATATCAGTATTGAGTTATGTAATTCCTCCCAAAAATAAATCCACACCCATTAAGCCCTCATAAGACTCTACTATGATGCATGACATGGAAGAATTTCAATATGATGTATCAAAACTACGATACCAAGTGCAAAAAATTTCGATATTACGAAGAGAAGCAAAAGATGACATAGATGGTTTAAAAGTAGAAATGGAGGGTAATTTGGATGGTTTGAAGGATCAAATGAAAGCTAATATGGATGAAAAATAAGTGGAATATCACATCGTGCATCAAAAAAAAGTTCCCCAACTCTCAAAGGATAACCTAACTTCGGTGCAAAATCGAATGAAACAATAGGAAGATCAACATCGTAGTGAAAGAATTTTTGATGCAATCACAAAAAAAAGGACTCAAAAACTATCAAATATATCAATTTTAGATTATATTAGCAAGTGGAAGAACTTACCTGTTGAATATTCCACATGGAAGGATGAGAATTTTATACCTAAGCACTGAGAAATAGTCAAGCGTCGAGGACAACATTTGTTTGAAGGAGAGGGGCACGTTATATCCCTATATTACTAGTGTAATTCCTTATTGAAGTTAGTGTAGTCCACTTATTTTTATTTTTTTACCCATATATCCCCCATATTATTATTATTGTGCCCCATAAAAATCCACTATTTTTATTGTTGTGCCCTTACATTATTATTTTTAGGTCAAGTAGGATTATATTGTGACCCCATGGACTCCTATATATAGAAAAGAGGGTTTGTCACTTTTATCATCAATAATTTTTCATTTATGTAATGTAAAGGAGGTTTCCCCCTCGAAATGGCTGATTTTAAGGCATTTATATCTCTTTTCTTCTATTTTTGGAGTTTGTTTCATAACACAGAGGATAGATATACATAAGTCATTCCAGCTTTACATTCTTCCAAGGCAGTTTTGAAGGTAGAGGAAATTCCTCCATTAGATATATTTTACAGCCCTCAACAAAAGGTTATAGTAAAAATGGAAAGGAAAAAGAGAAATATCGATCAATCTCAGACTTTAGTGCCATGTAATGCATCCTTTGAGGTCCTATGGAAATTTTTATCTACTGGTAGAGAGAAATTGTGAAGGCTACCCATTTACAAGTGATTATGCATCAACCACTATTGAAAAATATGCATAGGTCCAACAAAAACTTAAGGAAAAAGAACAAATAATTGTTTTCTTGGAAAAAAGTGTGGAAATAGAGAAGGAACATATTTCATAGAAATGGAAATCTCAAGCAACAAAATTGCAGCAGATATTTGATGCTCTTAAAATTCAACATGATGCACAATTTAAGGTCAGGGGTGCATAAATACAAGATCCATAGGAAAGGATTCAAGAGTTGTGATCCAATCTATAATTAACCGAGTTTAAAAAAGAGGAAAAATAGTTGAATACTCTTCTAGCCCAACAACACATTGTCTTTTACTAGAAATTGGCATTCATCAATGATGAGTGTAAAGTTGTGGAATATTTGATGAACCAAATTTATGATGTTATGAATTATTCTAAGGATATTGAGGAGAATATTTTTTGTTTTCTGAGTTGGTAGGAAAACGAGGAATGAAGATCGACCAACCTAAATAAGATCGAGAAAAATCATAAGTAAATCATCTTGCGAGAATGGGATATATTACTTAAGAAAACATAACATTTTGTTTCTCAAGCCCATGACATTTCGAATAGTATAACTAAAGAAATAACTGAGAATATACTTCAATCTAATCTAATCTCATTTTTCTCTGAAGGCTCTTTATCGTATGTCAAATTCATAATGAAAGCATGGCAAGTGTCCTCCAATAAAAGAGTTGATATTATAGAACAACAGGAAAAAATTTATTTGGAGTCACATTGGAAATTCTTGGTTAAGCCTCACAATCAGTGGCTCATGTTCCAATGTTTATCAAATACCACTACTCAAATTCTTCTAGCACTTAGGAGGACAATCATCCTCCTAGGCTTGGAACTTTATTGTAACTACATGCTAAAGTTTGAATTTATTGTGTCTACTATTAGGAAATATTTGGAAAGCTTTTTTAGTTTTCTATCTTGATGATTTTTTAATGAAACTATACATTTTCACTCATTGATATAGACTAGGTTATGAATTTTGTAACAAAGTTGAAAGTTTAAGTTGCACTATTGTATCTTATTTTTTATTAATCTAAAGTTGAACCACCGCCATTCTATCATGAGAAGATCAATGGTATATCAGGTACTATTATCCCTTGCCTATTTATTTTCTTAGTTATAATGGTATTCTTATATTATTCATGATATATGTTTGAAATGATCTCTCATAATCAGTATTGATATGTATGATTGGAAAATATTAACTATATGTGAATAATGGAATCTATTTATGTGTTATGATTCAATAACTAATTTAATTAACTCTTCAATTAAATTATTCTTCTTTCAATGACTTATATTCATAATGACGTGATAATCTAAATTGTCATGTTAATTGTGAAATCTTTATAAAACACATATTTTATTAATATTTCCCTAGATAAGCAAATAGATAGCTAATAATAGTAATAAGTTCTATTTCAGTATTTTTCCATATTAGAGTAATACATCCTTAATCACAATATTTTTAATTAGCTTATATAGAGGGAAATTTGTCCTGTAACTTTAGTGTGTGCCATCAACCCAAATGGATACGGATCAGATTAAGTTCCTGACCGGATGGTTTCACCAATGTTAATGCATTCATTCAAGATCATCAACAGACTCTGAACATGTTTTGACTTGTAAATGGATGAAAAATTGATATATGGCTTAATATATTATAATTCAACTAATTTGGTGAGGCATCAATGGTTCTTATATATTCTAAAATAAGTGTGAGACCCTTATGCTCAGGTATTTTGTTTAAACCTATAGATTACATATGTGTTACATGTTTGAAAAAATTACTATCATGGTTAGGCTTTGTTAGGTCAAGTCATCGATCAAGTTTTTTGTTAGACGCTTTGTATCAGTGTCATTTATTTTCTTGGAAAGTCTCAACAAGTTCTCAGCAGTGGTTTGGAGTCTAGCCCTTGAAAAGTGGCTTAAATCTCTTATTATCTGGCACATAACTCGATAAAAAATATCTCAGTCTTTCCCTTGTAGGCATCACGCGAGGGATTGTAGGTTCTGAATTGCATGAATTCCCATGTCATGGGAGTGAATGGAGTAGTTTTTAGTCAAAATACGATATGAGGCAAGGCTTTGGCATATAAAGGGATGAGTTAGCTCTTGTGGGTCCTATATCTCCTAAGGAAGGTCAGTAGGGTTTTCTTGTGTGGATTCCAATTCCTTAAGGTGATGTAGGAGGTTTAATCATAACATAATAACTCTTATTCATATGTTTGCCATGATGGATTGGTTAAATTGGGTAGATTTGGGAAGAGGGAGTTACAATTATAATGGAGATGAGGATCAAATAGAGGAATAAATCTGACAAATTTTCATGGTTATCCCTCACTCTCTTTGTTACTTTCAAGGAATTATTTAAATTTTATATCAAATGGGCCTTTAGTGAAGCTTCCTATATTCTTTTATCTACATTTTAAATTATGTTCTTAAATATTTATTTCATGACAACATTTCCTTAGGATAAAACCAACCTTTCACAACTAATTGAACCATATTAAATGGTCAATAGAAAAAATATCTAGATAAAACAAGGGAATTAATACCATTCTCATTAAATTTATCTATTATTGAATGTATTTCATTTCTCATTTATTCCTTCAATGGTAGAGGTCAAGAATATGTAAAAATTAGAAGACTTTTACCAATTGAAAAACATAGGATTTACCACATGATAGAAGCCTTGTTACTTGACTATCAATAAGGAGTAGAAAAAATATATTGATTATTATTTTATTTGGTGGTTGAATAACAAGAAAGAATATAAATCTACACGAGAATCAATTATTTCATACTGTAGTGACCCATTACTATCAAAATTCCATTATCCATGAGTATCAACATATTAAGTGATGTACATTTTTCGATTCGATTAAAAAGTAAGAAATGGAATTCACTAATCTCTACTCAAGCCTATGATAGAGCGTAAAAAAAAAACTAGATCGAATTTGAAGATCATGATATCTCATATGATATATCAAGAACACCTGAAAAGACAAAGAAAACATTTGACACAGAATACCTCTTTTGGATTTTCCAACATTCCAATAATAGCAACATTAATTTCATCTTGATATTCAACTTATGAGTCTCTAGCTCTAAGCAAAATACATGTTATGCATTCCAATATTTCATGAATACATGTATTGTATTCAACACTGAAGTCATTATTGACATAAATATTAGAAAAACTACAACAATGGATAAATTCTATCTAGCTACTATTGTAAATTTATCCAAAAAAAGAAAAAACATTATTAGGACTCCATGCATTTACCTATGGTTCTACCTAATATAAGATAAAAGTCATCCATGTTGCAATTTTACAAATATAATATGAAAAATACAACTAGGAGGGAAGGTAAAGCTTTAATTATGTTAAAAAATATGACCTCAAAAATATTTTTATGAGTTCTCAATTAGTTGAAATTGTTCTTGTCTTATCACTAGATAATGCTTCCATATCCATCATTTCTTCAATGGTAGTCATTCTTTTTCTAATATCCCCTTGTATATTTCATATTGTAGTAAGAAATTAAAACTTTTAAATGAAATAGTTTTATGCATTGTTTAAAGTGCTCCATATAATAAGAAAAAAATAACTCTTATTAAATAAATAATGTCTGTTGAGAAAGTTTGTGGGAGAGAATAACCATTTTTATATATAGGACAATAATAATTTTGATCAGAATCCCACTGATCAATAGAACCAGAACATTTGTAATTCCATCCCTTTATTTCCTATGTTTAATAGGGTAAACTACAATGATCTCTAGTATCATTCCAAATGAAATGTAGAAAAATACAGATGTTTTGAATCATTGTAAGAACCTGTATTATTATAGAGAAAATGTCAATAACCCTACTAAAACAAAATCTTCAAAACATTTCTTTATAAGGGGTTTCCTCTAAATCAATTTATGTTACTGATTTGTTTTACACTATACTTCACAATGAATCTTGCAAGCTTCCCTTTACCAAATTCAATCTTCAATATCAAATGTATAATGGCCCTTTACCACATTAGGTCTTCAGTATCCAATATATAATGAAAATTGAACCACCAATGAAGGAAGGAGTGAAGATGACATATAGTAAGCAAATGCAGTGAACATAAACTAATAGTAGGATCTATTATTGGTTCTTTTCCAACTAACTCTAAATATCGAAATGGTGGGGGGAAATAGAATACCCTTAACTAGGGGAGGAAATTATAGAATTTCATTAAATGATAATAGGACAGAAGTAAAAGACACCATAATGAAATTCATGATTAATTCATCAACTTCTTGAATTTTATTGAGAAATGTGTATTGAATTGAGTTATGTAGATGCAATGGAATACGACTATTACTTTATAATATAGCACAATATAAATACGATATGGGTATTATTTATGGTAACCATAAAAAAAAATTCAATTCCACATTACCACTTTTTTAATTTAGAGAAAAGTATACATGGTTACTAGTAGTAAGGACATCAAGAATTAACATAGAAAACAACATAAGTAAAGATAGAAAAAAGAGACACAAGTAGTTGGGAACCACTAAAACAAAAATTTATATTATATCTCTTAAAATACAATTAGAACTAATCTGGTGATGCATTCAAAAATATTTATATCATGTCGAGACAGTTACAACTGGCTAATTTTCGGACCAAAACCTAAGTTAATCTATATTATTTATAAACATACTAAGTTGTGTTGATCATATATTTAACATATTCTTTCTGAATCGACTGGGATAGTTGACTAAGTAAACTAACCCCTCTAATACCACTGAATATAGAATTCAAAAAATATTAATTTCTCAAGTGTATCTCACGATTTTAAATCAACATGATCATTTCATTTGTAGAATAGAGTTGAGCCAAGACAACTTAACTCCAATCTTAACTAAGATGTTGGAAGTTGATTAGGAATAATAAAAAACCACCTTACCTTACCTTATAATAATGTGTTTCAGCAGATCTTGTTCAAGTGCTATAGCTTCATGCAATCCCTTTTAGTTTCGAAGTCATAGCGCATTCTAGTTCCACAACTAGCAGCACAAGGAGGAGGCAACAATAAAATATAAAAATATTATGTATAGTTGAGGTCCCCAACACCTCATTATCCTCTTATGCTATTTTTATAGAATAGTTTTGATTCATGTAGATATGCCTAATTGAATTAAATATAAATCACCACATTTGACCTTGTGGGGTCATGATTTTAAAACTTTTTTTACTCTGTGGGCCACAACCTTACCACTTGTTTCTCTTGTTGTAACCCAATGTGCATGATGGAAAACACAATGAAAAACTATTTTAGATAGCAAAAAGAAAAAATAATTTGATATTTAAGATATAGTTTACATAAACCCACCATCATATCAAAGGCTTAGGTAAGGAAGAATGTGCTAGAAGTAAATCGCTAAAATTTTTCAAAGGTTTCAAGACTGAGGATGACCTCTACCACCATTAATGTAGCTATTTCAGGAAACTTATTAATGAATGTATTTATTTGAGGAAATTCATTAACTCTATTCATTAAGCTTTTTCTGTCTTCCACCACCACCTATATAGGAATCACTGGGTAGATGTTGTAACAACCCCAGTAAAAATTCCATGTAATAAAGTTAATAAAGGAAAAACAATAACCAAAGCCATACGACGCTTATTCCAAGATGAATTTTGGGGAAAAAATCCATGTGTGGGTGTTAATTTGGTTTACTATGGCTAAGGAAATTAGCAAAGGAAAAGGTAAAGGATCTGGAAAGACAAGAGGCATTAATTAGCGTAATATTTAAGAGAATAATGGAAAATAGGAGAACATGAAGGTGAAAGGTCACATGTTGCATGTGATGAGGAAAATTAAGGAAAATAATGGAATTTGAATAAAACAGAGGCCTCATTATCAAAAATTCTTATGAGGATCAATTCACAACCGTTTTTCAGTTCGTTTTTGGATCACTATCTGTTCTCTCTACTATCTTATAATTTTGGAAACTTACAGCATTATTGTACTCTATCATTGGAGGAAAGAAGGAAAAGGAAGGACAAGGAAGAAAAATGAAGAAATATCAAGGAAATAAGAAAAAGGTAAAGCAACCATAACGACATTACTCGCAAGTATCCAGTTGGATGTATGATTTCCTTGCTAGTTTTGGCATGCATGGTACATGCATGTGTTTTTTTTGTTTTATTTTTGTCACTAGCATGGGTTTTTCAAGGTGTGACAGTTGTTTTCAACCTTACCTTACCATTTTCGGATATCCATGGTGTGATGGATTTCTCGTTGTTGGTTGAGATGGATTTTTGAATGGATTCAAAGCTAAGTGAGGTGGTCTCATGATTTATCATAAGGTCTAAGAATCCCTAGATGGGATATGCGATAAAGACTACTTATGAATACCCTTTATCAGGCCTAGAAATCCCTTACCAATAATTATGGGATACATTCTAAATCCCATAGGGTGGTGACCCCATAGCCCTAGGAATCCCTTAACTAGTAATGGCGAGATACATGGTAAAGCTAAGAGGTTGAGACATACAAATTCCTCACAGCTTAGGTGGAGAGTTCCAAAGGCATCCATGCTGGTATAGGCCTACTGATCCAGTGTGATTACAGTAAATCTTGGTTTTATTGATTATGGTTTCGGGCTTAGGAATCCCTTGTTTGGTTATACGGTAAATTCTCAGGAACCCTTGGCTCTTTATGCTATGAGTCCCACATTCATGCTTGGAATATGGTACAGTGGTGATTCGCTGAAAGAAGGATTGGGTTCAACCTAATCTATGGTCAGATGGTTCATGGAAGTCCCTCGGTTGGTTGGGTTTTTCATATGATTGTTAATAGTTCCTTTCATCTTGTGTTTTATGTGTAAATATACTTGTTAATATGTAGTATTTATGGTTGTTCTATCTATGCTATTTTTTTGGTTATATGTTGGTTATAAGCATGGTTTATGACAAAATTTGGTTATGGATCTCATCATGATTTGATTAGTACAACAAAATTTGAATGAATATGTGAAATAATAGATGATAATGTAGCTATTTTGATAAGGCATCAATTCTTCTTGACTATTCTGAGATAATTATGAGACCCCTTTTGTTAGATGTATCGTTACGACTTGTAGATTACATGTTTATGATATTTCTGATGAAATGCATGCCATGGATAGTAGGGTTCAGATCAATTCCTTGTACCAATGTTTACATTATTATCTTTAATTCATTTTATTTATCATTCTTAGAAGTTTCATGAAGTTTTGGGAAAAGGCTTTAGACCTAGCCTTGAAAAAGTGACGCAAAATTCATTGTCGCTAGCTTAGAACTTCTTAAAAAAGGCCATAGACATTGACATGCCTTGTTGTGGGAGTGAATGGAGGGACTCAATTGCATTCATGGATTCTTATGTGAGAGACTGGGGTTTAGCTTAGAAACATTAATGACAAATTGTCTTAGGGGTTAGGCACCTAGAAGGGTTGGTTGTCTCCTTAAGGTTATGTAGCTCATGAGTAAGGAAAAATTCATTGTGTTTTATTGGTTCCACTTCCTTAACTATACATGGGGAGTTGAATCACATCGTAGTAGCCTCTCATCACATGCTTACCCCATAGAACCTATTAGCTTGGGTAAATGTGGGAGGAGAGTGCTACATAGCTTGAGCAACATCAATGATCCCTAGATGAAACTAGAGTTGGGCCATGGTTTACGAGTGGTCTTGTGGTGTTTCTTGTCTAAATCATAGTATTAGGTATCTTTTATAAAATGTAAAATTTGCACTATATACCTAGAATATGCATATATGGTAATGCCATGATATTATCCTAAATTGAATATGATAACATATTGTATACATGGAGAAACAAATTGTCACTTACTTGCTAAGCCTTGGGTGTGAAGAACATAACTGCTATTTCCTATACATCTGAATTAATATTTTGGGTTCAAAAAACACACTTGAAGAGGGTTACACATAAATTATAAAGTCTAGAAGAAGGTGAGGTGGAGACATGTGCTGCATGCAAGGACAATGCATACAACTAGTGCTTATTAGGAAGGCATGCAAGGTCTATGTGCCCTTCTACATAGTGAATATTTGTGATTCTGATCCATCGTTAGGTTATGTAATATGGTTGTTGGAAATGCTTATTTCTCATTTACTTTGCAATAACATATGAACTATACGTTCTAGATTGGAATTTTTTTGTGAACGATTAAGATAGTCCTCACAAAGGAGAGCCATTTATATCATGTACCTCATGCCCCTCAAACAAATATCATGAGAAAAATTTCCATTATGAAATTGATTATTTATCTTTTCAACCTTGAAAAACACTAAAAATTTAGTAACTATTTTAATATTTGTAATAAGAAGGAATTATATTCTCTCTAAATTTAACAAACATAGTGGAATATTTTAACCAATTTTGAAATAAATTCTAGAGAAATCTAGGATTAGGTTTATTGGAGTTTTAATTGCAATACTCTCCTACGAAAATTATAGGTCATAGGTAGGTAAGTAGGTTGTGAAAATTGTATTTCTCTCGAACAAGACCTAAGTTAGGGATAATAACATTCTATGAAATGGTTATGTGACGTCTCTTTCCTTTGAGCTTTCAAAAGTGTAAGTAGGCCCATTTATGCTTATGAGTGCAATCCCATATTAGCAACTTGTATATGGATTACCAGTAATATGTATATACAAATAATGAATTAAGTAATAGTTTCATTACATGTACAATAACAGCTTCATCGCAAGTATAGAAATAAGATTCTAGCTATTACCACTAAAGATCAATGACACCTAATTCCTAGCTTATATATTTTTAGGATTCTGCTAGGGTATTATGGTAGCACCGATGAGAAACATAAGAAAAGGTGGAAAGAACATAAGTAGTTGATGCAATATTAGAATTAGTTAGTGAAGAAGTTCAGTACACAGGAGTAGGAATAGAGGCAGGTACTTGCTACCTCGTTCCAAAAGCAATGCAAATTCAAATCCTTATTTTTCCATTGGTGATAAGATGGATTAGGAACTTGTTGGTGACTCAAACTAAAAAACAAAATTCTAGACTTTAAACCTTCATGGTAAGCTCAAACTCCACATATCAATGCCTCACTCCACTCGAAAAACCCTTTCATATTCTATATATAGTTCAAGCTACTAGTCACACTCGATCTTTCTGATTATTCATCTAATTAGAGTATTACAGTCCCCATTTCTTTGTTCTTCTAGTGAAAAGAGAATCACAAAGTGGCACAAATCTAGAGCTGTTTTAGGGGGGATAGGAATGAGGAGAAAGCCACATTTGAAGAGCCCTTATTTTTTGTCCAGTATGTGATGATCATGAAAATATTTTAAAGACAAATATATTCATTGTCCCTTACCTCGAAGATGTATCTCATTGAATTGTTCATAAGTAATAGATATTGTATTGTTATGCAAATGTAGTGATGCAAAGTTAGTTATTGGTGGTAAAGTGATACTAGAGTACATGCAGATAGCTAGTATATGTAGATATCCATGTGGTGTCATGTATAAATGTTCCATTAGCTATTTCTTTCTGCAATAGAACCCAACGGGGTAGGTGGAATAAGGGTAATACAAAGAAGGAAATCGAACAAGAATATTTATTAGGGTTATGTTGAGGATTTTATACCCTTGATGCAATACGTAAACATCTAGGTCATCCAACACACCTTCTTAAGTACTCGGTATGCCATGTGATGTGGTACAGTTTTCACATGGGCCAAATTTCCTGGAAAGCAAGGTTTGGAGTGAATTTAACCATAATGCAACACCTTGAGTGCAGTTACTTAACGTTGGTTATAGTGAGAGGGTAATGAACTACATAAATAAAACAATTAGGCTAAACATGATCATAGAAAACATATATAATTGAGACTATTCGAAAACAATATTGGGCACAAAATTTAGCCAATTTGATGTGGAAGAAAATTAATCGACTTTAAACATGGTGAAACAAGAATAACCTAGATATTTATCTTCATTAGAATTAGGATAGGAGCATTTTTCTACTTTGTCTATGTAGGGTGGACAAATAGGGTTTTAGAATATATATACATGTCAGGGATGTGAATTAGTGGACATTGGAAGGGATACTTTAGGAAGTTTAATATCCTTTGAAATTATAGTGTAAATAATGGCTCTTACATGGGTCTTAGGGTATTCAAATTATCCGCGACAAGAAGTATATATGCCTTCAAAATTGAAATTCTTGAGAAGCAATGGGGGGTAAAATTAGAATACATACATAATGTATTTACATCCATTGGGCTAATAATTATTTACTTGAGTTATAAGTAACTACAATAAATCAAAATTATTACCATTTCCATGAATACTCAAAAGGGTGTTAGGACATATTTATCACAAGCCTATTGAGGATGTAAATAATAAGCAGTTAAAACAATCCATATGGGGGAAATCTCAATGTTTGACTTGATTCGAGGCATGGTTCCACCATGGATAGTGTGGATCAATCGTAGTGACTATATGTACCCAAATAATTCCATCAAAGAGAGTAACTTCATTAAAATGAGTTTAAAAATAAAAAAATATGCCACATGGGATTATAGTTGTAAGACGTTAACCACAAAACCATTGTTGAGAAATAAAAACAAGTTGATTAGGGTTTGACATATCTTCAGTTGATAATTTCTTGTGAATTATGTTGCCTTATTTTTTTTCTTTATTAGATTATATTTCATGAAGAAAATAATAAATTGTGCATGTAAAAAGATAACAAGAACACAAGAGAGAAGATGTAGGCACTGTGTGAGGGAAAAACCCCTCTCTTAGGGGAAAAGCTGGTCAAAATTTTCTTCCTTCAATAGAATTCTTTGAAATTTTTACCTTAGACATAGACCATACCTTCCCTTGACACAAAGTTAGCCTTCCAGATATTTGAACCAATAGTAGTAGCAAGCTGTCCTCCAACAACTTCGACTAGGAAGCATATTCAGTAGTAGCAGCAGCAAGAAATAATAGAAGAATTCGATCTCCCAAGAGAGGGCACGAAATGGAGAGATACCACCACAAAAATTTTGATTTTTCCTTTTTCTATCATCTTCACTCAAACTCGCACTCCTTTCAGCTTCCTTCTTCTAGTTCACACTTTTTCCTATGTAGAAATAGATATCAAACTCGGTTGAGAAATGATGCCCCAAGTGAATTTTATCTCCTTCATTTTATAGGCTCTAGGTGAGGTCAAATTGGTCCTTTTGAGGCTCAATTGATCTCCTTAAGGTTGACTTGATGTGGAGGTACTATAAACCATTTTTTACTCAATTTAAAACCTAATACAAGATTCAAAAGCCTAATAAGGGTTAATATAAATATGTAATGTATAGACTAAAGCATAGAGCCCAGAAAGGGGCTAAGAACTAAAATAATATTACCAAAGCATGAAACCCATGTTTTAATAAGTCATTTAATAATAATAAAAATAATGTAAATTATTTTTCTTTAATTCTTTTGATGAGTACCATAAATATTGATTTATGAAGAACGAACCTAGTTACAATATTCAACACTCTCTCTTAACTAGGGAGGTATTCATATTATACAAATGGAATATCTAAAACTATGTGAACCATGAGGATATTTAGGCAACACAATGCAATGGAATAGATTCCTGACCAGGGAATATATCCATTGGTCACTCAACCGTTTAGGTTCTGAAATGCCATGGACTAGATTCCTAACCAAGGAAATTTTTCCAAGTGGAACTAAGGTGGACTAAAGCTTTCACCCTCAATAGGTACCATCAGGCTTACTTACTAACCACCAACCTAGGGAACTAGGTGCACATCCGCCCGATGCCACGCTCCATACCAAACATCACAATAAAGTGTTGGCATGATGTATTTATAGGCAATGCTTCACTCGCAAAGCCTCAAAATAAACCTTCTAATTTATTACCATCAATGCAATTAGAAATATTTACCAGACCAAACTTGTCTGTTAAATATTCAAACATATTGTTTGGAAGCACCTTCGTTAGTATGTATGATACATGTTCATCTGTCGATACATACTCCAATTTCATGATCCAATATTGTACCAAGTTCCTGATGAAGTGGAACTTAATGTCGATGTGCTTCATCCTAGTATGAAACATGGGATCTCCAGTCATCTTGATACAAATTTCATTACAGTGGGACTTAGAGAATTTTCAACAAAGTCTATTAGAGGTTTACTTAACCATAGAAACCCTTACTACTTTACATGCAGCCACATATTCAACTCGAGTGCTACTTACGACAACGAGACTGTACTTTCTACTCATCCCCAAAACCATAGCTGACCCCAGGTTGAATCATCCTTCGGTATTACTCCTTACACCCTAGTTAGAATTTGATAAGATAATTAGATTCAATTCCTTACTATTGTATTTTAGGTCGTGGCGTATAGTACCATGAATATATCCTAATATGTGTTTGGCATCTATCCAATGATCATGATGAGGTTTAAATTTAAACTGACTAGGAATTCTTACGACATAGCATATATCTGGCCTAGTATTTACCAGATACATTAGGGACCCCACCATTTGTTTATTGGAGGTAGGATGCACGAGAATTGAGTCAGAACCTTGTAACTTGTTGGGACTAGTGATCATAGGTGTAGTCATGGGCTTGGAGTCCATCATTTCAAATTTCTGCAATTTTTTATTATGTACTTTCCTTACCCGAAGTATATCTCCCTAAGTTTCTTCCATACTTCGAGACCTCGGTAGTAGTGCATGAGTCCTAGATCCTTCATCTAAAATTTAGCTGTGAATATATTCATTCACTCTTAAATTTTATGCTCCACACTAGTGATGAATAGATCGTCAACATATATTAGAATAATTATAGGCTCATTATCGACAACCTTGATGTTGAGATTCAGATGAGTAGTACCCTTCACGAATGCATTCTTAGGAGATATAAATCCATTATTGCATAGCATGCCCTTGGAGCTTTCTTCAGGGCATATAAGGCTTTAGTTATTTTGCAGACGTGAGACTCCCTACTATTTACTTTGAAAACTTTGGGTTTCTCGATGTTAATGGTCCCATTTAGAAATGCGGTCTGCGCATCCATTTGATGGATATTTCAACTCATTGTAGCAACCGATGAAACCAAATATCTAATAGCAGTGTACCTTGTTGTAGGTGCAAATGTTTCGTCATAATCTCTTCCTTCCTTTTGAGAAAATCCCCTTGCAACGAACCTTTAATTATACTTCTCTATGCTTCCATCAACATCATGCTTGATTTTGTAGATCCATTTGGATGTGACAACCAATTTGTCACTAGGTATAGGACATATTTTCTAACCCCCATTCTTGATAATATATTGGTTTTCTTCCTGCATCACCTTCTTCCAAACATCCTGTTCAACAAATTTCTCAATTGTGGATACTTCAACTTGAATTAGCTTCATCATATATCTAATGTAGCCATAGTATCTCTTCATTCTTTTAGTTTCCCTGGAGGTTCTCGCTAGAGCTTCATCTCCTTCAACACCTAGTGGTGTATATTTTAACCAATTTGGCATTTTGATTGTGGTCAAGGTGATGGCAGGTTGAATAGGCTCACTTGGTCCTTCTTCTTCTTCTTGATTTTTAGTATGGTCTTCATCGTCTGTATATTCTTCTTCGAATATATGAGATTCTTCATCATCAGAATCTATGTGGATATATTTGGATTTCTTTTAGGCTTGACTTTCATCACATATGAGATCTTCACTTGCGTCAATGTTATTTCTTTCCTTGAAGTAGATTCTATATGGTTTTGAGGAGAGACTATATCCAACTAATATTCCTTTGATGCTTGTAGAATCCAACTTCTTTCACTTGTCATATGGGACATTAATGTAGGAAGGGCTTCCAAGGATTCAAAGATGATACACACATGACTTCCTTCCTACAAATGCTTCTTCTGGAGTTATATTTTTTAGACTTCTATGTGAACATCTATTTTGAATATACACGACTGTCATGGTTGCTTCTCCCAATAATAATTTTGGTAGGTCTTAGTCAATGAGCATTGTCTTAATTTCTTCTTCAATATACCTATCCTTCCTTTCAAAAACTCCATTTTGTTCATGATATTATGGAAAAATGAGGTCCCTCTTAATTCCTACTTCTTTATAATATGCAATCAATTCTTTGGAAGTGTATTCCCCACCATTGTTGTATTTTAGAGTCTTTATATTTCTTTCAGTGAGGATTTCCACTTCATATTCAAACTCCCTGAATTTATCAAATACTTCATCCTTTGTCTTGAGAATATGAATACATGTCTTTCTAGAGTGATCATCTATAAATTTCAAATAATAGAGATGACCTCCAAGATATTTTTCATACACGGGCCCACACAAATGAGAGTGAATAAAATCCATAATTTGTTTGTAGCTAGATTCACTGTTTGGAAATGGATTTCTTGTATTTTTTCCCAAGGAACATCCCTTGCACACACCTTCACGGTCTTCCTTTAAATTGTAGATGTCATTAACCAATTGGTTAATAGTGGGAATAATCATATAGTGTATATGACCATACCTCCTATGCCATATCTCAATAGGACTAATTTCCATATGAACCAAAGCTTGATAAGATGGAGCAGTAACCCTATACAAACATCCTTCATGAACTCTAGTAACTCTAGATTTGTCAATGCTAGTATATTTTACCCAAAACCAATAATTTTCCATCAATAAAAGAAATTTTCTCTCCTCTATATTATAAACAAGAAATAGAAATAAAATTATTTTTCAAACATGGAATATATAGTACGTTGTTGAGGTGCAGCTTTGATCCACTTCCCAATTCTAGTGAGGTTGATCCCATGGCTTTAAAAACATAAATTTTGTTTTCACCCAATTCCACTCTATGGAAATATTACTCCCTTGATAGCATATGCAATTTTTTTCTTCCTCTTGTCATGTGTGACATGTCTAGATGCTCAACTATCAATATTCTGTGCATTGTCATCATGGAGAGATCTTGTAAGGGCAACCAAAAATCCTTGACTTTTTACTTTGATAAATAAATAATGAATGAAATTATTGATCCATATTCCAACAGTGTTGACACCCATTCTTATGTAGATTTTGAATGAGGGATAATCCATAGTCAAAACTTTTCAGCAAACAATGTGATCTTTCTCCTTTCCTGACCTTACCTCTAATACCATGTTGAGAAATCAAAGAAAGTATTTTAGGGTTTGACTTCACTTTATTGATAATTACTTGCGAACTATGTTGCCTTATTTTTTTTCTTTATTATATTATCTTTTATCAAGAATTTACCAAAATGTGCATGTACAAATATCATAAGAACACAAGAGACATTATGTAGGCATAGTTCTAGGGGAAAAACCCTCCCTTAGGGGAAAACCCAGTCAAAATATCTTACTTCAATAGTATTATTTGAGAATATTAACCCAACAGATATATCAACCCTTCCTTCCACACCAAATCAGCCTTCCAGATAGTTTACATAGTAGTAGCAAGAACTTCACCTCCAAAAACATTGACTAGGCAGTATATTCAATAGCATCAATGATGTCAAACACTAAAAGGCTTTGATATCTGAACAGAGAGCATGAAATGGAGAGATATCGCTAAAAAAATTTGTATTTTTCCTTTCTCTATATTCTTGACCCAGCTCACACACTTTTCAAATTCCTTTTTCCACTTCGAACTCTTTCCTATGCACCATTAGATATCAAACTAGACTGAAAAAAGATGCTCGAAGTGAATTCAATATCCTTCCTTTTAGATGCTCCGGGTGAGGTCAAATAGGTGCTTTTGAGGCTGACTTGATCTCCTAAAGGCCTAATTCATGTGGAGGTACTCTAAACCATTTTTGACTCAATTTTTAACCTAATTACATGATTAAAAATCCCAAGCGTCAATATAAATATTGAATGCTAGAATAAAACCTAGAAGTCCACAATGGGACTTAGAACTAAAATAACATGACCCAAGCATGAAAAACATGCTTTAATATGTTATTTATTAATAACAAAAAATAATATAAATTAATTTTATTTAATTCTTTTGATGAGTACAACAAATATTGATTTATGAAGACCAAACCTAGTTACAATAATCATCAACCATAACAATATTAATATTTCTATCATGTTTTTGACTTAATGCATGGTATATTTATTTCTATATATTGGAATTAATCAGATATCTAAATTTAAAAAAAAAAACATGCCTAAGTGGAGGAATGTGACAAGTGGTATCAGAGTGTAGGCTCAACCCTTGGCCCTAAAGGGCATTATCATAAACCTAAAAGGGTGGAATGCGAGTAAAAATGTTGAAATATTTTCTTGTCATTTGCTTGATGGTGGTGGTAGGAGGTAGTGTTTCATGAATCTTCTAGAAGAATAATTGTAGAAGGGTACCATAAAAACAATAAGAGTTGAAAAATGTTACTGTAAATTGTCATTCTGAACAACCTATTGGTGGATAAGTACACCTAACAAAATCAAGTGCACACCAACCTATACTAAGACCCTTTTCATCCATTTACATGAGTGACGGTTGGAAGGAGGAAGGGAAAATAAAAATAATAACTCAAGTTTTAGATTATTGGAGATATATATTTAGGAGGGAACCCAAATTGGTCTAGGAGTTGTGGAGAAAGTGCTTGAACAAGACATCATACTGATTTTGGTGCAGTTAAGATTATATCTGCATGAATAAAAGGCTAAATATATAATGGAGTAAGAAGGTATGTTTGAACATTGATTGGATAAAAATGTGCGTAGGAATAGTCTTAATATTCATACAATAATTTTAGGGTCCTATATTACTAGTGTAGTCCCTTATTGTTGTTAGTGTAGCCCCCTTATTTTTCTTTTTTTAGCCATGTAGTCACCATATTGTTATTATTGTGCCCCATAATAGCGCACTATTGTTATTTATTTTCCCTTACATTATTATTGTTAGGTCGGCTAGGATTATATTGTGACTCCATGGACTCCTATATAGAAAGGAGGTTTTGTCATTTGTGTCATCCAATAATTGTTCATTTATATAATGTAAAGGATGTTTTTGCCTTGAAAAGTATTATTTATAAGTCGTTGATTTATCTTTTGTTCTATTTTGTGAGTTGGGTTCATAACATTTGGTATCAGAGCTTCGGATTCTAGAGTTTCACTGCTTCAAACATGTCATCGTGGAATTTTCGCTATAAATATTTTTCTACGAAGGTTCGGATGAAAAAAAAAAAACCCATTTGTGAAACAATCCTAAGAAACTTCGTGTAAAATTTTCAAATATTGGTTCGCAATAATGTTGGAGATATGATCTATGGAAGTTTTGGTTTTTGTAGGCTCCAGAATTTCAGCTAAAAGAGGTGACCTTGGGAAAATCATCGTAAATATTTCTCTAAGCATTGGATTGTAATTCCATAAAAAATGGCTGAAAGTACATGGAAAATATATTCTTGAGTATATTTTTCAGAGCCGAACAAGGAAACAGTGACATGTGGCACACCGTACAAGTTCACTCTACTGAACCAGTCCATAATTAAGTCATTGTGGGAGTTTGGGCATAAATTTTCCTTGAAAAATCTAACTTAGGTCAGACATGTTACATCGGAAAGAAGATTCTAAGGGATAATAAAGGACCAAATATAAAATATTTGGGATCCAAAATTAGAGAGATACAACAAATTCAATATTGAGATCCTCAAAATTGAGAAAAATGTGTGTATTGTTTAAAAGTGCATAAATCTTGTTTGAAAAACTAGTTTGAAGGGATTCCAAGGGAATATTGAATGACAGATATCAGTATTAGGTTCTAAAATGGCCCCTAAAAATAATTCAACACCCATTAAGCCCTGAGAAGGCTCTATTATGACTCATGAAGAGGAATAAGCACAACATGATATATCAAAATTACAAGAACAAGTGAAACAAATTTTGCTCTCGCAAAGAGTAAGAAAAAATGAAAAGGAGGCTAGGATGGATGTTTTGAGGAAAGGCATGGATGCTAAAATGGATAGGTTTAAGAAAGACATGGAAAATAAGATGGATTTATTGCAAGCTAAGATGGATGGTATAGAAGGAAACATGGAAGATAAGATGGATGCTTTGAAGAAACGCGTGGAAGATAAGATGGATGGTTTGGAGAAAGGCGTGGAAGCTAATATGGATGGTTTGAATAATGGAATATAAGGAAACATGGAATATTTGAACAAGTATATGGAAGGATTGAAGGAAGGTTTGGAAAATTTTCTACATGAAAAGATTCCTAATGGCGAAAAAGTACTAGTGGAAAATCATGATGAGAAAAAAAATGTTAATCATGAATTCATATAATCTAATGTTGGATTTAAGACCCACCGTATTAGAAATATAGATATGAAGATGTTTTATGACAAGAATATGATAACTTGGATACTACAAGTGGAGCAATAATTTGAGCTCCATAATACTCAAAACAGCCAAAAGGTACGCATTGCAACTTTATATTTAGAACAAAATCACTTTATATGGTATCGATAGCTTTGTTCTCATAAACCATTGATGACTTTGTTAATTTTTACGGAGGAAATGATACCACGTTATGAGGACACAAAGAGCAACACCTTCTTTAACCAATTGATAAATCTCAAACAAAAGGCTTCAATGATGGCGCACATTTAGGACTTCTAAAAATTGAATATAAGGGAAAATAATATTCTAGCGGAACATAGGATTGATGTCTTCATAGGGACCTCTAAAGGATAACATACAACATGAGGTTTGCCTTTGGGAACCTAATACATTAGAGAAGGCATTCAAGTTGGCAAGAAAATTTGAAAGAAAAATTATGGCAACAAGGATGCCTACCACTCACAACTATAAATATGGAAGCATTGCTACTCCTAGAATTCCACAACCTACAAGGTTGACACCACAAAAATTGGAATAAAAAAGAAAAAAATGGATTTGCTATAGTTTTTATAGAAAATACAATAAATGTCACAAGTGTGTTGAAAATAAATTATTTTACATACATTATGAAGAGGAAGAAGAAAAGGAACAAGAAACTTCAAAAGAAGAGGATATACACTTGGAACCAACCGTAGAGGAATAAGAAATGAATTCCACCATATCCTCTAATGCATTGGCAGGAATTACCACTCCTCAAACTCTCAAGATAGAAGGACATATCAAGAAGAAAAATGTAATAGTTCTTATTGATTCGGGCAATATCCATACTTTTATTCATTGTAAGGTAGCCAAGGAATTGAATTTCTTCCTATACTCAGTGCTAGAGTGTCAAGTGATAGTGGAAAATGGAGGAGCTATAAATTTCTCTGGAAAGTGCCAAAATATCAAGGTAACCATGGGGGAATATTTATTTAATAGTCCAATGATTTCCATTCCAATGGGTGGTGTTGACGTTGTACTAGGAGTACAATGGTTACAATCTTTGGGGACAGTAGCTTTTAATTTTCAAGAACTTTTCTTGAAATTTTTTTCGGAAGGAAAAGAAATTCAACTACGAGGTATCAGAAGGAAAAAGGGAAATATAATAAGCTCTAATTTCATGGCAAAGCTTCTAGATAAATAAAAATGAGAGGTCATTGCACAATTATGATCACTATAAGTTCAAACATCTAAAGCATCTATTTATCAACATCTCCAAAAATTCATGGACAACCATTCCAAGGTGTTTTAAAATCCCAAAGGACTCCCACCTATTCATTATCACGATCATTTAATTATTCATTTGATTGCCATAATTTTTCCTCCAAACATCAAGCCTTAGAGATATCCCTATGTCCAAAAGAACGAAATTGAACATATGATTGCAAAAATGGTAGAGGCTGGTATAGTTCAACCTAGTCAATGTTATTTCTCTGCTCCAGTATTATTGGTGCACAATAAGGATGGATCATGGCGCATGTGTCCGGATTATAGGGATATCAATAATCTCACCATTAAATATAAATCTCCCATTCCTATGATTGATGGATTGTTGGATGAATTACATGGAGAAATTCATTTCACCAAGTTGGACCTCCATTTAGGATATCATCAAATTAGAATGATGACTGAAGGCATTCAGAAAACAAGATTCCAAACTTATGAGGGTCATTATGAATTTTTGGTCATGCCTTTTGGCCTTACCAATGCACCTTCTACATTTTAAGAGTTGATGAATTCCATTTTTCAAACCCTTCCTTGGAAAACTTGTGTTAGTATTTTTTTATGGTATACTAATCTATAACATGTCCTGGAAAGATCATGTTCAACATGTTCACAGGGTGCTCAAACTATTGGAGGAGAAACAATTATATGAAAAAACCTCCAAATGTTTCTTTGGAGTAGAAGAGGTTGAATATCTGGATCATATTTTATCTCAGGAGGGTGTTAAGGTAGACCCTAACAAAATTAAATCCATTAAGGAATGGAAAGTTTCCATGACCATAAAGTAGTTGAGAGGATTTATTGGATTAGCAGGGTGTTATCACAACTTTGTGAACAATTATGGGCGAATAACGGCATCTGTAACAACATTATTGAAGAAAGATGCATTCTAATGGACTCGTGAAGCAACTAGGACCTTTGAAAATATTAAAGAGGCAATGGGCCAAGAACCGGTCTTAGCTACACCAAACTTCACAAAAACCTTTATTGTGGAATGTGATGCCTCAGGAAATGAAATTGGTGTTGTTTAAATGTAAGAAGGAAGAGACATTGCTTTTGAAATCAGTGTAATAGAAGGAAAGTATTTACAGAAAGCTATTTATGAGAAGGAAATTTTGGTAATACTACATGCACTAAGTAAATGCCAACCTTGCCTAATGGGAAGACAATTCAAGGTAAAAAATAATCATGATAGTCTAAAATTCCTTTTTGAACAAAAAATATCTTTAGAAGAGCAACAAAAATGGGTCAAAAACATGTTGGGTTATGACTTTGACATCATCTACAAAAAAGGGAAGCTAAATATTATTCCAGATGCACTCTCAAGAAATGATGAGAATGTGGAATACGATTGGATAACCGAAGCAAGGGAGGAATGGAATATGACGAAGAAGTATGGACACTCATTCCAAAGTTGCAGCAAGATCCTAGTGCATCTGATATGTTTAGTTGGAAAAATTATTCCTTATGGTAAAAATATTGCTTATATTTTTGTAGGAATTCCCAACTAAAAAAATATATTCTTTTGGAATTGCACAACTCTCCGTTAGGAGGACACTCAAGAACTTACCACAGGGTGAAGAAATAAATTTTTTGGGATGGCCTTATATCTGATATTCAAAAGTTTGTGGTGAAACATTTATTTTTCCAGCAAAATAAAGTTAAGACAATTAAGACGTCGGGTCTGTTACAACCTTTACGCATTCCAAATCAACGTTGGGACGAGGTTTCAATGGATTTTATCAAAGGTCTACCTATGTCTGAAGGAAATAGTTTCATCATTGTGGTAGTTTATAGACTTACCAAGTATGCACACTTTTGTGCATTATCTAATTCATTTAAAGTGAGTACAATTGCTACTGCATTTATGGAAACAACTAAAAAGCTACATGGAAACACAAATATTATTGTAAGTGAAAGAGATCCCATTTTCGTAGGAAATTTTTGGATGAAATTAATTTCTTTTTTGGGTACTCAACTAGCTCATAGCTCATCTTATCATCCTCAATCCGCTAGGAAAACTGAGATAGTGAAGAAATGTTTGGAAGGATATATTCATTTCTTTGTATCTAATAAACAAACATAATGGGTCAATTGGTTACCTCTAGTTGAATGGTGGTATAACACTTCCTTCCACCCTACAGCAAAAATGACCCCATTTATGGCACTTTATGGATATTATTCATCGTCCATCACATCATCTTTAGGAGAAAATTTTAAATTTCAAGCAGTGTAAGATGACGTCGAGCATCAATAACACGTTCTCCAACTCTTAAAGGACAACCTAAATTTGGCACAAAATAGAATGAAACAACATGCATATCAACATCACAGAAAGAGAAGTTTTGATGTAGGTGAATGGGTATTTTTACAGCTACAACCATACAAAAAAATGTCCCTTAAGCAAGCTAATATGGATACTAAATTATTTCCAAAGTGTTATGGTCCTTACAAGTTGTTGCAAAATATTGGTACTATGGCATACAAATTGGAGCTTCCTGTATCTTCCTGAGTGTACCCAGTTTTCCATGTTTCATGCTTAAAGAGGGTTACAGGTGACAAAATTCTAGTTCAAACAATATTTCCAGAACCTGATGAGGAGTAAAAAAATAATATTAGAACCTGAAGCAGTCACGGAAATAAGAACTTGATAGCTATGGAATCAATCAATTTCAGAGTATCTTATCAAGTAGAAGAACTTACCCACTGAAGGTTCCACATCATAGGATGATAATTTTATACAGAAGCATCTACGACTACTCAAGCGTTGTGTACAACAATGTTTTGCAGGAGAGGGGCATGTTAGGGCCCTATATTACTAGTGTAGTCCCTAATTTGTGTTAGTGTAGCCCCCGTATTGTTATTTTTGTAGGCATTTAGTCCCCATATTATTATTATTGTGCCCCATAATAGCCCACTTATTTTTATTGTTGTGCCCTTACATTATTATTATTAGGTCAGGTAGGAATATATTGTGACCCCATGGACTCCTATTTACTGAAAGGAGGTTTTGTCATTTGTGTCATCCAATAATTGTCCATTTATGTAATTTAAAGGATTTTTCCCCCTCGAAGAGGCTTATTTCTAAGTCATTGATCTATATTTTCTTCAATTTTGTAAGTTGGTTTCATAACACTTAATATTCACACAATAAAAATTAGCATGATTAAGAGTAATCAAAAGTAATTCTCCTCATGTTTGTACTTAAAGAACTTCTATTTACACCTCAGAGAGAGGGTGGGCTAAACAATGTTGGAGTTGTGATAATAAAGGTTAATTACGCTAATTAGTAGCATCACCTTGTTTAAGAAAACAAAGGGAATATAGATTTTCATAGGACTGGTCCTTGCTAGAAAGAGTATTTTTAAATTAAAAATGGGCGTGAACAATATTTTAAACTAATATTCATATTATGTTGTAACAATTGAACATTTCATTTATTTATGATATGAAAACCAAAGTAAAAGAGTGTCAGATTTTACTAAAGAATCATAAAGGTAAGGAAACCACTTTGTCATCAAGTAACTTCTAACGAAGCACATAATTCATTCTAACAAAATCGATTTTGTCGTTCAAATTGGAGTCAAAATCACTGTTTTTTAGAAAAATAGAGACATTTTTTTCTATGTTATCTTCCCTTTAATTGGTCACGGAGGAACCCTTATGTTCGTCATACAATGTGGTTTATATAATTTCGGAGGAATATATATATCAATGTAAACATAACATGTGAATTGAAATATATATATATATATATATATATATATATATATATATATATATATATATATATATATATATATATATTATACTACTGAGCTAGTTATAAAGGTATATGACACTTTCCAGATTAGTTGTCTCTATTAGAGTGCTTTAGAGTTCATAGGAAGAGTAAATTTTACAATGAAAATTATCATTAATTATGTAAATTTTATGGCTGAAAGATCAGACTAATCTAAAACCCTCTATTTTCATCTAAGAAGAATCACTTGTGTCGACCCTACGATAACATGGTCACCTCTAGTATATCCAGTGCATAGTACTAGTCCATATTTGCATAAGTATCGATTTTGTTACTAACAATTGACTATTACCAGTAGAAGATCAAGGAAACTAAGATTTAAGAAATGTTATAGGAAATAAATTGAGTTTAGTGCAAAAGTAAGAAATATAAACCTATACATGGGGTGTTTTGAGAATATCACAAAGATAAATTTGAAAATATATAAAGTTGATTCCAATCACAAGGCAGATACATGCTAGACTTGAGAGGAAGTTGATTTACGCATGTCAAATTACAAGAGTACAACTTATTGTTTCTTATATCAAACTTAAATGTCATAATCATTATTCATTCCAACCAATCGAGAGTGTCTCTAATTGGATGATACAATTTACTCGATATGATAATAAGGTAATTAGAGAAATATCACCAAATATTAATACTAAGGAAGTGTGTGTCCCTATTTGATATAAATATATATAACTCTACAAATTGTTGGATTTTGGATCTAAATTGACCAAAAGAGGATATAGAATGCTAAATTTAGTAATACCTACCATCTCGAGTAAGGCCAAAAGGTTAGGAAATATAAGGAACCTAATGTTAATGATTGAAGAGAGTCACTCAAATCTATGAAATGTGTTGAGGAAAATATATATCTTAAAGAGATAAGTGTGTTCGACTCACTTATGTAGGAGAATTGAAGGCTGGAATATGTTGGAAATGCGTTATAAATATACCATATGTATGAATCATTAATAAGTGGAAATGGGAAATAATAGTCCTATATAGTCAATGCTACCTGATTTTTGGTTACACATAGAATCTATTATAGGTTCTCACACTAAGATAAGTAAGAAGGAAATTTGGAAATTAAGAATACTCAGTACTTTGTTGAAAATTTGATTAAGTAGGAGAGGATAATATAGTGTGATGATCAAAGAAAATTCAGTGTGATACATATAAACATAAATAAGAGATGGAGAAAATAAAGAGATTAAGAATTATTAAGCTCATTAATAACATGCGAAAGGTATGGAAAAAGGAAAATTTCTTGAGCATAGCTAGTATTTATAGTAATACAACTGGAAACACTATCAGGAAAGAAAATGTTGATCGTATTTGTATTTCCAATAGTCCACATTTCTAGTTGAGAATTAAAATACCAAGGTGTTGATGGTTTTAAATGTCTTCCTCAACATCGAGGAAAACCACCCAGTCGAAACCTTAGAGAATATCCTATTCCGTTTGGATTAGTGGCTTCGACTAGGATTATGGGACAAGTTTTCGGTCTAAAAAAATTATAAAAGGATGGGATGGTTTTTTAATGGTTTTAATGTAACTATGATTTGAAACGTAATGAATAATTAAAATTAATTTCTATCCCAGGAAAGCTTATAAATACATATGTTATATAAAAATAATTCATAAATAATACAAGAATATAGATCATCAAACTATTATGAAGTTAAAATAGAGAATGATAGCTAAATTTAATTAAATAGATAATTAAAATTGTTGATGAGAGATATCACATATATAAATTTTGTTGTTTATGCATATATCATATGATTTCAATCACACATAACAATAGTGAAAAATGTATGACTTATTGGAACACATATATGATAAAATTAAATCAAATAACCAATTAACTCATAAGCAAAGGAAAAAAGAAGAAGATAGTAGTTCCCAATATATTGTAACTCTGATCATGAGAAAACAATAGTGGTTTAGCCTTCGATTAAAATAAATTTAGTTATAGCAGTGAGAACAAAATTTATATCTCCAAAATTTAGAACCCCGTATCCACTAAAAATGAAGGGGATTTATAGTTTCTAATGGAGTACAAGAATAAAAACGCAGAATAAAACTTTGAAATAGTTTTAATAAACAATGTTTGAAATAAAAAAATAGGAAATTTTCAAATCTGGTTACAACTCAGCTAAGAATATAATGAATATTTCCCTACCATACGTTTTCGTATCTAATATATATCTGTCATATGTTTTAATTTAGGTGGAGACCGTGGTTGTATCCTCATTTTACCAGTAAAAATAAAGCACTGGTAGCATATGAGTGGTTGTGTTGGAGAAGAATTTCAACATTAATCACTGAATATGAGGTTTAACTAAGAAATTCCAATGGAATTCTCGGTCAACCTTTCATATCTTTTCAATGTTATCACCCTTTTTCTTTGATAACTACTGCCAAGTATTAGTAATAAATTTGGTATTGGGAATTTTCAAATAAGGTTCGTGTATAGTAAATTATCACTAATAGATTCAACGAGGTCATTGGAGATGTCTATGGCATTGGATATCACTACTTCTGACTGCTTGAGGTGGATTTCCCATTCTCTAAAAACTATATATTTCTGTTATTTATCTATATTTGGGTGATCTTCTAACTTCCCTTCCATTTTATCTTTCCATATTATGTGGCCTGTGATATTCTCCTCAATATATTCAAATTATGACTTCATATCAAACAACTGATCCGCTAATGCATTAGTTGTTTGACACAAATCATGGATAATATTTAATTTCTGAAAAATAAGTGACCTCTTACTGAGATAAGATAGTATTTAATTCTCTTTCTTCCCTCTTAAACTCAATCAATTGAGGATTACCTTTTTGTTGTTCAATCATGTGTTGTAATTCCTGAATCTAGGCATCCTGGATTCTTAAATCAGGGTCATATTGGAGTTTAAGAGCATAAAATATCTTTTGGAGTTAAAAAAAAATTCCCTGTCATTGTTCATAAACCATTTTTTTTTCATTCTCAATGCCTTGTTCCAACTACATAATTTTTTCATCCTTTTCTTTCATCAGTTGATGTACCTCAGTGGCTTTGGCTATAGTGGAGGTAGCATATTCTCTTGCAAAATTGGAGAGTCTTCCAAGAAATTATATAATTGTAGAATATGAACCCTTCCATACCAATTCAAAGGATGTAATTCGAAGGACTAAGACCTGGGACCGATAATTTTTTCTTCTTTTCCTTTGTCTTTTCAAAAGGAGTTTGTGTTGAGGACTGTAGAATATTTCAAGGGGAGGAATTTCTTCAAACCTTAAAATGACCGTCGAAGTCGGAAATGTTGGTATAATTTATATATCATCAATCTCCAAAGGCTTTCCAGAAGCCCCAATAGTAAGTGGGGCATTATTTATAGTTTTCTGAGTGTTTGATACTTTTTCTTATGATGAAGTCTTAAGATATTGAGGCCATGTATTCTTAGTAACCGGATTGAACTACTCCAAAATTTTGTCAATATTATTATCAGGAGAAAATTCTTTGGCCTGAGAAGAGGAAGAAGTGCCTATCCCCTTTGTCTGAGTTATATAAATAGTTTGTGTGATACTAACAATTATAACATCATGTTTCTCTATCCTTTGTTGATTAAGTTTCAATAAATCCATAGTAAAATTGGCAATAATTTTCTCCCTGTACTCGTTGAATTGAGTTATCTCTTTTGGAGTCAACTGTGATATTGCTTGTTTCAAAACTAGTGAATAGAAACTATATTTTCAAATACGTAATCAAACTTATCAGACTCATGACAAAATTTCCTGATACTTGACTTTCCTCTAACCTTTTTGGAATTTGAATTGGGATCATACTTCTTGTTAGGAATAGTTGGGAATTTTAAACACTGAATATTGTCAATCTCAAGACCAACATGTTTGTAATTTTCTAGAATATATACACTACAGTGAATAGGAAAAGCATGCCACAATTTATTTTTGGCATATTTTAAGACCCTTGAAAGCACATGACCTACGGTGTTGTATGTTATTTATCGAGAAAGAAGTTTGTCAGTAACATACATAGGAAAAACATGGGGATTTAGAGGACTTAAAAATATGTGGATATAAGTAAAATATTCTTCACTAAACTAGTTTCCAATTGATAATTGGTCATTTTCAACTGCTGAAGAAACCCTAGTAGATTTCTTGTCAAAGACACTTTGATGAACTATAAACATTACTCCAAGAAAAATTCTATATAAATAAGGCTAATATTTTGTGTCCCAAGTCATATCATGATAAATATTGATAGGGGTTGGGTCATTGGTAGTCCATTTCCATCCCATGGAGGTGAAATCAGAGGTAAAACGTAGGGCATCCATAATGTAGGAACTAGTATAAAAATGGGGAACTATGTTTTGAGGAAAATTAAGCTTATTCTAATAAGCTAAGATGTGAGAGGCTATTCTATCAGATAATATATTTACCCAATCCATGATATAGCCATCAGATTCAACATCAATGAATGGTGCCAATTTCTCATAGAAGTTTTGTGTAGTAGGGAAAGCATAAATTCTACATAACATTGCAGCTATATAGCAATATGGGCCAACAAGGAAAGCAACAACATACATACCATTTTATTCTCATTTGTTCTTTTTTAAATCTCTTCTACAATCGATATGGCCTCTGATCTATGGTCAAGTTCTTTCATCAAATTCTCTACAAACTGTTTGCCTTATTTTCTTTGAGGTTGTGGAAACTGATACATTATGCTCAAATATTTGTTTGTAAATGAACCGATGATTTTTTCAATCCAAGTTAGGAATTTCCTTTAGGCAATTTTCATGTTGTTAAAAACCCATTTTATCACGTCTATATAAGGAAGGAATTTGGGTTGGGCTGCAATCTTATGTAGAAATGAATTGGCTACTTCATTATACGTAGAACTAAACACCAGGGTAAAATCATAGCTATGACTATTCTTTGTGTTACCCTGGATCCTTCATATTCATTAAACTAAAGTTTATAGATAGCATCATCTAGAGTACAAACTATGTTGGAAAGTAGTGGAGGCATTTGAGTTTTTTCTATTGGAGGGGAAACTGGTTATTGTTGGACCAGATGTTTCTTTCTTTCTTTAGTTTCCCTAGACATATCTACTGAAATTTTCTTATTAGGACTAGCTTGCAACATAAAACACAGGAATAAGCAATAATCCTTGTACACGAGAGTTATTAGTGCAAATAACTATTTCTCATAACAATTTTTATCTTTAAGAGCACATCGTGGTGGTATCGAGTTGTAATGATTAAGTCGTTTAAAACTTTGAAAAAGAATAAATTCATTATTCTTGTCAATTAAATGATAAACATGCCTTCATATGGCCCCTTTACATGTTGGCATATCAGAGGAATTGTATGAAAGAAATATTTTTCTTATACTTTAAAAATTACGATATTCGAGACTTCTCATATATGCCTTTTTAAAAAATATAATGGTTATGAGTGTAGACAGAAAGATATATTGGAGATATCATATTGGAGAATGAAATACCAAAAAAATTGAAGATAGCCATGCAATATAAAAGTTCTGATATGTACAAGGATGGGAATATCGGAGGATTGAAACATCAAAAGGTAGGCAGTTTCAAATATATGTGTATCAAAGATGAGGAGTATCAGAGATTTCATAATGGAACTTCTTAAAAGTTGAAATATTCAAGAGTTCTGATATACCATGTGGAAGTATGTTGGGGCCAGTGTTTCTTTAAAATATTCAAAGAGGGACGTACTTATTATAGCTTTATACTTTTGATATCGGGAAAGATTCTATCGAGGGAGTATTTTATAATAAATATCATATAGGGAATGTTACGATATTGGAATGTTTTGATAAAATATTCTGATAATGTGTTTTTAAACAATAAAATCCTATCATGTGCTTGGTTGGTTTTAATATCCAATATGGATGTTTCGATAAGGGTGGTTCTTTATGAGAGAAGGTATAAAAGTTTAAAATTTCCTTATTTATTGGAATCAAAGAATTTTATTAGGATTCAAAAGGGTCCCCATTATTTATCTTATTTAACTAATATAAAAATAAATAGGGGGGTTGTTGAATACTATAAAAAATGGCTACATACTGGGCAAAACAATTATCTTTTTAAAAGCGGGTGAAATTTTAATTAACTAAGGAAAATTATTTTTAGAAGTATTTTCAAATATTTGAAATCAATATTGAATTAAAATAACTCTGAATAAAAGAACTAACTATTTCGCAAATATTCAAAAATTGTTATTGATGAAAACCTCTATTATCTCTTACATTCATTTAATTAGTTTTAAATATAAAAATAGAGAACTATAGAAGTTTAGCATAAAGATATAATTATTTGTCATTGGTAGAGCCATTGTTGCTTGGAGGAATCCATAGCCTCGACATGGTTACAATTTAACCAAATAACACCAGTTTCCCATCCACTTATAGTGATTTATTTAGAGGCATTAACCTTCCATCATTTTATTATTTCCTTTTTCTTCTTGAAATCCATTGCCCTAGTTTGGTAGCGATATAGTTATAATTCCATTTACAAGTTATAATGAAATTGAAAAATACGGCTCATGATGAGACCTCTTGTCTTACAAATTTAAAACTATAAGACATTATCCTAGTTTGGTTTCCATTAATGATAATGTCAATACCATTGGTTTCCTATTATCATGGTAAGTTTGCTCATGATGAGGCACCTTATCTTCCAATTTTTTTTATATATTTTTGAATTACACTCTAAAAATGCAACATTAGTGGATGGGGAGGTAATATTTCTCCTTAAGAGTTCTGGATGGAAATAAAAATAAAAATATTCTAAAACTTAAAAATAGTATTTACTTTTGAAAATATACTTTTCATGACTAATCGAAGGGTAATGATATTCTTTATTATTTCAAGTGATGAAATATTTAGAAACCACTCGATATAAAGGTTTTCAGAGATTATAATGAATCAATATCAAACTTCAATGTTGTAATTTCCTTCTAATAACTTGTTCTTTAAGTGATAAAACATCATGTTATTGGTGAGAGATTCCAATATGAAGTTAATCAGAGTATTACTCATAACTTGTTAACCTAAATACATCAATATGTACATGTTATTATTTACATATTTAGAGTAGGACAAGTTTTTCAAGAAAATTATTTTTTAACAATTAGCCCATTCAGAGGAAGATTATCACTCTTTAATTGTACATCTTGTAGAATAAAGGTTGATTCGTTGTTGTATTGAGGGGGTCTAGACCCAAGATCAGAGATGGTTGCACGAACCAAAAAAACCCTCTATTATCGGCCCTTTCGGCAACGATCTGTTGCGCAGACCGAAGTCTCACCCAAGTAAATATTAGGGGATGCAAGAAAAATGTTTCTACATCCAGAGGGACTATGGAGTGTGGCTTTAAGGATTCATTCTACTTAGGGATAAATTAGATCTTCGTTGAACCAATAAACTTACTACAACCGATGTTGTTCAGTCACTTATCTATTCTTCCTGCACACTACACCTTTCTACTTTAACATGCATTACTCATCATATAAAGAAACAATCTAACCTTTGTGATGAATTTACTATGTAAATATAAAGAAATGAACCCTAATCACACACCAGCAACTCAAAAATAGATAATGCGGAAATGCACAAATATGCCTTCAAATCCTTATTTATTAAGTAAGATATTTCAATTACAATCATTCTTTCCCCGTGCCCAAAACTGGAGGGGCCTGTGTACTGAGCTCTAGACTTATTAGTGTCTTCGTGCAAAAATTTCCAGAAGCCTTCCCCTTCGCTCAAAAATAGAAGTATATTACCTTACAGACTCAAATATTACATGACATAATCAAAAGATATATATATATATATATATATATATATATATATATATATATATATATATAGACTCACTAAGGAATATCCTTATATAGTTTTTCCTTCTTACAATGCCATGGTCCGCAAACCCTGGGAGGAGCTAAAAATATACAAACCAATCCCATCCCTTTAAAAAATAAGGGCTTTAACCCACCCTAATGCCCCTAATATTCTAAAACATCTACGTGAAACTCGCTCCACTCCTAAAAATGTAGAATTTTTACCAAAACATAGACCTAGGGGTACTGCGCCCAATAGGCCCCCAACAAAGATGTTACTCATCCCAAGTCACTCAGTTAATGCACCCTGAGGCCTTATTTTGATGCTGATCAATGCATCCTTCAATGGTTGAATTGTCTCGACACACTACTTCTTGGTCTTGCATACTTCATCCAATAGCATCTCCATGGCTGGCCCTGTTGTCTTCTGAAGAATGTTTGTCCATGTGTGCCTCAGCTTCTTCAGATTGATATCCACAAGTGAGGCCCTGAAATTCCTTGAGGCCCTTTCTACAAATACAACCTTGTATTGATATTCAATATTTCGCTAGATGTCCTTGGTGAATTGTCATATCGTGTCACCAATATCGTCGACGTCCCCCTCTGTGAGGACCATCGAATTTTTTCCAGATACTCTGTCAGATTTCATCCTCTTCCATGCACCTCCTTCATTGAATTTCTTCTTCCTCTTGAGAATGTAAGGAGAGGTAGGGTATTCTAAGTCATTAACTGGGTTTTTTCCACCCTAATCACCACCTCGAGTCTCCTGGTTGTCCTTTCGAGTTTATGGCAGTACTTCCTTATCAATATCCTTGTCAGTCTCAAATGTGACTTTATTGGTATTCTTTTTGGTACCTTTCTTAGTAGTCTACACACTTGAAGTGTTCGACCTTACTCCAATGGTGTCTTCTTGCTCTAGATTTTCCCCTTCTATTGGTGGAGTCAACCACTCACTTGGTCATTGACTTACACGTGCATGATGGCATCATCAGTCACCAAGTAAGGAATCTCATACCATACCTCCTCAAGATCCTTCCTCGCACAGATGTACACATGGTGAAAATATGCCTTAAAATCAACAATTTGGCGATATTATTAAAAACAAAACAGGTGATAGCCTCGGCTTATGACTGATCATTGTGCAGAGACTCCTCCATAATACGACCCAAAATATCTTATTTTTCAGTTCACATGTTGGTTCCTTTCAATGCCAAAGTGAGGCGTACCTCGTAGCCTCGCAAATGTATGGGTCCACAGTGGGCAGCTATGATTCATCTGGCCCTCTCCATGCCATTAATGTAGTCAAGAGAAATAGCCACACGTAGTGGAATTTGTTACCCTCCTCCTACTCCTATCTGCAATCATCCTTAAAATCCTTGCATAAATACCAAGCCCAGCTATATTGGACTCCTTTGCTACACTACACAACAAAATATACGATTGGTGTCAATACCTCCTCTTCTCGACACTTCCGCATAATTTACCCTACCAAAATATGTGCATCCAAGTGCACAAAATGATCATAAATAAAAATTATAGAGTACACATAAGAATTATTTACTAGACCATAGTATGAATTCATCTTATCGGCCACCTTCTTATCCTCATATTTTCTCACAAACGCGCCAGTTTGGTTAACCCCTTGGTGAAAAAGCATAGTTATCTATCAAATAAGTACCCCATTAATGGACATTGTTTCACCCAGCCAAAGACATTCTTTACGCAATAAGGCCAACAGCTAGCACACAGAGATGGTGTTGATGTTGCTTCACCTGAAATGTGGAACATAAAGCATGTTCAATAGTAATGCTTGTTGAATTATTATTTTCCACCTAAGTGGCTCTATCCTGGTCACTCTAGCTGTTTCAAAATATACTAATTTTAGGTACTTGCTCGGCTTGAATTGGGGATATTTAATTCAATCATTAAAACCCCAGTCTTCCATGCAAAATTGTGGAAATTTTCCCATCACGTCTCCCTCAATCGGTACTTCCTCTGGTATAAGTGGTCTTAATATATTAAACTTGACATCATATGGGTCATTAGTAGGTTTAGCAGTAGTCGAATTCCTCAGCGGTAAATACGATGGTAACCTGGAAATAGGTTCCACATCCTTTACATAAATATATTCGAATATCCTAGTCATAATTTATTCTTTGGAGTCTTAAAACTCCACCATTTTCTTCCACCTATCCAACCTATCCTTAGTCCATTGTTCCTTTGTGATTTTCTTCATGGGAGACTATCAAAATTCGGGCTTCTTTGGCTTCTTTGTTTTCACTTCTCCTGCAATAGACTATTTCATGGGTGACCTTAGACCTATTACATGCACTGGTAGTGTATCAGTCATTTTGTTCCCCAATATTTCCTTAATCACTTCCTTTGCAAGCACCTCAGATCTCTAATTCGACATGCAACAGAACGCTTACCAAAACACAATTTTATTTTTCATAGAGAAAAGTATCTGAATGCGGAGTGAGATGCCATATTTATAATAATTTTGAATTTCACACTTCATGATCCCCTTCTGATGCATCTCATAAATGTGGATTTGGTGGCATATTCACCTAAATATGCTCATTAAAATATTTCTCCTTCTCCCTTTAATGGAAATTTTCCTATCAAATCAATTGTTTCTCTTCCAACGGTCATATTCTGGATGGACTTCACTGAACCTTCCTCCATTTCACAGTCATTCCCCATTCATCGTATTTTCCTTGAACTTTGACTTCCTTATGAATATCACACAACACTTCTTCTGCGACGAAGCCCTCCTGTAACAGACTAGTTTATAGTACCATGCACTCTTCCTACTTCTTGGAGAACTAAGAGTCTTCTCCTTTCATATAGTTTATGAGAAGCCCTAGGGACAAAGTCATCCTTGTAGATTTTCAACCTACTACTATTTTTTAATATTCCTATTTTACTGCTTTTATTTAGACAGTTGAAAATCCTAAAGGATAAGTGGACATAAAGGAAAACTATGTGTGGATATATTATTTTTAAATCTAGTAAATGTGGAAATATAATTATTGTACAAAGCCTAGAGTAAATTGGAGACCAAGATTTCAAGTCTAGGAGGATGGAATTAAATCCAAATACTTTCCCAAAATCTCCAAAAATCCTTAAAGAAAAGAAAATAAAATAAATATATTAGATTGGAGATGAAAATATAAAAGATACCTCATTATAGTGGAAGGTTACTGAGAATAGGTGAAATAAAACTAGAAAGAGGAAAAAGCTAGTTTTAAAGAGCTTTTGTGGACAAAACAAAAGTATATCCTAGGCTAAAGGAAAACAACATCCTAGTTTAACTGGACTTAGTTATGGAAACATGCTGAGGGAAAGAAAGCTTAAATAATCCATTCCTTTGTAGACGAGAGGTTGTCTACACTTTGAAGGAATTGGTCTCTACTTGAGGGGAGCTGTGGATGAGAGCTCAAGGTTGGGTGGAAAATAGTCTTCACCAGAATTGGTATGCATAGTTATTAAACTATGTCTTATGATATTGTTATTATGATTATTATTGAATAAGATTTAATGTGGTGTAATTGTGATTTTAGCTGAAAACTGTGTACCTTGATTATAAAATTGTATGATAAGTTATTTTATTCTTTGGAAATAAAGTGTCATATGTATTTAACAGAAAAATAACTATAGCATGTATATTTAAGTTTCTATATAGTTACACAGACTAGCATCATTAGTTGACCAACATAAAAAATCTCTAAACCCAATTAGGATGTTTTAAATTTGTTGTTAGGTCTATGTTAACTATTGTATGATAGAGATAAAATACATCATTAGGATTAAATAATATTCTAATAGTATTAAGAAAAACATAGTAATTAACAGTAAAATACATAGTTAATTTTGTAAACAAAGAAGAAGTAGAGATCTATACAGTTGAATTGATTTATTCTATTAAATCAAGAAAGTATTATTATGTACAAATAACTTACTTCCTACTCAAACTCTACAAATTCCTAATTTAGGAAATATACATACATCTACTTACTACATGTGTTGAAAAAGAACCATGAAACATTATACACATAGAGGTACTATGTATGTTAAAGAGAAAAAATTAGACATACATATACAATATGGATATCAAAAATAAATTGTGAATTATTCATACATAGGTATGCAATCTGTATATTGTAAAGAAATTTTAAACCATGCATAGAAATGTTTATAGAATTTGAAATTCATCAAATAATGGTGGATAGGAAAATGTAACAATATAAAACTAAAATGTTAGCTATCATTATCAAAGTCATATTGACTGGAAATCAATTGTTATTGAAATTAATTACAAAAGGTATATATATAACAATGAATATCATTATACTCAGATGGTTGAAATTTGTATATGGTAACGACCAACTTGGAGGCAGGAAAAACTTGTCGTCAGAGTGTTTTATAATAAAGGAAGAAACAAAGAGGAAATTCTGGGAATATAATTTATGTGTAAGTAAACACATAAATTTGTGTTAGACTCATATTAATTATAAAATAATGTATCAAAAAATACACTTTCTGGATTAGGAAATTAATAACACAAACTGCACCTGCTTAAAAAATTATGAGGGAGTGGAGTTCCTCCTATAAAGGACGGGGTAACACAATCCATTCAGGAAAATAGAAATTGACTACAAATTGAGTTTTGAACTCTAATTACGAAATTGAATTATTAATTATTGTATTGAATAACAATTGTAATTACCTGAGAAGAGGGTGAAACTAGATACATGGTATCTGATAGAAAATTATGAATCCGAGTAATATTGGAAAAGAGGGATTTTCCTGTACAAAAGAATCATATTACGTGGAAGAAAATTTATCAAATCTATTTTCAATTCAGAATGTAAAATTGTACAATACATTACAGCTTTAATTTTATGAAGGATAAATTGTGCAATTAAACATAGGATAAGACCTAAAAGAGATAGAGTGGCTAATTGAAAAGAAATTAAAATTCAAAAGTGAATACACATATAGTTTTTATATCTAAACTTTATATAAATACCAAGGGTATTTAGTCTTCAAAATGAATCTACCGAAAAAAAAAATTAGAGACATGAATGAGTCAGAAAAATCTATTCTATTGGAATGTTGGAATCAAATCCCAATTCATTGATAGCAACGTTATTAAAGTTAAATGAAACTTTAATCAATTCGAGAGAAAACGAGAATTAAACAGTGAAATCGAGAGTAGGTATATAGAGTAAATCGTAGTTCCAAAAATGAAATTGAAAAATAATTTAACACCTCTGTATGAGTTAAATAAAGACAAAATCTACAAATTCATCTCATATATGAGATAATTATGAAAAGTCAAATTGGTGTCGAAAATCATCCAAATTCATGTTATCTGATATCGAAAAACATGAAGATCTAAATTCGTAGCCACATAGGAAACCATAAACAATAAGATATAAATTGGTTGACTGTAAACTTATCTACTTCTGGAACTTGAGTTCTGAATTCAATCATTACATTTTCTCTTCATGGATATACACAAAAAAAAATGAAAATGAGGTACCCAAATCACATAGGGAAACACCTGTGTAAGAATGGTAAAACAAAGATAGAGGGTACGAATTGAAATTGAAGTGACCGGGGAAAGCACAAGGAATTTATCAATTCAAGAAAACCTCAAATGTAATCAGAACTCAATGAAGAGGTAAAGAGGAAAATCATTTAAGAAAATTTAACAGAGAATACATTTACATAATATTGAAATCTATATTCAATTTAACAACGCAGAGCCACACATGAAAATTATCAAGACTGATCTGATTTTGTAAATTGATTGTTATTCATGCAAAGAAATAAAATAGCAAATAATTAAGGAAACACATAAGAAGGGATACGAGTTAACTTTGGAAACAGTTGCAAATCTTACCTTCTATTCGAGAAATCACCAATACCTTGTATGTATTGTATGAATGTGTTTGAAAAAATTATCCTCTATTTCTCAACCTATAAGAAGAATGTAGGGACACACAACATTAATAAATTCCTAAATATACAGTGAGAATAACGAAGGAGTTAAAATAGGAAAACGAGTTCTATAAAAACTATGAATGTCAAATAAATTCTAGAGGAAAATAAATGTGTCCATTATTTTACTTGAGATGGTTCTGGGTGAAGGCATTCAGACAGGGATGAGATGGATGAGGCTGAAAGTCGTTCTCAATGCAAAAGGGACGATGAATAATGATAGTTGAAACCTCAGTGGATAAATTTCCCAAATGAAAACAATGGAAGAAAAAATTTAACCCTATACAAGATCATTTGGCTATAATGAATACAAATTGTTCTCATTCGTCGAATGAAGAGAGATCTACCCTACAACTGTTATCATAATTAAGATACCCATGTGACCAAAAAATGTCGGAGTACATCAAATTAATAAGTGATAGCATCGAAAGGAGGAACATTAAAGAGTTACATGTGTACTTTGTCATGAATTAGTTCATGGAGATAAGATCCAATTAATAATAGGATGGGTGACCATGTATACGTTCACATCTAAAACATTGGACAACCATCCAAATATCTACACCATAATCATATAACATCATTTGTGCAATTATGTTGGTAAGAGTAATGTAAATGAAAACAAACCATATAACTACTCGAATCTTAACAATATATTTATGATCCCAATGTGTATGAAAAATATTAAGGGTAAACGTGGTATAGGAACAAAACCCTCAATGGAATTAATATATATATATATATATATATATATATACAAGTTTGAAATACTTCATAAGACTTATATATAAGATTAATTGGTATACATGTGGTAGAACTCATAATAGCACTTATAGTTAGAGTTATGATGTAGGGGATTATATGTCATAATAGGTAAATTTAATATTAGTTAAAGTTAATAATATCCAAGTATATAGTTATAAGTGTAGAGATGGATAGATATGTAGAGGAAAATTTCATAATTATGATAGTATAATAATAGTGGAAGCTATTAAAAAGGTATACCTTAATATACTTTAAAATAAATGTAACTATGCTATGTGGATGAAGAGAATTCCTTAATAGTTTAAAGGAATGAATCTATACAAAGGTATTCATAGGTATGAATATACATATGGCCTAATGAAAATACAAAAGACGGAAATTAAATCCTTTATTGAAATTATGTAAGAGGTTATCCAATGATGGAAATTAACTAATTAAAGGATAGAAAAAACAGTGTAGTGTTATAAATAGATTTTTTTTTTTTTTGGTAAGTAGAATTGTTACACATTTATATGACTAGGGAAAAATTCACCACTCAGCTTCACGAGTTGAACTGCACCACCATCTGAGATGTTCTTGACAATGTATGGCCCCAACCAATGCATTTTGAACTTGACCGAGAACTTCACGAACTTACTATCATACAAAAGTATGAAGTCTCCATCCTAGAACATTTTTTTCTTAATATGACTCCCAAGCCAAGCCTTTTTCCTTTTGTTCTGTAGTTGTTGGCAAAATTATGTAACGAATCAGTCTTCTTCTAAAGAGAGCAGGTTTTCCATCCTTTCCTCCATAATATCGATGTCTTCCATATTTGTAACTATTGTGACTATCATATTTCAACCCTCAAAATATTCAGCGTGGTGGCCTTGCCTACATAGTGTCCTCCTGCAAATTCGCCATGTGCTTCTACCAAAATGTCATGTCTTTCATTCTCAGGGATAAAGCTTCAATGTATCTCATCGGGCCCCATATTACATAAATGTAGCAGAATAAAATAAAAATGTGTTGCCTTAAATACCAGTTCTTTGTTCTACTATGTAGTATACTCCACAAGGGCTACTCCTGTAGACAAAAATTAAATGATGTATGCAAAGTGATCATCTGCATTATAGAATCATTTATCACCTCTATATACTTGATGACTATGTATTGGCCTTGGGCAGCCCTTTCCCTTTAGACTTGGTCCTTTACCTGAAACACATTATTTTGAATTCCATATGCTACTCTTCCCTCTCAAAAGCACAAGCAGACACGGGTTCAGTTATACCCAACCTGCGTATATAATTTAAAATATGAAAAAATCTAAAATTCCCTATTTTATAGGTGGGGTTTATGGGTTACACTAGAAGACTACCTACAGGAGCTCGTGGCCAAACTGTTTCCCAACAGAAAAAATTATTTTGAGGAATTATAAATACATCTCATGGGAAGGCCTAAAGGAAGGAAGAGAGATAGGTATTGATACTATAGCCTTTGAGTCCTAGATCAAGTCTGATTATCCCTGTGCCTCCTAAAATTCCCAAGTTGTGGAAACCGTTTTTTCCTTTCAGAGATGTTCACCTCCCTTATGTGACATCCTTGTGTATCCTTATGGAAGAAGTTTGTTTAGGCTTGGTCTGGATGAATCCAGAGGAGGGTTTCGCTTGGAGCCGTGGCTAAATCAGGTGGTATTCCTCCACATATTTTACATATGTCAATAAAGGAGGTTTCTCCCATTCCTAGTGTCGTGATATTTAATTCTTTTATACATGTTATGATCTTGGTATAGTTGATTTCATGTTATTTTATATAATTTTATATGATCTAGCCACTGACAGCTAGAACATGCTTTCAATTACTACTAGCCTATGTGATTTTCTTGAACGAGTTGTTGGTTTTTAAGCACGTTGAGAAGTAGAGGGTTTGAACCTTGTAGGAACGCCCTTAAACATAGGACCTATGGGTAAGGCCAATTCTCTCAATTTTACTAGTTTAAGTATTAGGACTGCTAATTTTCTTCATTTTCGTTGATGTATGCCTCTTGCTATGTTGGTGTTCTCAACCCATACCCTAGGGTAATCCACCCTATAATAGAATTGACGACTCCACTGGGGATTACATCCGTGTAATTCCTATTTTGGGTTTTTTCTCTTTGGATTTGGGTTCTCTGATGTTAGTTCCATATATTACTAGTGTAGTCCCTTGTTGTTGTTCGTGTATCCCCTTACTATTGTTGTTGTACCTCTGTAATTCCCATATTGTTATTATTGTGCCATTACATTATTATTTTTAGGTTGACTAGGATTATATTGTGACCCCATGGACTCCTATATATAGAAAGGAGGTTTTGGCATTTGTATCATCCAAGAATTTCCATTTATGTAATGTAAAGGGTGTTGCCCCCTCGAAGTTGTTGATTTCTAAGGCGTTTTTCGTTGCTCCAAAAAGGTCATCGTGGAATTTTCACTATAATGTTTTTCCCACGATGGTTAAGAAGCTGATATTTTTAACACGCGAAGCTGAAATTTGGGGGAACTTTTTATAAAAAATTTAGATCTTGGTTTGCAATATTTATGGAGATATGATCTATGGAAGTTAGGGTTTTTTTTAGGCTACCGAATTTCATCTCAAAGAGATGACCGATGGAAAAACGTCATAAATCTCTCTCTGAACATCAGATTGGAATACTTCAAAAGGTGGCCAAAATTACACGGACTTTATTTTTTGGTTTATCAATTTGAAAGCCAAAGGAGGAAACAGTGAGACATGGCACATCGTACAAGTTCTCTCTACTCAACCAGTCCAAAATAAGGTCATTGTGGGATATTAGGCATAACTTTGTCTTGAAGAATCCAAATTAGGTCATGCTTGTGGCATTGGAAAGAAGACTTAGAGGGATACTATATGATTGAAGATAAATTCTTGGGGATCCAAAATTACAGAGGTACATCAGTTTCAATATCGAGCTCCTCAAAAGCAAGAAAAATGTGTGTATTTATTTTTCAAATTGGATAAGTCTTGTTTGAAAAATTAGTTTCAAGTGTTTCCAATGGAATATTCAATCATAGATATCAATATTCTATTCTAAAATTCCCTCAGAAGGCTCTACTATGACTCATGAAGAGGAATAAGTGTAACATGATATATCAAAATTACAAGAGAAAGTGCATCAAATTTTGCTCTCGCAAAGAGCAACGAAAAATGAAACGGAAGTTTTGAAGAAAGGTGTGCATGCTAAGATGGATGGTTTGAAGAAAGGAGTGGAAGCTAATATGTATTGTTTGAAGAAAGGCATGGAAGCTAATATGGATGGCTTGAAGAATGGCATGGAAACTAGGATGGATGTCATGGAAGCTAAAATGGAATACATGAAGAACGATCTAAAGGCAGACATGGAAGGTTTGAAGGAAGGTTTGACAAAGTTGATATAATAAATGTTTCCTAATGGAAAAAAGGTAGTACAAGAAACTCAAGATAAGACCAAAATAAATGTTAATCGTGATTTCATAAAATCTAATGTTGGATGTAAGACCCACAATATTCCAAATATGGATATGTGGAATTTTGACGGAAAGGATCCCGTAACATGGATATTACAGATGGAGCAATATTTTGATCTCCATAATGTGAAAAACACATAAAAGGCATGCAATGTAACTTTACATTTAGAACAAAATACATTTGTATGGTATAGATGGCTTTTATCTCGTAAAAAAATTGTCACTTGGTAAATTTTTATAGAGGAAATGATATCCCATTATGAGGATAGAAAGAGCAATGAGTTCTTTATCCAATTTGTAAATCTCAAACAAAAGGGTACAATGGTGGAGCACATTTAGGACTTCCAAAAATTTAATATAGGGGTAATTGATATTCCAAAGGAACACAGGATTTATGTCTTCATAAGTACTTGAAAGGATAAAATCTAACATGAGGTTCACCTTTGGGAACCTGATTCATTGGAGAAGGAAATCAGGTTGGAATGAAAATTTGAATCTAAAATTATGTCGACAAGGAAGCCTACCGGTCACATCTATAAAGATGGAAGTGTTTCTATTCCTAGACTTCCACAATATACAAGGTTGACACCACAACAATTGGAAGAAAAAAGAGAAAAAGGACTTTGCTATAGTTGTGGTAGAAAATACACTAAAGGTCAGAAGTGTGCGAAGAAGAAATTATTTTACATAGATTTTGAAAAGGAGGAAGAAAATGAACCCGAAAATTCAATAGAAGAGGATATACACAAGGAACCAACCCTAGAGAAAGAAGAAATGAGTCTCACCATATCCTGTAATGCATTGGTAGGAATTACCACTCCCCAAACTGTCAAGATAGAAGGACATATAAAGAAGAAAAATATAATAGTGTTGATTGACTCATGTAGTACCCATAATTTTATTCATTGTAAGGTAGCCAAGGAATTGAATTACTTCCTATACCCAACACCATAATTCCAAGTGACGGTTGCAAATGGAGGAACTATAAATTGATCTGGAAAATGCCATGATATCAAGCTAACCATGGGAGAATATGTATTGAATATTCCAATGCTTTCCATTCCAATGGGAGGTGTTGGTGTTGTTGTTACACCATTTTTTTCTCATCTAACCTATTATCATTAGATGGACCCAAGTACACCATGTAAGACCAATTTTACCCTTAAGTAAAATTGCTTTCACTATGTGAAATAACTTAATAAAACACATTTATTAGGTTTTTTATGGTCTAAACAGGGAACCCCAAGGGGAAATATTAAACAAATCTATATTTGTTTGACTTTCCTCGTGGAATAATTAATTAAACAATAATTTAATTATTATTCTGGGTCATATTTAACCTAAAACAAGGAAATTATTTAGATAAATTTTTATTTATCTTATTATTTTCTAGGAATAATTATTTAAACCTTATTTAAATAATATTCCTTGTTAAATTTGACTAAATAATTTTTAAATAATTGAAAAAATCATTATTTATTCAATTATCATTCAAATACTTCCTTAAAATGATAAATAAATAATTTATTTATTTATTATTTACAAATAAAGGGATTTGACCCAAGTCAAATAACTTTCTCCTCCAACAAATATAATAAAATATTCCATAAAAGGTGGATCTAGATTTGGTTAATATTATTTTAATCATGCACCAAGATCTAGAATGACCTAATATTTTGTTATAAATAGAAGGGTTTTCCCATTCATTTGTCACCTTTTTTTGCCTCATAGATCGCTCTGGATCTAAACTCTTGGTCTGATTTTGAGCCATTATCATTGTCATAATTTCTATTATTTAATTTGTGAGCTCCCTTTGGGTTCTATGTTTGTCTGGGTTTTCTACACCAACAAGAGAGAGAAATTCTAGATCTGAAGTGCTAAGGAATTTCAAGAACCCATCCCATTGAGGAGAATTGGAAACACCATTCTTGTTTTCCTCCGAGTTTCCCTTAATATAAATTTTTTTAAAACATATCATTCTTGTCTTGTCTATTGGATGGATGGAGAAAAACCTTATTTTTACTGCTTAATGTCTTTTTATGCATAGATTTGGATTTTTGCAGCATTTTTCTCGATCAACTAACTACGGATCTGAAGATATTGGCAGCCATCTTTGATGTTAGGGCTATAAGTTATGCATAGCTAAAGTGGTCTTTTTTCGTACACTTCGACAAAAGATTCATACTAACAACTGGCAACTCCACGCAAGTTTTCAATTACGACCGTTGTCATTTTTCATATTCCTGCATATCCAGCTGCTCCAAACCCTAAGGATTCTCTTTAGATTTTTGTTTTTCCTATTTTTATGCTATTTTCCCCTTTAAAACCCTCAACAATTAAAATTTCTAACTTCCATGTGTTTCTGGCCCTATTGCGTAGGTAACAGACATCAACCGCAACTGAGACGACAACTTTTTCTGAAATTTGCCGCCGAGACACCCGGAGCTACAGGTCACACTTTTTGGCCCAGAACCTATGACCTGTCGTACAGGACACACTTTTCAGCCTCAAATCTACAACCTTGATAGAAAACAGGTTAGAATTTGTGACCTGCACTTTTTTCTGTAAATTTTCTAAACTTTTTCTGGGTTTGTCTGAAGCTTCTGTCAGGATTTTCCAGCCTCTATCTCTGCTCGTTTAGACATGTTTATGTTCTGTTTTAATCAAATAAGTGGGAATCTATACCCCTAAATCTTTAGTACCCTCCACTTTTTGTGGAAGAGTTTTAGCTGTTGCAGGTGTCTAAATTTTCAGAGTTTCGGCCTTTTCTTTTACAGATATGATACCTCCTTTTCAGATCCCCTTTAGATCTGCTATTTTTCCATCCAAATAACCTCACATAGTTTTTTTTGGGTTTACCTGTAGGGTCACCTCTTTTCGCCTACTTCCTTTAGCTGTTTACCTCCTCTTTTACAGCAACCTTGCTTCTGCCTCTTTGTTATTTTCTGCACCTCTTTTCAGCAGATTTAGCCTTTAGATCCTTGTCCTTCCCGACCTTAGATCTATTGGCTTGTTTTAAGTGTGTTTTGATTAGATTTTTTCCCTCTGTTAGAATATTGTTCGAGACACCTGCCTCCTTGGGTTAGATTGATGCATTGTTAGTTGTTAATTTTCTGTTATTTCAGCATTATATACTGTTCTTGGTAGATTTATTTTCAGTTACGTAGCACACTTCTTCTTTTGCTCTCAAAATGTCTGGGTTTAAAAATTAAAATTAACGCACGCCACACACTCAGCCTAAGTGAAGAAGAGCCTGGTTAACACCGCCAGGCAAAGACTTTAAAACATTTTAAAATCAATTGACACTGCACCTCTCTGCCCTTATTTCAACATTGTAATCACTTGATTCTGCACCTCCCTGCCCTTGTTGGTCATTCTTCTTCCTTCCGTGTTGTTTTTGTGTTGTCATCACTGCACCCCAAGGCGTGTATTCCAGAGACCTCTTGGCCTTCATCCTCAGTTTTCGGTCGGTCGACCGACTACTTCCCGCCATCATCGAGATAGTCCTCCTTCAAGTCTACACTCTGACTCCTATTTTGATTCATTGGGTTCTCCTTTTACTTCTGGTTCTCCGCCTGTCACCTTCACTATGTCTGGTCCAGGGCCTAACGCTAGTGGTAATGGAGCTCTTTCTCATCCATACGCTCCACCTCCTATGGGCTATGGTCTCCCTCCGAGAGGGGCCAGCACCTCCAACAATTTTTCCCCTCCAGGTAGCATGTATCCAGGATACGGCATGCCTCATCCTTTTTCCCAACCTCCTGCTTACCTCAATGTTGCCTAACCTAACCATTATCCTTATACACATCCTGGTGCCCCAGTTCCTCCAGCATTTGCACCTTCGCCTCCCTTGCCTTCTCAACCCTAGCAACAACAACTACCACCCCCTCCGGGTCAAGTATTTTCACAGCAGGGTGCGACTAATCCTCCTTCTTCTCAAAGGAAGAGGAAAGGCAATTAAAACCAATCTGCCCCTAGTACTCGTGGACCTAATCCCCAAGGTATTTCCTCTAACACTACTAACCAGCAATAGGGCACTCAGCCCAAGCCGGACAGGCCTAATCATACAAATAAGCCTTGTTTGTGTTGCGGTGTTTCTAGTCATTACACTCACGATTGTCCCATTTTACCACAAATGCGGAAAATGTGGGAGTCTCAAGCCATATTGCACGGACAAAATGCCTCCCCTACTGCTCCCCCCAATATGGCCTCTACTCAAACGGTTGTGTTTACCAATCATTTCCCCCAGCAAGGATTCGTGGCTACCCAACCACCTAATGGACAGGGGTCACCCAACCTTCACCTTCTGGTTCCTCTAATTACCATATCCTCATGATGAATTCTGATCAACCTCTAATCGTCGACCTTAACCTTAAAACTTGGTCTTGTCAGTACCCCAAGCCTTCTGCTCCGTCTGTCCTCGAGTCACCTTCTTCAGGTTCTACAAATCCTCTTTCGACATCAAATTGTCCCTTGCATATCCCTCAACTCAAAGTTGAGGTTCATACCAAGATTCATAAGGGACCTTTATTCCGAAATGCTACTTCTGGTTGAGCTGCTCATTCGTATAGCATAGTAGATGATTTGGCACAATCTCCTGTTGCCATTTCCACACTGGAACTCCTCCAGTCATGCCCTTCCCAAAAGAAGGATCTACTATCTACCATGGGCACTGTAGATCCTACTGATGACCAATTGATTGTTTTCGACACCCGTCAATCAGAACATCCTCCCCTTTGTGCTTCCGTAGCTTTCCAAATCGCAGTCAAAACCTAGAACGCTAATGTCTCTCGGTATATCATTGATGAGGGGGAATACACCTGCGTGATGTCTGCTTCTATTTGGAAACAACTCAGATCTCCTGAGTTGGCCCCTTCCACAATCACCCTTCGTGCGTGGGATGGCCACACCTCCCAACCCATTGGCCTATTCCGTAATTTTCCTATCACTCTTGCGGGCAAGACTGTTCGCATTAACGTTGAAGTCATCGACACCCCTCTTGATTATAAAATTCTTTTGGGGCGTAGCTACACCTATGCCATGTCAGCTGTCCCATCTGCGGTCCACTGCAAAATGTTTTTCCCTCATAATGGAAAGATAGTCACCATCGACCATTTGACATATCATGAGCCAAAATCTCAGACCTCCCCTGAGTCGACCATCTCTTCTGTAGCCAATAAGAAAGCTGTTGATTCTTTGACCAGTGTCTCTCTTGGAATCTACAAAGATGTCTCTTTGCTTGGAACCTTCCCTGGTCTTCCCCCTCCCCCTATCTTTGATCCCATCTTATCAAATGTTTGCATGATGCAATCGTCTCGGGCTACCCTTAAGCAGCCCACCTCGGCTAGTCAGCAACATCAACCTCAACCTCGCCCGCTGCAACCTGCTCCTAGCCCTTCGTCCCAGCTAGCCGGCCCTCCTCCTTCTGTCCCTTCTCCTACAACTGGTACCCATGAGCCCCTTTATCCTCCTGGGTCGGTTCCACCAAGCCTTAACCATATTGGAGCCGTCCCACCTGGTCATTACCCCGCTGGTAAGATACCTTTCCTTGCTCCCCCTCCTAGAGTCTATTCGATTCCCATCATGGCCAGCCTTTCTCTCCCCAACTTGACCCTACGTATACCCGTCTGGTACCTTGACCCTCCAGCCGCTACCCAACCCGGTCACCCCAAACCCTACCTTGCTTTGACACCGGTTCAACCGGTTCCCCTAGCTTCTTCCGTTACTACATTGCCATCAACACCTCAACAGGACCCTTCTCCTGTTAGGCCAGCTCCAAGAAAGAAAGGCAAAGCTTGCAAGGGGGCATCCAAAGACAAGGTCACCCTGACTGTCCCTACCCCTCCTTTGCCTGCAAAGCCTTGCGCCTTGTGTCATGTCGTCGGTCATGCCACCCATACTTGTCCTGAGTTGCCCTGTATTAAACCCATGGTTAAAGTCGTGTTCCCTGAGTCTACGGTCTTCGAAATCTCTATTTCTTCCTCGACCGCAGCCAGGAACACAAAGACTATTTGCACCAACAAACCCTGTGCTTTGTGTGGTGTTCATGGCCATTATTCCCACCATTTTCCTCACCTAATGAATTAACGTGCCTCTTTAGAGGTAGTTCGAGAGTACGAGATTGAACAAAATCAATCCGCCTCTCCTATACTTGCGAAGTATGCTTCAGGTCAGCTTGAGGATTTACCCGCTCCCATTGACATTCCCCCTCCTGATGTCGAGATGACGGAGCCTGCTGCCACCATTTTCTACCTATCATCATCCATGAGACCCTCGGTGGAAGTCCCCTTGGAGACTTCCCCTGATGTTTCGCTTCACCTCCCTTTAACGATCACCCTGGGCTCAACATCAGTAGATACTTTATCTGCTTACTCTTTTGTCACCCCTTGTGATGATGCACATGTGACCCTCTCTTCTCATGATGATGAGTCAAGTAGCTTCGCCGCATCAGGTGGTATTTCTTCCACCAGTCACCGCATCTTCTATCATGATGACGAAATTATGGAAGGAATCACCTCCCCTGAATTTATTTATTCACCCTTACATCGCACCCATGCGTTCGAACCACATACACCTTGTGGCCATTACATTGAAACCCAATGTTTGGGTAAGGGGGCACCCATATTTGAGAGACCGGGAGAAGCAATTCTCCACAACTCTCCTAGTGTATCTGGTCATGTCGACTTTAGTACCATTATTCTTCCACATTTAGAAGAACCTCTAGAGTCCCATATCACTTCAGATCACTCTAAAGATGATACCCCTTATCGTTCCTTCATCTTACATCAACAACCCAGTCTCTTAGACATTGCAGTTGACCAACCTATGTGTTTTCTAGGAGAGCATCAGTTCATTATCGCCAAATCCTCTCTTTGGGATAATGACAACAAATATTCCAACACGGAAACTTAAATTCCATTTGATTCATCTATGCAGTACTAAAAGAGATTGGTCATCCTCTATTTCCTTTCTCAAACTGCATAACCATAACGAAAAAAAATGGTGTACAACATCATTAAAATGTGTTTAGACTCCCCTTTTTCTAAATACATTTTGGCATGACCACAACATGGTTGGGGGCACTTCTGCCCCTCAACCATAAAAATACCATATCTTAGCCAAAAACAGCACTGAAACCCCCTTTCTCTGACAGGTCGCACTTTTTAGGTCATTTCCTGGGACAGGTCACAGTTTTCTGCCCAGTACTTACTACCTAGGTCGCAAAACAGACTTCAAAAAGTGCGACCTGGCTTGTTCATGAGCTCTGGGTACCTGTTAGTTTTTAGTGATTTGATACTTCACCATGACACATTTAATCTAGGAAGCGTCACTTCACCCCTCCTCAAAATCGAATTTCTTCACTTGCAATACTCATAATAGGGGCACCACTTGACCTCCATACTTGTCCTTGCTCGTGTTGATGTTCGTCGTGAGTTACCATCTTGTAATCATGTTTTTATGGTCCCCATTGGACCTTCACTATGTGGCAGCACCATCAAGTCACCCTTTTTTAGAGCATCCGAGTTAAGTCATCATCACATTCATGGAGTCTATCCTGAGTCCCTTTGTATCTCACTATAGTCCTCCATCCTTCATTGCTTGGTCCCTCTCTCGTTTTGCACATTATGGCCTTTAATCCCACTGTCCCCTATCCCTCATGATATTGTGTCAGTTGCTGCCATGTCATCCATGCCCTTTATGATTTAACAAGGGAAGTCATCCATTCACTACTCAATACCCCCCATTTCATCATCATCATTGGTGTCAGTCTGTCAGTCACTCTACTATTTTCTCTCGTGCCTTAGTTTAGGATCCCTTATTGCCTCACCTATGGTGGACCTCCTTCTGTCGACATCAGCTCATTCATTCCAGAAGACAGGTCTAGAGAGCGGTGTACCTTGGTTCCAGCTTCCACTCTTCTTCGGTGTGCCGAATCAGGAAAAGGGACACCTTATTGCCCTTTGACCTGGTTGTTTCTCACCTCCAGCTCCTTTTCAGCACGATTGAGATCCGTATACTTGATGGTCCAATGATGCAGCAATTTTTCTCCATGATTCCTGGGTTTGTGTGAGATGTCTCAACCCTAATGAGGGGGTGTCCCTGTAGGTAGCCCCCCACATGCCCATATGACCTCTTCATCACAACCTTCGATGCAGCTCCATACATTTGATGATGTCAGCCTTAGCCACTTGCAACACCTTTTTTATTTGCATGTATCAGTCGGATTTTGCAAGCCCTTCCCCGTTTATAGGGGGCATTTGGGTCGTATTTGTATCTCATGTACTCAGATATTATTGTATAAGTCCTGGCTATTATCCCAAGCACAAAATGTATGTGGGATTCATCATTATATATTTTATCTGGTTCATGTTTATGCCAACCTGTACTTTACAGTTCAGTCCCTTGTTTACTAGACACACTATTATTTTGTACTTTGTCTCGGCGGGCATAGGTATGCCTCCCCCGTTGCCTTTAGCACAGGTACCCTCTCATAAAAAGAGACTTGTTGCATCTGTAAGTCTCGTCTCCTCAGGGTCTAGTCCTCCAACACATTAGGCTACCTTACATTTCTCTCTCTGACTTCCCTTTTAATGTCTAGTCATTGAGTTCTTACAACGTACTTCTGTCATACGATTTTCTCCTAACACTTGCACACTGGGGGGAAATCTGTTACACCATTTTTTGGTCATCTAACCTATTATCATTAGATGGACCCAAGTACACCATGTAAGACCACTTTTACCCTAAGTAAAATCTCTTTCACTATGTGAAATAACTTTAAAAAAACACATTTATTAGGTTGTTTATGGTCTAAAGAGGAAACCCCAAGGGGAAATATTAAACATATCTATATTTTTTTGGTTTTTCTCATGGAATAATTAATTAAACAATAATTTAATTATTATTTTGGGTCATATTTAACCCAAAACAAGGAAATTAATTAGATAAATCCTTATTTATCTTATTATTTTCTAGGAATAATTATTTAAACCTTATTTAAATAATATTCCTTGTTAAATTTGACTAAATCATTTTTAAATAATTGACTAAATCATTATTTATTCAATTATCATTCAACTACTTCCTTAAAATGATAGATAAATCATTTATTTATTTATTATTTACAAATAAAGGGATTTGACCCAAGTCAAATAACTTTCCCCTCCAACAAATATAATAAAATATTCCATAAAAGGTGGATCTAGATTTGGTTAATATTATTTTAATCATGCACCAAGATCTCGAATGACCTAATATTTTGTTATAAATAGAAGGGTTTTCCCATTCATTTGTCACCTTTTTTTGCCTCTTAGATCACTATGGATCTAAACTCTTGGTCCGACTTTGAGCCATTATCATTGTCATATTTTCTATTATTTACTTTGTGAGCTCCCTTTGAGTTCTATGTTTGTCTGGTTTTTCTAGACCAACAAGAGAGAGAAATTCTAGATATGAAGTGTTGAGGACTTTCAAGAACCCATCCCATTGAGGAGAATTGGAAACACCTTTCTTGTTTTCCTCCCAAGTGCCCTTAATATAAAATTCTTTAAAACATATCATTCTTTTCTTTTCTATTGGATGCATGGAGAAAAACATTATTTTTACTGCTTAATGTCTTTTTATGCATAGATTTGGATTTTTGCAGCAGTTGTCTTGATCAAATAACTGTAGATCTGAAGATATTGGTAGCCATCTTTTATGTTAGGGCTATAAGTTATGTGTAGCTAAAGTGGTATTTTTTCGTACACTTCGACAAAAGATTCATACTAACAGTTGTACTAGGAGTATAATGTTTACAATCTTTGGTGATGATAGCTTTTAATTTTCTTGAAAATTTTTTTCAGAAGGAAAGGAAGTTGAATTATGGGGTATCGTAGGGCAGTCAGGAAATATAATAAGATCTAATGTCATGAAAAAACTTCTGAAGAAACAAAAATGAGGCGTAAATTCACAATTATTTTCACTATAAGTTCCAACATCAAAATCATCTATATCTCCAAATCTCCAAAAAGTCTTGGACAATCATTCCAAGGTATCTGAAACTCCCAAAAGACTCCCACCTATTCGTGATCATGATCATGCTATTCATTTGATTCCAGTAGGTGTTCGTCTAAACATCAGGCCTTAAAGATATCCTTATGTCCAAAAGGGAGAAATTTAACGTATGATTGCAAAAAAATTAGAGGCTAGTATAATTCAACCAAGTCAAATTTCTTTCTCTACTCCAGTATTATTGGTGCACAAGAAGGATGGATCATGGTGCATGTATCCGAATTATAGGGAGCTCAATAATCTCATTATAAAAGATAAATTTCCCATTCCTAGGATTGATGAATTATTGGATTGATTACATGGAGAAATTTATTTTACCAAGTTGGATCTTCGCTCAGGATATCATAAAATTATAATGAATATTGAAGATATTCTAAAAATAAAATTTTGAACTCATGCAGATCATTATAAATATTTTGTCATGCCTTTTGGCCTTACCAATGGACCTTCTACATTTCAAGGGTTGATGAATTCCATTTTCAAACCCAGGCTTAGAAAATTTGTGTTATTATTGTTTGACGATATACTAATCTACAACAGGTCTTGGAGGGATCATGTTAGACATGTTGATAGGGTGCTCAAACTATTGGAGGAGAAAAAATTATATGAAAAAACCTCCAAATTTTTCTTTGGAGTAAAAGGGGTGGAATGTCTAGGTCATATTGTATCTCACGAGGGTGTTAAGGTACACCCTAAAAAAATGAAAGCCATTAAGGGAAGGAAATTCCCCACAACAATAAATAAATTGCGGGGATTTTCTCAAGTTAACATGGTATTATCACAAGTTTGTTAAGAATTATGGGAGAATAGAAACACCTATAACAACATTATTGAAGAAAGATGAATTTTCATGGACTCCAGAAGAAACTAAGGCCTTTGAAAATCTTAAAGAGGAAATGTGCCTAGCACCTGCCTTAGATACACCAAAATTCACAAAAACCTTTATTGTGGAATGTGACGCCTTAGGAGAAGGAATTAGTGTTTTTTTAATCCAAGAAGGAAGGCCCATTGTTTTTTAAATTCGTCCAATCAAAGGAAAGTATTTACAAAAAGCTATTTATGAGAAGGAAATGTTGGCAATACTACATGCACTGAAGAAATGGTGACCTTACCTAATGGCAAGACACTTCAAGGTAAAAACCGATCATGATTTTCTTAAATAATTTTTGGAACAAATAATATCTTCAGAAGAATAGAAAAAATGGGTCACAAAGATGTTGGGTTATGACTTTGAAATCATCTACAAAAAAGGGAAGCTAAATTTTTTTGCAGATGCACTATTAAGAAAGGATGAAGAGGTGGAAGCATTGGTTTGTGACATTTCTATTATCCAACCAGATTGGATAACCGAAGCAAGGGATGAATGGAAGAAGGACGAAGAAGTGCGGGCACTCATTCAAAATATGCAACAAGATCCTAATACATATTATATATTTAGTTGGAAAAGTGATTCCTTATGGTACAAAGGTCACTTATATATTTGTAATAATTCCGAACTAAAACAAAATATTCTTTTGGAATTGCACACATTACCCTTAGGAGGACACTCAGGATTTTTAAAAACTTACCACAGGGTGAAGAATGATTTTTTTTGGATGGTATTAAATCTGATATTCAAAATTTTGTGGTGAAATGTTTGGTTTGATAGAAAAATAAAGTTGAGACAATTAAGACCCTGAGTCTTCTACAACCTTTATCCATTCCAAGTCAATGTTGGGAGGAGATTTCAATGGATTTTATCATATGTTTACCTAAGTCCGAAGGAAAGAGTTTCATCATGGTGGTAGTTGATAGAATTACCAAGTACGCACTTTTTTGCATTATCTCATCCATTTAAAGCAAGTACAGTTGCTACTGCATTTATGGAAACAATTCAAAAGCTACATGGAAACCCAAATATTATTGTAAGCGACAGAGATACAATTTTTATTGGAAATTTTTGGACATAATTATTTTATTGTTTTGGTACTCAACTAGCTCATAGCTCATCTTATCATCTTCACTCAGATGGGAAAACTGAGATAGTGAAGAAATTTTTGGAAGGATATCTTCGTTGTTTTGTATCTGATAAACAAACACAATGGGTCAAGTGGTTACCTTTGGCTGAATGGTGGTATAACACTCTTTCCATACTGCAGCAAAAATGACCCCATTAATGGAATTTTATGGATATCATCCATCATCCGTCACATCAACTTTAAGAGAAAATTACAAGGTTCAAGTAGTGGAAGATCACATCAAGCATCAACAACAATTTTAGGCGGATCAACATCGCAGTGAGAGAAGTTTTGATGTAGGAGACTGGGTATTTTTATGGCTACAACCATAGAAACAAATTCCCCTTAAGAAAGCTAAGAAGGATACTAAATTATCGCCAAAGTACTATGGTTCTTACAAGGTGTTGCAAAAGATGTGTACTATGGGATACAAATTGGAGCTTCCTTCTTCTTCTTCAGTGCATCCATTTTTCAATGTTCATGCTTAAAGAAGGTTAGGTGACATGTAGCTGACAAAATTCTAGTTCAAACGATATTGCCAAAACTTGATGAGGGAGGAAAAATCATATTGGAACCTGAAGCAGTCACGGAAACAAGAACTCAACAGCTACGAAATCAATGAATTTCATAGTATCTCATCAAGTGGAAGAACTTATCCACTGAAGATTCTACATGGGGGGATGAGAATTTTATACAGAAGCATCTAGAGTTACTCAAGCGTTGAGGACAACAGTTTTTTGAAGGAGTTGGGCATTTTAGGTCCCTATATTGCTAGTGTAGTCCCTTATTGTTGTTGGTGTACCCCCCTTATTATTGTTTTTGTACCTCTGTAACCCCAATATTGTTATTATTGTGCCCTTACATTATTATTGACAGGTTGACTAGGATTATATTGTGACCCCATGGACTCCTACATACAGAAGGAGGCTTTATCATTTGTATCATCCAAGAATTTTCATTTATGTAATGTAAAGGAGGCTTCCCCCTTGAAGTGGTTGGCTTATAAGGCATTGATCTCTCTTTTATTATATTTTTGGAGCTGGTTTCATAACATCTGATTAATTTGATCACTTTTCCAGTCTCTTTGGTTCATTATCCATTTCGGAAAAAGTCTTGATCTTCTTGATCAGGCTTGGATTTTTTTTTTTTTATTTGTTTCCCTTTTTATACGCATTTTTTAGTTTACACTGTCGCATATATACGCATTTTGTTCCAAATAAACACGCGTATATGTGGGTTTCCTTGTACACAGTTGTGTATGCACACCGGTTGTTCACTGCAAAGTTACGTATGGCCACTTTTAAATGAAATTTTGATATTTGGAATCATGTAAGGTATTTTTTCCTGTTCTTGGCCACTTCTGTAGAACCTTTGATGTGTCTGGGAAGTGTTTCTTTCTATTGTGTATCACTTTTTCTCTTTCTTGATTGAAAACCTAGCCAATGTAGGGTTTACCTTTCTTTGTGAAGTTTCAGTTTTAGGTTTGGCATTAGGGTTTCTTTCAGAAGTTCTTGGTTGTTCAGGCATTTCAGGACAGTGAGTTAGTGCCAGTTTTCTGGTGTTTAGCCTTGTTATTGCTTCAATTTTTTATTTTCTCTTGTTGGCTTTCTTGGTTTTCTTGACTTCTTGAGAAGAACATTTCTGGAAATATTAATAAACATTCTTGATTTTCTTCAAGTTTCTTTATTTTCTGGAGTTTTTATTTTTTTTTCAGGTCATTTGTTTGAGTTAGCTACCTCTTTTCATTTGTTAATTATTGTCATGAAAATCATCTTGTTGGATTAAGGAATTTGAGGTCTCTTTTTTGCTCAACCTAGTGATTTGTTTTTTTCATAATTTTTTCTCCCTCAAAGTGTTTTCTTGTTTCGTTAAAAATAAAAAGACTCAAAAAACATTTGAGTTTTCCTTTTTTTCTTTTTTCTTTTTTTATGGCTTTTCATTTTTTTTGAGCAAGTGTGAAGTTTGTCATTTTGTCTAATTCGCTTGGTTTTGAGAGAAGTTATTGGTTGAATTTGTCTCTTACTGTATCAAGTTGTTTTTTGGTATTTTTGTTAAGTTAGGTTATTTTTTTAACTTTTATTTTATTATATGTCAACTTTTCAGATCTCTCTCTTGAGAAACTCATTTTCTTGTTCGATTAGACTAGTTCTAGAATCATGCATTTGGAATTGGTATTTTTCATTAGTGTAGTTTCACTGTAAGAATTTTTAGTATTTTGTTACATTTTCAGTGTGTGAGTGTGTATATTGGAAATCAAAGAAAAATTTATTGTTTTTATTATTTTTTCGTAGAACCTAAGTAGAAATCCCTTTTCAACGAAGAAAAAGTTGCATTTGCATGTAGCAGGTTTCTATTGACTTATCTTTGTGTCCAAAACATCACATGTTTCACCTCCATTGTACCCCTACCTTAAAAGAACAACCTTTAAAATCAATCTCATAATTTAAAATTAACTAGAACCTTTTTTAATTGTCATTAATATACGTCAACTGGTCTAGGTCATTATGGCCTTATAATAGGTGTGTGGAGAGTTAAATCTCCAAGGCCACTGTAAATTTTAAACTTCAAATTTGATTAAAAAATTGAAACCCAATATTATTAATATTTCTGGGAAAGCTATCCTGAAAAGGCAGTCAAGCGTGAGGGTAAGTGAAAGAAAGGAAGAGAGATACCCCCTCTCCTACTTGTCAGATCCTGACCAAAGATTGTTCCACCCGGATTTCGATATGAACTGGTTACCTTAGTTTCCATTCCTAGGTATCACATACGTGACTGTGGGGGGTAATACCCATGGTACCTGAGGTAGACGTTGCATCATGTTCATTATTACTTTTTTCCCTTGCAAATATTGGGTACTTACACCACCGAAGGCTTTTGTCTAGATGTCACAGTAACTTTTTGTGTTACCTTTGATAGTAGCCCTGGGGCGTAATTACCCCATAGTATTTTCAAAAATTCGTTATTTTTTCTTTATTGTATTTTTTTTTTCTGGACCTAATCACCTGAGCTGGAAATACCTAAGAGTTGCTTGGTTGTTGAATCCTTATGGACATTTTTTAGAGAGTGCTCTATGCTTCTAGACTGTCGTAACTTTGTAATATTTTTTTTGTATAAGTTATCATAATAATTAAAAGTGGTTGATCAATCATTTCATCAATCTAGGATGCTTCGTGGGGTTTATCCTACAAGTGCCGACCCTTATTCTAAAAGGCGTAGGAGAAATTCTACTGGTCATTTCCAATCAGTATCAGAAAACACATCAGAGAGTGATCCTCCTCTTGGGGCTTTAGTTTCTGAAGGTAAGCCTATTGTTATTAATAATTTACAGAGGAGTACTCCACTCATTTCTAGGGTCCTCTTTCCGGCAGAAGAAGTTTAGGTTGAATAAATTCCTAAACCTCAACTTACTCCTTCCTCTCCTCTTTGTGCTAGTTATCTAGACATCTTATTATACGTTGGGCCCCTGATTCACAGGTCCAAAAGCCCTCATATTTATCATTATTTTATTTCTATGGCCACTATTGGGAACACGAATTCATCTATGAGTACTTCGAGTGTGCATAGTGCTCTTTCGAAAGAAGGAGGAGGTACCATTTCTATATCGACTATCACCCCAGTACTAAAATTTTTAGCTCTACTTCCGTTCCATATACGAGTGGGGGCACCCAAGATTTTTCTTCCCATGCTAGTCCTTTTTTCATTTGGGATGCCTTCTAGTGCAATTCACTCAATTTATTTCATTGTTGCATCTTTTTTCTCCATATCCATGTCTTCTATGGCTAGTGGAAAAACCTTTTTTTAGGGTTTCCCATTTGCAATTGGTCATATTCCTCATTCTAATGCTTCCTTAGTTTCTTTGACTTTCTCCATGCAAATTCAAGGTTTCAATCGATTTGTAAAAGGTCAAAGTGATAATGATTTTCAATATTGGAACCGTGCTTTCAGTGGTTTAGGAACTCAAAATTAGTTCATGTATGGTCAATAGGGGAATGTGCCTCTCTCCTTCGTAGGTACTTCTCGGGTTTTTTTTTCCCTTCAATAATGCATTTAACCCTTATAAATGGGCCTCATATTCTTCTAATACTTCTCATATCCCCTAACAGACTTGGCGACTCCATTGAGGATTACATTTGTATAATTCCTAGTTTGGGTTGTTTCTCTTTGGATTTGGGTTCTCTGATGTTAGGTCCCTATATTACTAGTGTAGTCCCTTATTGTTGTTCATGTATCCCCCTTATTATTATTTTTGTACTCCTATAACGCCCATATTGATATTATTGTGCCATTACGTTATTATTGTAAGGTTGGCTAGGATTATATTGTGACCCCATGGACTCCTATATATAGAAAGGAGGTTTTGTCATTTGTATCATCCAATAATTTCCATTTATGTAATGTAAAGGAGGTTTCACCCTCGAATTTGTTGATTTCTAAGGCGTTAATCTCTCTTTTCTTCTATTTTTGGAGCTGGTTTCATAACGTTTGGTATCACATCTTTGGATTCTAGGGTTTCGCTGCTCCGAACAGGTCATTGTGAAATTTTCACTATAAAGTTTTTCCTACGAAGCTTCAAAATCTGATATTTTTACCATGTGAAGCCGAAATACGGGGGAAATTCGTGTAAAAAATTCAGGTCTTGGTTTGCAATATTTCCAGGGATATGATGTATGAAAGTTAGGGTTTTTTCAGGCTCCCAAATTTCATCTCAAAGACATGACTGTGGGAAAATTGTCATAACTCCCTCTCTGAACATAAGATTTGAATACTATAAAAATTCTCCAAAAGTACAGAAAATTTAGTTTGTTTTGTACCAATTTCAAAGCCGAAGGAGGAAACAATGAGACATGGCACATCGTACAAGTTCGCTCTACTGAATCCAAATCACATCGTATAATTTTTTTTTGAAGAATCCAAATCAGGTCAGGCCTGTGGCATTTGAAAGAACACTTAGAGGGATACTACAGGAATGAAGAGAAATTGTTGGGGATCGAAAATTATAGAGATGGATTATTTTCAATATTGAGCTCCTCAAAAGCAAGAAAAAGGTGTGTATTTTGTTTTTCAAATTGCATAAGTCTTCCTTGAAAAATTAGTTTGAAGTGTTTCGAAGGGCACATTCAAACACATATATTGGTAATCGGTTCTAAAATCCCTCCTAAAAATTATTCAACGTGCATTAAGCCCTCGGAAGGCTCTACTATGACTCATAAAGAGGAATAAGTGCAACATGATATATCAAAATTACAAGAGAAAGTGCATCAAATTTCGCTCTCGCAAAGGGAAACAAAAAATGGAATGGAAGTTTTGAAGAAAGGTGTGGAAGCTAAGATGGATGGTTTGAAGAAAGGCATGGAAGCTAATATGGATAGTTTGAAGAAAGGCATGGAAGCTAAGATGGATGGCTTGAAGAATGGAATGGAAACTAAGATGGATGCCATGGAAGCTAACGTTTAAGACATGAAGAATGATCTAAAAGCAGACATGGAAGGTTTGAAGGAAGGTTTGGTAAATTTGATCCAAGAAATGATTCCTAATGGCAAAAAGGTAGTACATGAAACTCATGATGAGAAAAAAATAAATGTTAATCGTGATATTCAAGCATCGATATCGGTATTGGGTTCTAAAATTCACCCTAAAAAGAATTCAACACACATTAAGCCCTCAGAAGGCTCCACTATGACTCGTGAAGAGGAATAAGTGAAAAATGATATATCAAAATTACAAGAGCTAGTGCATCAAATTTCTCTCTCACAAAGAGCAAAAAAAAATGGAATGGATGTTTTGAAGAAAGGTGTGGAAGCTAAGATGGATGGTTTGAAGAAAGGCATGGAAGAAAATATCGATTGTTTGAAGAAAGGCGTGGAAGCTAAGATGGATGGCTTGAAGAATGGCATGGAAAATAAGATGGATTCCATTGAAGCTAACATGAAAGACATGAAGAATGATATAAAAGCATAGATGGAAGGTTTGAAGGAATGTTTGACAAATTTGATACAAGAAATGATTCCTAATGGAAAAAACGTAGTACAAGAAACTCATGATGAGAACAAAATAAATGTTCATCGTGATTTAATAAACTCTAATGTTGTATGTAAGACCCTCCATATTCTAAATATGGATATGAGGATGTTTGATGGCAAGGATCTCATAACATGTATACTACATAGGGAGCAATATTTTGATCTCCATAATGTGAAAAACACACAAAAGCTACACAATGCAACTTTCCATTTAGAACAAAATAAATTTGTATGGTATAAATGTCTTTACTCTCGTAAAAAAAAAATCACTAGGTCAATTGTTACAGAGGAAATGATAGCACATTATGAGGATACAAAGAGCAACACCTCTTTAGCCAATTGATAAATCTCAAAAAAATGGGTACAATTGTGGAGCACATTTAGGGCTTGCAAAAATTTAATATAAGGGTAACTGATATTCCATAGGAACATATGATTGATGTCTTCATAGGGACTTTAAAGGATAACATACAACATGAGTATCACCTTTGGGAACTTCATTCATTGGAGAAGGAAATCATGTTTGCAAGTAAAAATAATGGCGACAAGGAAGCCTAGCACTCACATCTATAAATATGGAAGTTTTGCTACTCCTAGACTTCTACAACCTACAAGTTTGACACCTTAATAATTGGAAGAAAAAGGAGAAAAATGACTTTGCTACAGTTTTGGTAGAAAATACATTAAAGGTCATAAGTGTGCTGAGAAGAAATTATTTTACATAGATTGTGAAGAGGATGACGAAAATGAATAATAAACTTCAAATGAAGAGGATATACACAAGGAAACAACCCTAGACAAAGAAGAAATGAGTTTGACCATATCCTGTAATGCATTCGTAGGAATTACCACTCCTTAAACTATCAACATAGAAGGACATATAAAGAAGAAAAAGGTAATAGTGTTGATTGACACGGGTGGTACCCATAATGTTATTCATTGTAAGGTAGCCAACGAATTGAATTTCTTCCTATACCCAAGACCATAATTCCAAGTGATGGTTGCAAATGGAGGAACTATAAATTACTCTGGAAAATGCCATAATATAAAGCTAACCATGGGGGAATCTGTATTGAATGTTTCAATGCTTTCCATTCTAATGGGAGATGTTGATGTTGTACTAGGAGTACAATGGTTACAATCTTTGGGGATGGTAGCTTTTAATTTTCAAGAAATTTTCTTGATTTTTTTTTTTTTTCTGAAGGAAAGGAAGTTGAATTACGGGGTATCGTATGGAATTCAGGAAATATAATAAGCTCTAATTTGATGACAAATCTTCTGAAGAAACAACAACGAGGCATAAATTCATAATTATGTTCACTATAAGTTCCAACATCAAAATCATCTATTTCTCTAAATCTCCAAAAAGTCTTGGACAATCATTCCAAGGTGTTTGAAACTCCCAAAGGACTCCCACCTATTTTTGATCATGATCATGATATTTTTTTGATTCGAGGAAGTGTTCCTCCAAACATCAGGCCTTACAGATATCCTTATGTCCAAATAGCGAAATTGAATGTATGATTGCAAAAATGTTAGAGGCTGGTATAATTAAACCGAGTCAAAGTTCTTTCTATGCTCCAGTAGTATTGGTGCGTAAGAAGAATGGATTATGGTGCATTTATCTGAATTATATGGAGATCAATAAGCTCACTATTAAAGATAAATTTCCCATTCCTGGGATTGGTGAATTATTGGATTAATTACATGGAGAAATTTATTTTACCAAGTTGGATCTTCATTGAGGATATCATCAAATTATAATGAAGACTGAATATATTCCAAAAATACCATTTTGAACCCATGAGGGTCATTATGAATTTTTGGTCATGCCTTTTGACCTTACCAATGCACCTTCTAAATTTCAAGGGTTGATGAATTCCATTTTCAAGCCCTTCCTTAAAAAAATTGTGTTAGTATTTTTTGATGATACAATAATCTACAACAGGTCTTGGAGGGACCATGTTAAACATGTCGACAAGGTGCTCAAACTATTGGAGAAACAATTATATGCAAGAACCTCAAAATGTTTATTTGGAGTAAAAGAGGTGGAATACCTGGGTCATATTGTATCTCACGAGGGTGTTAAGGTATACACTAAAATTTTTAAATCCATTAATAGAAGGAAAGTCCCCACAACCATAAATAAATTGCGAGGATTTTCTCAGGTTAACAGGGTATTATCACAAGGTTTTTAAGAATTATAGGAGAATAACAACACCTATAACAACATTATTGAAGAAAGATGCATTTTCATGGACTCCAGAAGCAACTAAGGCCTTTTAACATCTTAAAGAGGCAATGTGCCTAACACCAGTCTTAGGTACACCAAACTTTACAAAAACCTTTATTGTGGAATGTGATTCCTTAGGAAATGTAATTGGTGTTGTTTTAATGTAAGAAGGAAGACCTATTTCTTTTGAAATTCATCCAATAAAAGGAAATTATTTATAGAAATCCATTTATGAGAAGGAAATGTTGGCAATACTACATGCACTAAATAAATGGTGACCTTACTTAATGGGAAGAGATTTCAAGGTAAAAATTGATCATGATTGTCTTAAACACTTTTTGAATCAAAGATTATCTTTAGAAGAGTAGCAAAAATGGGTCACAAAGATGTTGGGTTATGACTTTGAAATCATCTACAAAAAAGGGAAGCTAAATGTTTTTGTAGATGCGCTTTCAAGAAAGGATGAAGAGGTGGAAGCATTGGTTTGTGAAATTTCTATTATCCAACCAGATTGGATAACCGAAGCAAGTGATGAATGGAAGAAGCATGAATAAGTTTGGACACTTTCAAAATTTGCATCAAAATCATAATCAATCTGATATATTTAGTTGGAAAAGTGATTCCTTATGGTACAAATATTGCTTATATCTTTGTAATAATTCCCAACTAAAACAAAATATTATTTTGGAATTGCACACGTCTCCCTTAGGAGGACACTAATGATTTTTAAAAACTTACCACAGGGTGAAGAACGAATTTTTTTGGGATGGCCTTAAATTTGATATTCAAAATTTTGTGGTGAAATGTTTGGTTTGCAAGTAAAATAAAGTTTAGACAATTAATACCCCAGGTCTTCTACAACCTTCATCCATTACAAGTCAATGTTGAGAAGAGATTTGAATTGATTTTATCATAGGTTTACCTAAGTCCAAAGGAAAGAGTGTCATCATGGTTGTAGTTGATAGACTTACCAAGTATGCACACATTTGTGCATTATATCATCCATTTAAAGCAAGTACAATTGCTACTGCATTTATGGAAACAATTCAAAAGCTAGATGGAAACCCAAATATTATTGTAAGTGACAAAGATCCTAATTTTACTAGACATTTTTGGACAAAATTATTTTCTTGTTTGGGTACTCAAATATCTCATAGCTCATCTTATCATCCTCACTGTGATGCGAGAACTGAGATAGTGAACAAATTTTTGGAAGGATATCTTCGCTTTTTTGTATCTGATAAACAAACCAAATGGGTCAAGTGGTTACCTCTAGCTTAATGGTGGTATAACAACTCCTTCTATACTGGAACAAAAATGACCCCAATAATGGAACTTTATCGATATCATCCACCGTCCATCACATCATCTTTAAGAGAAAATTCCAAGGTTCAAGCAGTGGAGTATCACATCAAGCATCGGCAACAAGTTCAGGCAGATCAACATCACAACAAGAGAATTTTTGATGTAGAAGATTGGTTATTTTTACAGCTAAAACCATACAAACAAATGTCCCTCAAAAAATCTAAGAGGGATACTAAATTATCGCCAAAGTACTATGGTCCTATTGAAGCCTCGAAAATCAATGCTTCAAACATTGGGGGATAAACACCTAGTCGGGACCATAGGACAACTCCTTTTCTGTTTGGTGTGGTGGCTTTGACTGGATTTATAGGACCAGTTTCCTAATAACTAAATGGGTTGGTAATAGAATGATTGGATGAGTGGAAAATGGCACTAAAATGACTGAAATAAACAATCTAATATAATCTATAACTTATAAATAATCTTAAAACTAACCCGGGTATCAAATATGAATATAACTTTAAGATTGTTTCAATTAAATCAATAACCATGAAAATGTATTATTATTTAACTGAAAAATGCAACATCAAATAATGATAACTATGTTTAAGAAATTAAATAGAGTTATAATAACACATTATATTCATCATTTAATATACCATTTATATACACTGTGAAAGATAAAATATTTCCACACACAGAAATGATATGTATAAAGAAATATTGTAAGACAAGTACATATAAATGATAGCAATTTTTAAAAAGAATATCTCATAACATAAGAAAATTAGCAGTGAATAGATAGAAATACCATATCCATCTTGATACTTTTCTTGATGTAATTCAATATCCAAATCCAGCACTTCAATGTAAAACAGGCTCCAAGATATAGAAATGCAATTCTTAAAGACAATTTTCCATAAAAACCACCAGATGTGATCCTTTATAAAAATATAGGAGTCAATGGAGTACAAAAATGTAACATCTAAGTCAAAATATTACAAATTTCAGGACCCTTTTCTAAATGCCTGAAAGGGGTTTAAATAATTAATTAACTAAACAAAACAACTAAAACTACTGCTACAATCTATCTCATCGGAAATCTCTAAACATAATTTCTATATTGAAGTTAAACTGATTCATTGATTATCTCCTCCGTTCAATGTGCCCATATGGCAAATCTTGAGCATATCTTGGATTTCTGTTGGAGGACTTAGCTTTTAATGTAATTGCCCAGTATACGTAGCATCAAAGAATTTAGGAATGATACAATTGATAGCATTTTAAAGGAATTTGATGGCCATTTGTTGACTATGTGGCTTGATTAGATATGTCCACATAATATCCCATGAGATTCCTTGAAGCTTGCTAATCTGTTGATTCTTACTGATTATCTCTTCCTTCCACCTGCAATCAACTTCTTTCACTTTTTGTAATTTTCCTGGGGTACAATCGGAGATCAAATTAGTGGCATACAAGCTATCATTAACTAGCTCCGTAATATTGTTCATCATACTTTTAGCTCTTGATATGGCTCTTTCTAATTTCATCAGTTGTTGTTCCCATTCCCCAAATAAAATTTCCTTGTGTCTCTCCTCAATTCTGAGAAGATTAGATTTTCTTACTTGCTCTGTATCTTGCCATGAAAGGAATTCAGAAATTCTATCATCAACATCATCAATTTCTTGCTTGAGAGTGACCGCTTCATCTATTAAAGATGATTTTATTTTGCACAAGGGCTCAGCTTGTACCAACTTTAGACAAAATTCATTTAACTACTGAGATAGCATTTTGTTTGTTTCAAGAGCTTAAGTTTTGAATTGATCTAATTTAGGGTAATCCTTGAACTTCTTCAATGTTGATTGGAATATTTTCTCTTGTTCAATCTTTGCATTTTTCTTATTTTGCAGAAGCTTTTGTAACTTTTCTACCTATTGATTCAATTGCTGCTATTTGTTCAAGGCTTGTTCATCAATATTCTTCTTTTCAATACTAAGCTTCTCTTCCAGCTGTTTAGATCTGAGCCCCTCATCTTGCAATTGTTTTTCTAGCTGAACAATCTTTTGCTGATTCTCTGTGGCCTATTCCTCTAGCATAGCTATCTGTAAGTATTTTTGTTTCATCAACTGAGATTTGTTTCATCAACTGGGAGACTTCAGAAGCTTTGTCTATAGTTGTAGCACTATAGGCACCCGCGTATTCAGATAATTTGTTGAGATCCTCGGACAGATCCACCTCAGTGTTTTTCTGGACAATGTTAATTCGTTCACCTTGTGATGTTGAAAGTGCATCATGGTCAGTTCTTCTCCTCTTCCTCTTCTTCTTGACAACAGCCCTATGCTTAAGACTATAAAAGACATCAAGAGGAGGGATATCTTCTACTTTTAACACAGTTTCACCTGTAGGATGTTCAGGAATAACTTCCATATCTTGGTCTGTCAGCATTTCAACTTGAAGATTGTTTTGTAATCCTATTTGCTGAGTGAATTTCTCATACTGGCTCAGAAAATGAGGAGAAACAATAATTTCAGCAGAATCTACCAAATTCTCAGTGATCTTTTCTCTTTCAAGTTGACTTATCAGCCTATTACCAATATCTTTCTTTTCTTTCTAAACTATAGCTTGACTGCCTATATTCTCTTTTTCAACATGGACGTTGGTCTCAATACCTGTATTTTCCTTCCCTGTTTGAGCTGTATTTTCTTTCCCAATAGGCTCATTTATTTGGCTGCCAGTATTCTCTTTTGGCACATCAGGTTTGCCATTAGTTTTTTCTTTCTACATAATAGGCTTATTTATTGTGACTTCCTTCTATGTTTTTTCATTGACCCTGCTGGTAGATGTTTCTTTAGCTGCTTTGTCAAATGCATCATATTTTTCCTTTTTCCATGTTTCAGACTCTTGCAAAAAAATTCTTAATTGATCTAAAGGGGCTTTGAGAAGTGTCTGACTTCTAAATAACATGAATTTATTCATCTCTTCAGTCTGAAATTTGGACTTGGCTAAATTATATACTTGGGACAAATTATCAGCAGAAACAAAAAAATCATCACACTCATCTAGTTCATGCTCAAATCGAGTGATTGAAACTGAAGTGGTGAAATCAAACGCCACTTTCTTTGGGTCATATTGCCATCCTGGGACTGTTGAGAGTTTAAGATCTCTTATTTTGATAACATCCTTCTCAGCATGTGTGAAACTATTAAGAGTATAATTCCCACAGTGAAATGGAAATGTAGGCCTTATCAACTTTTTATTATTCTTCAAAGACCTGGACATGCCTTCTACTGTTAACTGATAGGAAATATTTTGTGCTAACAGTTTATTGGGAACATACAGAGGAAGAATATGGGGCTCTACTATGCTCCCGAAGACTCTGATATAAGTAAATGTTTCTTCTCCGAACCAATCCCCAATCATGGATATATCATTCTTAGCTTTTTCGAAAAGCCTAGGAGGGAATCGGTTAAAAATAGTTTGATAAACGGGAATGAGGAAACATGAAAAAATCTATAAACATGTTTTTTAAAATGCCCCTTCCATAAGAACTTATGATATATATGTATGGAAGCATGATCTTTGGGGGTCCATTTCCATCCTAACATGGGAAATTCAGAGTTGAAACATAGGGCATCTAGAATATAAGCACAAAAGTAAAATGGGGTTGTATTTCCTGTGTCCTTTTCCTTTCTATACTCAAGAATTATATTGGCTATCTTATATGAAAGAATGATAGCCTAGTCCATGATTTCAGAACTTACAGCAGAATGGATTAAAGGTACCATTTGTATAGAAAACCTAGCTGAATTATCATTTCCAAATAGCCTGCACATCATTGCGGCAGTGTAACAGTATGGAGGCGAAAGGGACTCCACATAGTACATACCTGATGCCTCGTTTTTTTGCTTCTCTGGAGCTCTTCTCCAATCTCTAATTGGCTCAGACTAGCGGAAAATTCCTTGATGAATGCTTTGTTGTAGATTTTTTGTGGGTCCAGAAGGTGGTACATTGCTTTAATGTCCTCGACTTTAAATGACCCAAATGTTGTCCCACAAGCTGAAACAAACATCCTGTTCTGGATGGTGACATTATCTATCACCCACCGGATCACATCATAGTAAGGGAAAATGTTTGCCTGAGCTGCATTTCGGTAGAAGAATTCATTCGCAAGGGCTTGAAGAGAAGTTTCTGAATCGGACTCTGAGTCATTTTCATCAGGAACTGTTGCCTTCACCTCAGTAACCTTAGGATTTTCCCTTTCAATGAGGTTATATACCTCTTCCCAAGAGAGTTTTCCCAGACCTTGGCATGATGTGTTTGTAACCAGCTTTAGCTTCGCTGGTTTCTCTTTTGGTACCATGGTGAAAATAGGTGGCTTTGCAGTAACAACGGTCTTTTATTTCCTAGATCTCTTGGACATTTTGTTGTCTAGCAATGTTTCTCTTGCTCGATGAATGAAAGAATTATACGTTCTATTTTTTTGCAATGGAGAAAATCTTTCAAACATGGTGAAAATGCAATAAGGAGAAAAACTATACAAAAATATTTATTCATTGATTTCCATTTATTATCTCCGTGTTTAAAACTTAAATGCCCTATAAAGAGTCATAAAAAAATCAATCGTGATTATTCATTTGATTTTCTATTAATGGTAAACATACAATCAGAGATCGGCGTTTTTTGAAATGAGAATATTTCCTTTTGAATCTTGCGATCACGATTAATAAATAATATATGGACAATGAAAAATATACGGTTTAAGCATTAATCGCATCCGGAATTTTAAAAGGGACAACAAATAATATTTCACAATCTCTGCTGACATTCGATTGCGATGATGGTGTATCGCATCGGCTCTTTTCAAAATAAATGAGTTGCAAACGATGAGTTGCGATTAAAATTACGATGTGTTCCATCGCATGAGTGAATATAATGTTTGTATCTCTGAAATGTGATTGCAATCAATTGCATCACATCGGAGTTTTTCAAATGACCGAATGAAGAGTTTGTAATTTTGTTTTGCGATTTGAAATTTGTGATGGGGCCCATCGCATTGGAGATCATAAAACAGGTGCATATTACATTTCTCTTCCGAAATGTGATTGTCATCAATCGCATCACATCGAAGCTTTATAGAAGAAATGTGAAATCTTAACACTTCTGCGATTTGCAATTGCGATTGGTTTAATCGCATCGGAGTTTTTCAAAAACAAATATACAACTTAAGGATATCTGTGATTTGCGATTGCGATTACTGTATCACATCGGACTTTGTTCCAATTGAATACTAGCATGTATTATGTTAATGTGATAAAGTCTTTATATCTCATCGGATCGGAAATTTTTCAATGTTGCATTTGTTTATATACACTTGGTATTTAAATACATGCAATATATGCCCTTTTAACAATGAACTTTTATTTTTTTATTTCAAAGTGATCAGATTTCCTCTAAGTCTTTATTCTTATCTAAAGAAGAAGGGGACCTATTTCTAAACGAAATTTATTCTAAAAATTTCGAAATGGGGAGGGTTGTTGTGCCGTACAATAATTGGCCATTCACTGGAAGAAACAGTTATCTCTGAAAAAATAAAATGAATGCTATATTTCTAGTAAGTAAATTTTTTTAAAGATAATGAAAACTATCTTAGAGAAATTTTAAATAAAATCTAACTCTAAAAAAGAATAAAAATCACTTACAATTTCTTTCTAATTCCTTAAGAATAAAAACATTTTTTGGTTTTCTCAAGCCTTCATTGGTTGATAATAATGAAGTAAGGGGCCTTTCCAAGTTTATCTTTTGTAATATACTCTATTGTCATAGACATTGCCTCTGTTGCCTGCAAACGTTCATAGTCTCGACAAGGTTACCTTTTAACCATCAACCATTCATTTTCCTATCCAACTAAGATTATTACTCTTTAAAAATAAATTCATAAGGCATATTATCTCATGCTTTTTTTCTTTTAATTATTTTTTATTTTAAGAGCCATTGTTCTGGTTTGGTAGCCAGTTAATAACAATGTCATTCACTAGTTGTAATGAAACTGAACAAGCTGACTCGTGATGACACCCCTTGTCTTATAATTATAAGTCATTACCCTATTTTGGTATGCAGTGTTGGTAATGTTAGTTTTATTACTTCTTATGATCATGGTAAGCAGGCTCATGATGAGACCTCTTATCTCTTAAAGTTTGCCATATAATTTCTTAAAATTACATTCTAAAAAATCACAACTTAAATGGATGGGGTGAAGTGGTTGTATCCTTAAGAATCAATGGATGAAAATTTTTAGAGTTTTTTGTATGCTAAAGCTTGAAAAAGTCTTTACTTTTTTAAATATAAGCTTTCTCTGCTTAATAAACTTATAATGATTTACATTTTCCTCAAGGTTTCAAAAGATCATGTAAATGTTTTAAAAAGATTTTCAAAGTTTAACATTTTATTTTGAACTATCCAAAATTGTAATTATTTCCCTAAAAATTCTTATTTACACAAAATAAGTATTTATAATATTCTTCCCAAGACATTTTCTAATAGTAAAAAGTCAATTAGAGACTTATTATCAACATTTATTTTACAAAACTAACAAAAATTGTAGAAGGAATATGTACAGGTAAGAAGGGGTTACCTCCTTATGAAAAGAATTTCTTTAAGACAAGCCCATTTACAGCAAGAGATTCTCTCTTTCTTGTTAAATCTTGGAGTATGAATGTATATGAGCCTATCTTTTCAGCAATCTGAAATGGTCCAAGCCACATTTTCTAAAATTTGGTATGCTTACCTTTTTCTTCATGTGCTTTATCCCATTTTAGAACAAAATCACCAGTTGACAAATTTTTTGAGCCGATGGAACTTGAATCAAAAGAAGATTTTACAAGTTGTTGATGTTTTTCATGAATTATTTTTTCTTTCTCTCTATCTTCTTCTAATTTAAGGATTTGATCAAATCTCAACTGAATAGATGAGGAAATATTTTCTTCAGTAAATTGCACTAGAGCTAATGATGGGAGAGCTAGATTTGATGTATCACAACTTCTTTTCCATAAACTAAATTGAAAGGTGAAGTTCCTATTGAAGCTTTATGAGTAATACGATCAGCCCATAATGCAAAGATTAAAGACTTGTGCCAATTATTTTGATTTTGATCAATGGTCCTTTTAATGATTTTGATGAGATTTTTATTAGTAGATTCAGCTAAACCATTACCTTGTGCATAATAATTTGCTGAATATTTCAATTTAAAACCTCTTTTGATTCCAAATTCCATTATACTATTCCCAGAAAAGTAAGATGCATTGTCAAAGACAAGAGCGTTAGGTACACCAAACCTGGTAATGATGAATTGATCTATGAAATCAATAATTGCATCAGAATTGGCTACCTTGAAAGGAATTGCTTCTACCCACTTTTTGAAGTAATATGTTGCTGTAAGGATGTATTTGTGTTGTTTGGAAGAATGAGGTACTATCTCACCAATGATGTCTAGCCCCCATTGTTCAAATGGTTGCTCAATGTTTACTGGTTGCAAAGGAAAAGCTGGCTTCCTTTGCCTTCCACTAGCAGTTTGACTAATTTTGCATTTCCTCACATAATCATGTGTATCTTTGAAAAGGGTAGGCCAATAATATCCAGCATGGATAATTTTGTGAGTTGTGGTATCACCTCCAAAATTTCCACCTACTGGTCCATCATGTAATTCCTGCAATACGTTTTTGCTTCAGTCTTTTCAAGACATCTTAATAGAATTGAATCATAATTATTTTTAAAAAACACATCATCAATGATTTCATAATTTTTAGCTTTCAATCTCAGAGCATGTTTATTCTTATAGTTGAGGTTAGAAGGAGCATACCCATTATTCAAGTAAAAGATCAAATCAGCATACTGAGATTCAGAATCTATAATATTTATCTGATTTACTTGAACATCATTATCTGGATCTTGATTTTCTGGTATGTTGTGAGCTCCTGCTAACAATATGCAAAAACCTTGTGCTCTAACCATCTTAGCTGGCTTAATATCAATATCATATTCTTGCAAAGCTGTTACCCAATTGGCTCTCTTTTCTCCTACTTGTTTTTGAACTAACAGTTGTCTCACTGCAAAGAATGGGACAATAATTTTTGTATGTGTCTTTAGGAGAAAAGATCTAAAATGTTTGATTGATTTAAACACAACAAAGGCTTGTTTTTCTACATTGGAATAATTAAGCTTAACTCCTTGCAGATTTGAGCTAGAGAACGAAATTGGTGCTTCTATGTTTTGATCATTGAGTTGTGTTAAAACAGCAGCATAGGATGTTTCGGTGGCCAAAGTATACATAATAAAATCTTTAGAAAAATCAAGAGTATTCAATGCAGGTGCATTAACGATTGCCTGTTTGATTGCATCAAAGGCTTCTTTCTCTTTATACCCCCACTTGAATATTGAATTTTTCTTAATCATATTCTGCATAGGTAAAACAATTTGAGAAAAATCGGGAATGAATCTTTTTACAAAATTGATTTGCCCTAAAAATGATTGCATGGATTTTTTGTTATGAGGTAAAGAAATTTCATAAATCTCTTTCACTCTTTTAGGGTCAACATATATACCATCTTTTGACACAACAAACCCTAAGAGTTTTCCTTCATTGAGAGCAAAGAAAGATTTCTTTGGGTTTAAACAAAATACCAAACCTTCTACATCTTTCAAATATTTGTTTCAGATCATGTGGATGATTGGCTCTCTTCTTTGAAAATACTTTTATGTCATCAAGATAAATAAAAACTGATCTATTAATCCGACCTTTAAATGCTATATCCATGGCTCTCTCGAAAGTAGCTCCTGCATTTACTAAACCAAAAGGCATTTTCTGATAAGGATAGGTTCCCCATTTGGTTCTGAAAGTGGTTTTCAGCCTATCATGAGGATGTACTAATATTTGGTTATATCCTGAAAAACCATCAAGAAAAGACATGAGCTCAGCACCAGCTACCTTTTGAAGTATTTGTTCCATTGTTGGCAATGGGAAATTGTCTTTTTGACATGCCTTGTTTAAATTTCTAAAATAAATGCAGATTCTAATATCAGCATTATTCTTCCCGACAGGGACCATGTTGGAAACCCAATTAGAATGCCTTACAGGAAAAATAATTTTGGCCTTCAAAATTTTGTTCAGTTTTGCCTTGATTTGATCTTCAAGATTTGGATGAATTTTTCTTAACTTCTGTTGAACAGGTTTGACATCAGAAAGAATTGGAATTGTATGTTGAATAACAGAAATATCATAGGTTTCCAAGTCTTCATAATTCCAAGAAAAAATATCTTTATACCTACTCATAAGTTTGATGAAAGCATCTCTTTCTTCTGGAGTTAACTCGAGTCCTAGATTGACATTTTGAGGTTTAGACTCAGAGCCAAGATTTACTAAGTCAAAATTTAAAGTAGAACTTTGAAGTTTAACATTAGTAACTTTCTTGAATCTGTCTTTTATATCATATAGGTCTTCAATTTTAACAACATATTTAGGGATAGGATTTTCATTACTTTTTGAAGTAATTTGCAGATCATGATCATTTTCATCAATAATTTGTTCATCATAGCATTTCTGTGAAGTCAAAAAATTCAATATATCTTCATCATGATAGAATACTCTCCAATTTGTGATACTATCAAGAACGGATGGGTGAAAAATCAATTCTATTGAAAATCTATTACGACTACAATCTTCAGCAGGGAGGAGTTTGGATGCGACATTAGCTAACAAATCAACTGATGTATTTTGAATTCTAGGAATAGAAGAGATACTAAATGCTAAAAACTGAGTGCTAAGGTCTTGCACAAGGGTTTGATAATGTTTGAGATGACCTAAAAGACAATGGATAGTATTCCTTACTTGTCTTATGACAATTTCAGAATCTCCATATACTTTCAATTATTTGACATTTAAACCTATGGCTTTATAAAGTCCTTAAATCAAGGCTTCATATTCCGCAGCATTGTTCGTGCACTCAAATTATAGTCTACATGATAGCATGGTTTTCTCTCCATCTGGATCAATTAAAATGCATCCTACTCCTACTCCATCACTAGATTTTGATCCATCAAAATATAATGACCAAAATAAAGATTTATCTACAGGTTTATCTACAAATGTATCAGAAACATTAACAATTCTAGAAGAATCTGATTTTGAAAAATTTTCAATTTACGAAATAAAAGTATTTACAGAAAAGGGTGATTGTGGTGCTGTGAAATTCCCAAGGAATGACTTAGCAGAGTAACCTCCAAGAATGTTGTTATTAAAAGCTATAGGTTCATTTTCTTGTTCAAACTCAGTTATAGTATGCATCATGTGTTTTTCTCGCTCATCTTTGATTTGATTTGGTTTCCCTTTGTAGGGAAGCCACATATGTGAATAATCAGTTGCGATATAACCATTAAGCTTTGAAGAACAATCTCTGCTTAAGACTAATCCATAGAATTTAGGGATATCTGCAACCAGAATATCAATTCTTTGGACAATCCTAGGATCAGAAGCTAATCGAATAGTAACTGAATTGATTTCTCCTATAACTTGAACTTTAGAGCGATCCAATTGAACAATGTGAATTTTAAACTTTTGTGGTTCAATATTCAATTTTTCACAGACTGAAGTAGGCATTATATTAGAGGATGCTCCTGAATCTATCAAACAATTATGCAAATTCTTGTTGTAGATTTCATAAGTCAAAAGAAAAGGAGGTGTCTGAGAATTTGATCTTTCTCCAATAAGAATAGTATCTGTGGCATCTACTTTGTCTGGTGGTTTGCCAGTCCCTTTAGTTGCTTTGGCAACTACACCACTTGGTACAGGAGCAATAGGTGTTGTATTTAATTCTTTCAATAGTAGCTTCTGTTGATATTTAAGTTTGCTGAGTTCATGTAGTGAAATGTTCGCTCTAGTTTTCTTCATGTCTTCAACAATGTTGTAATCCATAGGATCTGATACCACCAAAGTTTTAGATGTTGATGTAGGAGGATTAGAATATGATGGCTGATTTTGAGTAGGTAAGGGAGAAGCTTTGTTTACAAGGGATTTGTCTTTGGTAGTTGAAGATGTGCTTTTCTTCTTAGGAGTAGATTGAGCAGGTTCTGCTGCAGATTTACTCCCTGTACTTACAGGCATGGATTCTTGTTCATTGTCCGAGCTATGGAGAATGAAATCCCACATTCCATGTAGTTAAGCTATTTCCTCTTTTTCTTACTCTTCATCTAATATTGGAGGAGTATCTTCTCCTTCTTCTTCTTCCGATTCTGCATTGGAGATTGAATTAGGAGGTTTAGATTCAGCTTGATTTCTCTTGAAATTCCTAAATGGTCTTTTGGTAGAAGTCTCTGCCACTTGTTTTTTAATCTCAACCATTTCATTAGACATGGTTTTGAGAAATTTCTGTAAGCCTTCCATGGCATATGGATCTCTTGGTGTCTTTTTCTTTGAATCATCCTTAAAAGTGACTTTCTTGGATTTTCTTTCGTCAATAGCATTTTTCTTATCTAGAGCAATAATCCGTTTTTCAACTAAAATAGCTTCTTTCATATTCTCATCTAAAGTAGGTTTAGTAGCTCTATCTACAAAAAATTATATATTTGAGGGTAAAGTATTTATATACCATTCACTTCTAACCTGCTCACTAGGTTTTGAATCTGTCGAAATTTTATTCAAATGTTTACTGAATCGAGAGTTAAAATCTTTAATAGGTTCCTTGGGTTCTGTCCTCAGATTGGAGAGATCATTTATTAGGGTAGCTATTGATCTGTCATCTCCAAATTTGGTCAAGAAATGATCTGCGAAAATATCCCAACTTGTAATAGATCTTGAAGCTAATGAGAAATACCAGGATCCTGTTGTCCCTGTTAAAGTATATGGGAATAATCTGACTAGAACATCTTCATGTTCTACTACATTTAAATTTACAACAAGCATAAAGTTATTTTTATGTTCTTCTGCTGTTATACAAAGGTGAGGACTAAATTTTGGTAGCCATTTTTCAGGATGATCTGGTAAATCATCTAAAGGTGTAGCCATATTAACAACTCTTGGTCTAGTCCATGGTCTCTGTGCTGCTTGTACCATTATTGTGATAACTGTTAAAGAACTAGAAGTTGTTTGATCAGAGGTTGTTTGGGCAGATGATATTGGAACAGTTGGTGTTTGAGTAGTTGATGTTAAAACAACTATACTTTTTTGAATTGGGGTTTTGGAAACAGATGATTGAATTTGCGATGAAGAACCAATAGTACTCTCTGAATCCAATGGGGTTTTTCTTGTTTTAACTCTACTAGGTAAAGGAAATTCCTTTGGAGGAATACCAAGTTTTTCACTCTATGACCTAGTGAGGGGATTGGAAGAAACAACTTGTGAAGTAACACTACCTTCAGATATTTCAGATTCTTCTAATGACAGTGAGAACCCTTGGAGTTTATGAACTAAAGCTTGTATTTCAGGGGACTCAGAAGGTTGATTATCTGATTGATTTGAGACTTTGGTAGTGGGTGTTTGAATATCTCTATCAATTTTTTCTCTAGTGATTCGAGATGTAGAAGATATTTAAGAAGGTGATGAGGGTGAGTTTCTCTTAGAATGGCTTGTAGGTTTGGATTTATCTTCCATTCATAGCTTATGCCCTCCTTCTAGCGCCAAAAATGTTTAAGCCTCGAAAATCGCTGCTTCAAACATTAGGGGATAAGCACCCGGTCAGGACCTTAGGAAAACTCCTTTTCCATTTGGTGTGGTGGCTCCGACTAGATTTATAGGACCAGTTTCCTAATAACTAAATGGGTTGGTAATAGAATGATTGGAGGAGTGGAAAATGGAACTAAAATGACTAAAATAAACTATCTAATCTAATCTATAACTTATAAATAATATTAAAACTAACCCGGGTATCAAATATGAACATAACAGACTGTTTCAATTAAATCAATAACCATGAAAATGTATTATTATTTAACTGAAAAATGCAGCATCAAATAAAGATAACTCTATTTAAGAAACTAAACAGAGTTATAATAACACATTATATTAATAATTTAATATACCATTTATATACACTGTGAAAGATAAAATATTTCTACACACTCAAAAATGATATGTATAAAGAAATATTGTAAAACGAGTACATATAAATAATAGAAAATTTTAAAGAGAATATCTCATAACATAAGAAAATTAGCACTGAATAGATAGAAATACCATATCCATCTTAATACTTTTCCTGATGTAATTCAATATCCAAATCCAACACTTCAATGTAAAACAGGCTCCAAGATACAGAATTGCAATTCTTAAAGACAATTTTCCATAAAAACCACCAGATTTGATCCTTTATAAAAATATAAGAGTCAATGGAGTACAAAAATGTAACATCCAAGTCAAAATATTACAAATTTCAAGACCCTTTTCTAAATTCATGAAAGGGGTTTAAATAAGTAATTAACTAAACAACATAACTAAAACTACTGCTACAATCTATCTCATCAGAAATCTCTAAACAAAATTGCTATATTGAAGTGAAACCAATTCATTGATTATCTCCTGCGTTCAATGTGCCCAGATGGAAAATCTTGAGCATATTTTGGACTTCTGTTGGACGACTTAGCTTTGAATGTAACTGCCCAGTATACGTAGCATCAAAGAATTTAGGAATGATACAATTGATAGCATTTGAAAGGAATTTGATGGCCATTTTTTGACTGTGTGGCTTGATTAGATAATTCCACATAATATCCCATGAGATTCCTTGAAGCTTGCTAATATGTTGATTCTTATTGATTATCTCTTCCTTCCACCTAGAATCAACTTCTTTTACTTTTGGTAATTTTCCTGGGGTACAATCTGAGATCAAATTAGTGGCATACAAGCTATCATTAACCAACTGTGTAATATTTTTCATCATACTTTTAGCTCTTCATATGGCTCTGATTTCATCAATTGTTGTTCCCATTCCACAAATAAAATTTCCTTGTGTCTCTCCTCAATTCTCGGAAGATTAGCTTTTCTTCCTTGCTCTGTATCTTTCCATGAAAGGAATTCAGAAATTCTATCATCAGCATCATCAATTTCTTGCCTGAGAGTGATTTATTCATCTATTAAAGATGATGTTATTTTGCACAAGGGCTCAGCTTGTGCCAAATTTAGACAAAATTCATTTAACTCCTGAGATAGAATTTTGTTTGTTTCAAGAGCTTCAATTTTGAATTGATCTAATTTAGGGTAATCCTTGAACTTGTTCAATGCTGATTGGAATATTTTCTCTTGTTCAATCTTTCCATTTTTCTCATTTTGCAGAAGATTTTGTAACTTTTCTACCTCTTGATTCAACTGCTGCTGTTTGTTAAAGGCTTGTTCATCAATATTCTTCTTTTCAATACTAAGCTACTCTTCCAGTTGTTTAGATCTGAGCCCCTCATCTTGCAATGTTTTTTCCAGCTGAACAATCTTTTGTTGATTCTCTGTGGCATGTTCCTCTAGCATAGCTATCTGTAAGTCTTTTTGTTTCATCAACTGGGAGACCTCAGAAGCTTTTTCTATAGTTGCAGCACTATAGGCACCTGCGTATTGAGATAATTTGGTGAGATCCTCTGACGGATCCACCTCAGTGTTTTTCTAGAAAATGTTCATTGGTTCACCCTGTGATGTTGAAAGTGCATCCTGGTCAGTTCTTCTCCACTTCCTCTGCTTTCTGATAATAGCCCTATTCTTAGGACTATCAAAGACATCAAGAGGAGGGATATCTTCTACTTTTAACACAATTTCACCTATAGGATGTGTTATCACCTAAATCCACCTCTGGCTGAAGGAAGGCAGAGTTCAGGGTAACATCAAACCACGCTCAGTCTGGTAGCTAGCCCTACCAGAACAAGAGAGGGCTCTCTCCGAGTCAATCTCAATAAAAATGTATCAATAGGGCTTGAGATGACTGAAATACAAACTAATTTTAAGCTAGATATATAAATCAAAGAGTTTGAAATGCTTTTGGGGGTTTTTGTTGGAATCAAAGGGAAAGGCAGTTTTGGGTACGGGGATAAGGCCCAGTTTTCGTAGAGTTCTAATTGGGGCAGGGTAAGAAATGGTTTTGATGCCTTGAAATGAATGGATAGATGGTTTAGACTGCTGAGAAGCTGAAAAGGGCAAGATATCTCAAGGATCCTCTCCAAAAATATGAAAACATGTAAAATCAAACAAAACCAAAGGTAGAGCAAAGCAAGCTACTGAATTCCACCTTTAACACTGATTTGTTTAATTTAAGAAGATCATAGAAGGGAAATGATACACATAAATATCAATGAAATTACAAGTAAATAGAGAAAAAATCATCAAAACACAGAGCCACAAGGATCCCAACAAGTGCTGCAAAACCCTGGTCTTTCCTTAGCCAAAAATGCAGAAGTGATGTACAATGGAGTGCCAAACAATTCCCAAGTATCCAACCCTGAAAATGACTCAGAAAATACATGATATATAGCAGCCTAACACCATCCCATGCCTCTAGGGTTCGAGCTCATTATTCTAGGGGCTGTTTTAACCAATTCTAAACAAGGAATTGAAATCTAGGCAACCAAACAACTTGCCTCTATATGGAAGGAAACTGATTCATTCATTTAATTTTCACTTTTTAGTGAATGAATCCTCTAGAAAAAGTAAATATATGCCAAAATTACATCATATTCATCAAATTACATCATGGTAGATAAATCATCACATGAAAAAGTAAAACTAGTCAAAACTGAGCGAATTTCTGAGCTGAAGAGTGAAAATGAGGCCAAATTTCTCTATGTGATGCGTCGCGTCACTTTGAGCCTGTTTTTGAGGCACTTCCTGAAGTCCAAATTGAGCTCATCATAGCTCGTTGGAAATCCCTACATGTCTACTATCCAACCGAAGTCGAATTGTTGGATTTGGATGTCATTTGCCCCTCCAAAACTACAATCGACCAAGACTGGTTCCTGCTGGTGCAAAAAGTGGCAGAAAGGCCATTTTCAAGGTGTTTTTGGCCCTTTAGGCAGCCCAGAACTTGATGAAATGCTTCAGAAATTCTTGAACATGCATAATTTATCATAAAAATTCCAAAAATATCAAGCTTTCCTCCAGAAGATGTCCCAATCATAAGCGGGTGCCAGGTGGCGCGACGCGTTGGGCGGGAAAATCTGTTTTGTGACCAAAAATTTCAAAATTGACAAAATGTTCTCCAAAATCCTTGAAATTTGGACTGAAGGTCCCCCATCAAGTGCCATGCTTAGCCAAAGAAGCTTCAACCAAGATCCGGAGTCTATCCTCCCTTTTCCTCCGTTTTAGTGCCCTCCTTAGCTTCGCTTTCAGGATCTTCATCCTCACTTTGCCAACCTGATTACGCGCCCGATAATGGTTCTTCATGTGTCTGAGCATGTCCTTGTCCCTATTTTCTTTCGTCAGTATTTTCTCAAGATGAATGCTGACCCGCTAAGCTCTCTGCAGTTTCTCAGTCAATGTCTCTATCTCAGCCTTCTGCTCCTGGATGATTTCTTTCAGCTTTAAACCAGGAGAGCTCAAATCAACATCGATGAGTGTAAAATCAGTGTCATGGCCTCCTAAAGGTCCCTCCTCCTGCATAGATTTCTTGCCTCTGTCCTATACCTGTGTTGATGTCGAAGGCGAGACCCCTTCCATGCCAAGTGGAGATAGTACTCACGCTGTCGATGAAGGTAACGAGACCCCTTCCACCTCGGGTGGAGATAGTACTCATCGCGCGACTGCAAATAAGGCTCTGGTGCCTCTCTGATATGTAATACATACTGGATCACTGATAGGATCAGTCTCGAGAACCTCAAACTGATGTGAAGACTCTCCTGCATCATGAACAATCTCGGGAGGAGGCTGAAGGGATGAGAAAAGGTCGCGGGAAATGAAATCATCCCAAGCGATGCCCTCCAATCCAAGATGATGTACCACAATGATCTTGATGAGTGCATAATGATAAATATTGTTGTGTTTCTGCTCTAGAGTCTTCCTCTGTACAAGAGTATTCATCCGCTCTATGTTTTGACACATAAAATATGGAATGCTCATCATCCTCACTCTCGTGAAATGCATCAACAGTCAGATGTGGTATGCATAAAGGAGTGAGAATATGCCCTCACAACTGAAGTACCTGATGATGAGTTTCATCAATGGCGCATAGGACTCCTTCAGAAACCGGAATAAGAATACCCTGCTGAGCTGCCTCAAATAGCCAGGCCTAATGTAAGGCTCATAATATGCTCTATCCAGCTGTTGCCTCTTGTTCCACTCTTCACCTATATTCGGTATCTCGGTGGCCTGAGAAATGGTTTCAGGTGTCAAAGTGAAATTTAATCCAGCAAGATTCACTTGGCAATCATGCAAATTTAAAACAAACAACCGAACTAACTCTTGATGATGCTGAGTCTGAGCAATCATCTCACAATACTGAAAGCATGACTGTTGCTGAAAGCATGATATGGCAAGTGGGTAGGCTTGTAGTTCAGTCAATGATGTTGGCTCTTCTATGACATGTTTTTCTCCTTTATGAGGCCTTCTCAGTACACTAAGCTCTGTAGTAGAATCACTATCTTGCTCATAGGAGGACTCAGTGTCTGTCATGGTGCTACAAATGTATGTGTCAACTGTATGTTTGGTTGGTTTGAAAATGATGAATTAGTGCCTTTGTTTCAATAGTTAGATGTATGCCAAGTAGGAAATGAGGGACTGTGAGGAAATATTACAATGGGAAAGAGGACTATCCAATGAAATTTAACATGTGAGGACAGTCACTTGACTGTATGGAGATTGGGGAATTGGAAACTCTTTGCAAATGGTATGGGAGATGGTAGGGTTTATGGATAGGGAGAGTGGGGAACAAGGAATATAAGTGGTTTTGGGACAGAGGGGGGAAAACAAAGGGACTGTATGATGATAGTGTGACAGTGAGGAAGAAGGGAACCACAAGAGGGGAATGAAGTTTAAAACCAATTAGCACCAACAACCAACTTTAAATTTCACACATAAACCCTATGGAGCAGTTTTGGACAAGATGACACAGTTTGTGTTTTCACCATTCAAAATCTTAAACTCCTTCCTTCAAACAACACCCAACATAAGCTAAAATCAATGGCAAGAGCTAACAAACTTACTTGGAGCCAACAAAATTGAGTTGTTTTTGAAATTTGATGAGGTAGTAGTGAAAATCGGCTTGGAGGCTCTATGTGCCACGCACAAACCCAGTGCGCCGCACCTCCTGGATGTGCCGCACACGTTCAAATTTTCACGGTGTACTTCAGCTCTATGCACCGCGACCTCCCGGTGCATCGCGCCTACTCCCAATGCGCCGCGCAACACTCCAACACACAGTCTCAGCCTCAAATTCACAGTTTCGCTCCTCCATAATATAACTCTGTTTCTTGATGTCTTGAATGTCACAATGGATTGTTAAAACAATGAAAATATCTCATATAGTGGAGAACTTAATTTTTGCTTCTTACAAACCCATTTTCGTAATGTTTTCAGAACTTTGGCACTTTCACTTTTTAATACAAACTCTGATTTTGTTTCCATTTTATTTTTTGAAATGAATGATGAAATTCTTGTTGATTTTTTGCAAGGATGACTGATGTTGAATTCAGAAAAGGATGACCATGGTTGCATCTGAAGTATCTAATAACTACAAATTTTGAAATTTACATCGCAATTTATTACAAAAGACGAAATGACGAAATTTCTTCAAAACTGAGTTTTGAAGAAAATTCGTAGTTCAGCAATATGACGATGAAATTTTCACAATGAAAACTTATTTTGAACCTCCCTCTGACCTGCTGGCATTATTAGTCATTTTGAAGACTAAATTGATAAAACCCTAGACCTAATATGACCTAGAAACCCTAAAATGACTCTTTGCCAAGCAAGATACCAAACAGGACTGTACATGACTTGAAAATTGATTTCGATGAATGAATACGGACCAGCAGGTACAAGAGGTGTATAAGTGACAAGATCCTTCCATCAGATGACTGATGCTCCTAGTGGAATGCAGATGAATGAACTGAATGAGACACCTAAAAATGAAATGCAACAAGAGAAATGATCTCTGATGGAGGGATGCAAAGACTGACTCTAACAGGATGTTCAGGAATAACTTCCATATCTTGGTCTGTCAGCATTTCAACTTGAGGATTGTTTTGTAATGCTATTTGCTCAGCTAATTTCTCATATTGGCTTAGAAAATGAGGAGAAACAATAATTTCAGCAGAATCTACCACATTCTCAGTGGTCTCTTCTCTTTCAATTTAACTAATCGGCTTATTACCAATATCTTTATTTTCTTTCTGAACTGTAGCTTGACTGCATTTATTCTCTTTTTCAACATGAACATTGGTCTCAATAACTATATTTTTCTTCCCTGTTTGAACTATATTTTCTTTCCCAATAGGCTCATTTATTTGGCTGCCAGTATTCTGCTTTGGCACATCAGGTTTTCCATTAGTGTTTTCTTTCTGCATAACAGGATTATTTCCTGTGACTTCCTTCTGTGTCTGCTCATTGACCCTGCTGGTAGATGTTTCTTTAGCTGCTTTGTCAGATGCATCCTCTTTTTCCTTTTGCTGTGTTTCAGACTCTTGCACATAAACTCTTAATTGATGTAAAGGAGCTTTGATTAGTCTCTGGCTTCTAAATAACATGACTTTATTCATCTCTTTAGTATGAAATTTATACTTGGGAAAAATTATCAGCAGAAACAAAAAAATCATCAAAATCATCTAGTTCATGCTCAAATCGAGCGATTGAAACTAAAGTGGTGAAATCAAACGCCACTTTCTTTGGGTCATATTGCCTTCCCAGGACTATTGAGAGTTTAAGATCTCTTATTTTTATAACCTCCTTCTCAGCATGTGTGAAATTATTAAGAGTATAATGCCCATAGTGAAATGGAAACGTAGGCCACATCAACTTTTTATTATTCTTCAAAGACCTGGACATGCCTTATACTATTAACTGATAGGAAATCTCTTGTGCTAACATTTTATCGGGAACATACAAAGGCATAATATGGGGCTCTACTATGCTCCCGAAGACTCTGATATAAGTAAATATTTATTCTTCCAACCGATCCCCAATCAGGCATATATAATTATTAGCTTTTTCGAAAAGCCTGGGAGGGAATCGGTTAAAAACACTCTGATAAATGGGAATGAGGAAACCGTGACAAACTCTATAAACATGTTTTTTAAAATTCCCCTTCCATAATAGTTTATGATATATATGTATGGGAGCATGATCTTTGGGGGTCCATTTCCATCCTAATATGGGAAATTCAGAGTTGAAACATAGGGCATCTAGAATATAAGCACAAAAGTAAAATGGGGTTGTATTTCCTGTGTCCTTGTTCTCTCTATACTCAAGAATTCTATTGGCTATATTATCTAAAAGAATGATAGCCCAGTCCATGATTTCGGAACTTACAGAAGAATGGATTAAAGGTACCATTTGTATAGAAAACCTAGCTGAATTATCATTTCCAAATAGCCTGCACATCATTGTGGTAGTGTAATAGTATGGAGGTGAAAGGGACTCCACAGAGTACATACCTGATGCCTCATTTTTGTGCTTCTTAGGAGCTCTTCTCCAATCTCTGATTGGCTCCGACTGATTTTCATTATTTGCATCAAATTCTTTTGCGGGTCCGGAAGGTGGTACATTTCTTTAATGTCCTCTGCTTTAAATGACCCAAATGTTGTCCTAGAAGCTGAAATTCACCCACCGGATCACATCATAGTAAGAGAAAATGTTTTCACGAGCTGTAATTCAGTGCAATAATGAATTTGCAAGTGCTTGAAGTGAAGTTTTTGAATTGGACTTTAAGTCATTTTCATCAGGAACTGTTGCCTTCGCCTCAGTAACCTTAGGATTTTCCCTTTCAATGAGGTTATATACCTCTTCCCAAGAGAGTTTTCCCAGACCTTGGCATGATGTGTCTGTAACTAGCTTAAGCTTTGCTGGTTTTTCTTTTGGTACCATGGTGAAAATAGGGGGCTTTGCAGCAACAACGACCTTCGCTTTCCTAGATCTCTTAGACATTTCGTTGTCTAGCAATGTTTCTCTTGCTCGGCGAATGAAAGAGTTAGACGTTCTATTATTCTGCAACGGAGAAAAGCTTTCAGACGTGGTAAAAATGCAATAAGGAGAACAACTATACAAAAATATTTACTCATTGATTTCCATTTATTATCTCTGTGTTTAAAACTTAAATGCGCTCTAAAGAGTCACACTCATGCCTTCATAACAAAATCAATCGTGATTATTCATTTTATTTCTATTAATGGTAAAAATACAATCAGAGATCTGTGTTTTTTGAAATAAGAATATAAAATTTTCCTTTTGAATCTTGCGATTGCGATTAATAAATAATATATGTGCAATGAAAAATATACAGTTTAAGCATTAATTGCATCGGGAATTTTAAAAGGGACGAAAAATAAGATTTCACAGTCTCCGCCTATTTCTGATTGCGATGATGGTGTATCGCATTGACTCTTTTCAAAAGAAATGAGTTGCAAATGATGAGTTGTGATTGCAATTACGGTGTGGTACATTGCATGAGTGAATATAATGTTGTATCTTTGAAATGCGATTGCGATCAATCGCATCGCATTGGAGTTTTTCAAATGACCGAATGAAGAGTTTGCATTTTTGTTTCGTGATTTGCGATTTGCGATGGGGCCTATTGCATCGGAGATTATAAAACAGGTGCATATAATATTGCTCCTCCGAAATGCGATTGTGATCAATTGCATCGCATCAAAGTTTTATAGAATAAATGTGAAAGCTTAACACTTCTACGATTTTCGATTGCGATTGGTTTAATCGCATCAGAGTTTTTAAAAAACAAATATACAACTTAAGGATATCTGTGATTTGTGATTGTGATTATTGTATCACATCAGACTTTGTTCCAATTGAATACTTTCATGTATTATGTTAATGTGATAAAGTCTTTATATCTCATCGAATCGAAAATTTTTCAATGTTGCATTTGTTTATATACACTTGCTATTTAAATACATGCAATATATGCCCTTTTAACAATGAACTTTTATTGTTTTATTTAAAAATGATCGGATTTCCTCTAAGTCTTTATTCTTATCTAAAGAAAAAGGGGACCTATTTCTAAATGAAATTTATTCTAACAATTTAGAAATGGGGAGGGTTGTCGTACTGTACAACAGGTCCTTACAAGTTGTTGCAAAATATTGGTACTATGGGATACAAATTGGAGCTTTCGGATTCTTCTCGAGTGCATCCAATTTTCAATGTTTGATGCTTAAAGAAGGTTATAGGTGACCATGAGGGCATCACTACAAGAGAAATACCATAGCACATGGGTTCATGTTGGGGGATAATGAGGAGAAAATGAAATAATATATTAGGGGATATTTAGGGTGTATAGAGTTTTTATATGGGAAGGTATAATAAATGGAGCTCAAAGTTAATGAAAAAATTTAAAGGGGTATAAAAAATGCTAATGAAAAAATGTACACCAACATATATTGAAATTAGGGGATTTTTAAATTGGGAAGGTGTATTGGGTTTATATTTGTAGGGGGTTAAATAATGTGATTTTTAAAATTATTTTCCAATATGTACTCAAATTAAGGGTATAATTTAATATGCTATGACCACACATGATATGATAGAGGTTCATTGAGTGAAGCCCCGGTGTAGGTGAAAAAATTCTAGTTTAAACAATATTGCCAAAAATTTATGAGGGAGGAAAATTCATATTGGAACCTGAAACAGTAATGGAAACAAGAACTCGAAAACTATGAAATCAATCAATTTCAAAGTATCTCATCAAGTCGAAGAACTAACCCACTGAAGATTCTACATGGGAGGATGAGGATTTTATATATAAGCATCAAGAGCTACTCAAACGTTGAGGAAAATTCTTTTTTGAAGGAGAGGGGCATGTTAGGTCCGTATGTTACTAGTGTAGTCCCTTATTGTTGTTAGTGTATCCCCCTTATTATTATTGTTGTACCCCTATAACCCCCATATTATTATTATTGTGCCCTTAAATTATTATTGCTAGGTCGGCTAGGACTATATTGTGACCCTCTAGACTCCTATATATAGAAAGAAGGATTTTTCATATGTATCATCGAAGAATGGTCATTTATGTAATGTAAAGGAGGTTTCCCCCTTGAATTGGATAACCTCTAAGGCATTGATCTCTCTTTTCTTCTATTTTTAGAGCTTGTTTCATAACAGCTGATTTTTTTGATCACATTCCGAGTCTCTTTGGTTATTTATCCATTCAGGAAAAAGTTCTGATCTCCTTGATCAGTCTTGGACTTTTATTTTTTCTTTGTTGCCATTTTTATACATATTTTTTATTTACAAAGTCTCGTATATACACATTTTGTTCCAAATAAACAAGCGTATACGCGGTTTTCCTTGTACATAGTTGCTTATGGACGCCGGTTGTTCACTGCAAAGTAGTGTTTGGTGAGTTTTAAATGAAATTTTGATATCTGGAATCCTTTAAGTTATTTTTTCCTATTCATTTCCACTTATGTGGAACCTTTGATGTGTATGGGAAGTGTTTCTTTCTGTTTTGTATCAATTTTTCTCTTTCTTGATTGAAAACCTAGTCAATGTAGGTTTTAACTTGGTCTTTGAAGTTTCAGTTTTGGGTTTGGCACCAGGGCTTATTTCAGAAGTCCTTGGTTGTTCTGACATTTCAAGACAGTGAGTTAGTGACAGTTTTCTCATGCTTAGCCTTGTTATTACTTCACTTTTTTGTTTTCTCTTGTTGGCTTTCTTGGTTTTCTTGACTTCTTGAGAAGAAAATTTCTCTCAATCTTGATAAAAATTCTTGATTTCCTTGAACTTTCTTTGTTTGCTGGAGTTTTTATATTGTTGTTCAAGTCATTTTTTTGAGTTAGCTACCTCTTTCCATTTTTTAATTCCTATCATGAAAATGATGTTGCTGGCTTATGAAATTTGAGGTCTCTTTTTTGCTCAACCTGGTGATTTTGATTTTTTGGTAGTTTTTTCTCCCTCAAAGAGTTTTCTTGTTTCCTTAAAAATAAAAATACTCAAAAAAAAATTGCGTTCTTGTTTTCTTTTTCTTTTGGTTTTTTTTTTATGGCTTTTCATTATTTTTGAGAAAGTGTGAAGTTTTTCATTTCATCCAACTCGCTTGGTTTTGAGAGAAGTTATTGGTTGAATTTGTCTCTAATTGTATCAAATTGTTTTTTAGCATTTTTGTGAAGGGAAGTTATTTTTTGAACTTGTAATTTCTTATGTGTCAAGTTTTCAGACCTATCCGTTGAGAAAATCATTTTCTTGTTTGATTAGAATAGTTCTAGAATCATGCATTTGGCATTGGTAGTTTGCATTAGTGTAGTTTCACTGTAAGAATTTTTTGTCTTTTGTTACATTTTGAGTGTGTGAGCATGTATCTTGAAAATAAAAGAAAATTTTCTTGTTTTTATTACTTGTTCGTAGAACCTATGTACAAATCCCTTTTCATTGAAGAAAAAGTTGCATTTGCATGTACCAGGTTTCTATTGATTTCTTTTTGCGTCCAGATCATCACAAGTTTCACCTCCATATTACCCCCGACTTAAAATAACAAACTTTAAAATCAACTGCATAATTTAAAATGAACTAGAATCTTTTTGAATTTTCATTAATATACATCAACTAGTATAGGTCATTAGGGCCTTATAATAGGTGTGTGGAGAGTTAACTCTCCAAGGCCACTCTAAATTTTAAAATTATAATTTGTTTAAAAGATTGAAACCCAATCTCGTTAAGCTCTCTGAGAAAGATCTCCTAAAAAGGTAGTCAAGCGTGAGGGTGAGTGAAAGCAGGGAAGAGAGATACGCCTTCTCCTACTTGTCAGATCCTGACTAAAGACTCTTCTACCTAGATTTCGATACGAACTAGGGACCTTAGTTTCCATTCCTATGTAACACATAGGTGACTATGGGGGGGAATACTCGTGGTACCAGAGGCAAATTTTTCATCACGTTCATTAGTACTTCTGGAGGGTGCCCTTGCCGAGCTTGGGTACTTGCACCGGCAAGGGATTTTGTCTAGAGGCCAGCCTAAACTTTTTTGTTACCTTCGATAGTAGGCCTGGGGTGTAATTAATGCAGGCTATTTTCGGAAAGTCGTTATTTTTTATTTCTTTTATTTGGTGTCTGAACCTAATCACCTGGAGTAGAAATACTTGATAGTTTCTTGATTTTTAAATTTTTAGGGACTTTTTTTATAGAGTGCTTTATGCTCCTAGACTGCCATAGCTTTGTATTTTTTATTTGGTCTGTATAAGTTCTCATAATAATTAAAATTGGTTGATTGATCATTTCGTCGCTCTAGTATGCTTCATGGGCTTTATTCTACGAGTGTCGAGCCTTCTTCTAGAAGGCGTAGGATAAATTCTACTGGTCATTTCCAATCAGTAGCAAAAAACACATCAGAGAGTGATCCTCTTCTTGGGGCTTTCTTTTCTAAAGGTGAGCCTCATGTTAGTCATGATTTATAGAGGAGTACTACACTCCTTTCTAGGGTCATATTTCCATCAGAAGAAGTTGAGGTTGAATAAGTTCTTGAACCTCCACTTACTCCATCCTCTCCTCTTTGTGCTAGTTTTCTGGATGTCTTATTTTATGTTGGGCCCCCGATTCACGGGTCGAAAAGCCCTCATATTTATCCTAATTTTATTTCGATGGCCACTGTTGGGAACATGACTTCAGCTATGAGTACTTCAAGTGTGCATACTTCTCTTTCGGAAGAAGGAGGAGGTACCATTTCTATATCGACTATCACTCCTAGTAATGAAATTTTTGGCTCTACTTATGTTCCATCTACGAGTGGGTGCAATTCCATCAATTTATTTCACTAATGCACCTTCTATCTCCATAGGCATGTCTTCTATGGCTAGTGGATCAGCCTCTTTTTAGGGTTTTCCCTTTGGAAGTGGTCATATTCCCCATTCTAATGCTTACTTTGGTTCTTTTCCTTTCTCCACACAAATTCAAGGTTTCAATCTATTTCTAGGACGTCAAAGTTCTAATGATTTTCAAGGTTAGAACTGTGCTTTCAGTGGTTTAGGAACTACGAATAATTTCATGTATGGTAAATAGGGGAATGTGCCTCTCTCCTCCATAGGTAATTCTCAGGTCTTTTGTCCCTTCGCTAATGCATGGAACCCTTATAAAGGGGCCTCATATTATTTTAATACTTTGATTGGGGTGGGGGGGGGGGGATTCTTGTTTATGGTAACCTTCAGTGGGAGGAGGTCCTACATTCCTTGGTAGCCTCATGCCTCAGCAAATATGGCATGATATTATTTTCAAAATTTTGGGAATCCTTCCCATGGTGGATGGAATTCTCAGGGTCATCTGCGCTTACTATTCCTCAAAACCCTAAATTTTACAGATCTATCAAAGTTGACTAATGTGTTGATTAGCAATTGTCATTGATGTCAACCCAAGCAGCACCAGGGGCTAACCCAATATTGCATGAGAATTTTGACCTTCCAAATTAATATATTGTCAGTCAATAATGATTTTGATGGTTTCTACTTGTCGAGATGTTTCCATTGATATATGGTACACCATGTAATTCTTCACAGTTTGAGAGATATTCATGTTTGAAGTTTGTACCCCCAGTTAGTGTGCTAAAACCCCATGGGGTTGAGGCATGGGTCATTGAAAATTAATAATTAATATTTTTTAAGCTCCTAAGATCCCTCTCACATTCACTTGTTGAAGCCCCTCTCAACTTAATCATTCATATAAATTGTGATCTTCATTTCCTCCTTATGCATGGGATTTGGCCATCTGAAACAGGTCATCGTGGCATTTTCGCTCCAAATTTTTTTCTACAAGGGCTCAGAAGCTGAAATTTTTATGAGGCGAGGCCAAAATACTGAGGAAGCTGTAGTAGTAACTTCAGATCAAGTTGAAAAATATTTTTGGAGATATGATTTGTGGAAGTAAGGGTTTTTGCAGGCTCCTGAAATTCATCTCAAAGAAGTGACCTTGGTAAAATCATCATAACTCTCTCTCTGAGCATCAGATTGGAATTCCGTAAAAAGTGACAGATATTTTACAGTATTTTTTTTCTCTCTATCAATTTTAGAGGCAAATGAATAAACAATGACACGCGTCATGTTGTACAAGTGTGCTCTACTAAAACAGTCCATAATTAAGGCAGTGTGAGAAACTGGGTATAACTCTCTCTTGAAGAGTCAAAGTTCGGTCAGATCTGTGGCATTAGAAAGAAGACTCAGAGGAATACTATAGGACCCAAAATCAGATATTGAGGATCTGAAATAACAGAGATACATCAAATTCAATATGAATCTCCTAGAAGGCAAGAAAAAGCTAGATCATGTGTTGTCAAGGATTGCAAAGGACCAGACTTTCTACGACAGAAAAGCAAAGCAAGGTGCAGCAGAGGGTAGCACGATAAGAGAAGCAACCAAGGTGCATAACAGCAGCAATAATTTCATCATATGAAGTCTTCAAGTGGGCAGCACTGCATACAATCATTGTAAAGGTATCATTGTACTTAGTCATTGTAAATACATTATTGTACAAATTGTACTAGTGTCTATTTGCCAAGGGTTGAAGAGGCAGTGTTGGGAGGTCTAGGATCATCATTAGGTGGTTGTGTCAAATTTGGGGTTATGGTCTAGTATATATTCTTCTTCTACATCATTCTATATCATTGTAAAGTGGACCATTTTCCTTGGTACGAGAGTCTGTTTTTCTTTTATTCTTCTATAGCATGGTAGGGTGGTGCTAGGGTGAGTTGTAGCTCATTGGCTGTTGGGGCATCCATTCAGTGACTACTGAATAATCTCGGGCATTGGAGCATCCATCCAATGGGAGCTAGAGAAGAATGATTTTCTAGATTCTAGAAAGTTGGAGCTTTATTTTCAATTGGAGTTGAAAATAATTATTAGAAAAGCATTAGGTGGTTTTTGTCCCGGAGTGGGTTTCCACCTTAAAAACTATGTGCATTTGTGTTCCTCTTGTTTGCTGCTATCATTGTACAAACACTAATAATAATTGAAGATTAACTAATGCTCTAATTGAAAGAAATACTAATTCACCCCCCCTCTCAGTATTTCCAACATAATGATCCTATCTGATATATCCCCTCTTAGCCTCTGGTTCCTACCAAGCTCCCATCCGATATTCCAAAATTTGAAGGGAAGACTGGTGAAGATCTAGTTACCATGGTACCACCTTTCATTTATGGTGCTCATCGAACTCCCTTATTGATGATTCAATTAGGTTGAGATTATTTCAGCACACCTTGCTTGGAAACGTTGCTAAATGGTACATTGAACTTACTGAGAACACTTTTTCTTTGTTTGGCGAGTTGGATACCATGTTTTTGAATCATTTTCAATTGCTCATTCGTTATGATGCTGGAACTAATCTTTTGGCCAACTTATAGTAAGATAAGGCAACACACATTTCTGACCATATTTAAGAATGGAGGAGAAGGAAGAGGCTCATTAAAGCATATATTCCTGATTAATTCCTTCTTGAATGGTTCCTCAAATCTTTACAGCCATAAATATCAAAGGATGTATCTCTTTCTGGGGTATTCACTTAGGAGAAAGATATCTTTAGAACCCATTAATTGGAACTTATCTATTCTCAGTATGGGATTCTTATTAAGATATGTCCATATTATCCTCATTCAAAGATAGATTTAGCCAAGCCAAAGTGAGTTCCCCATGCTGACGGGGTTGTTGGTTCGATCGATAGTAATATGACAAACCTTCTGAATCAATTACAGTAGTTTTCCTTACTATCTGCTCCTTCTATTCAGGATATGCTGTCAGTGTCTACCCCTTCCCAACCTTTAACAATTAATGTTTTCTAATTGTATAACCCCAAAGGAAATCAACAATCTGATAGGAAGAAGAAGGGACGAAATAAGAAGAAGGATAAGGATGGGATGTGTAATGCAAATAAATCAAACGATAATGTTGGAGAGAGTAAGAGAGAGTCCAAAAATAAAGTCAAGTTTCCTTGCAAGTTTTTCACTAGAGACCATCTCACTCATATATTCCCTAAGATTCGGGATGCTCAATGCTTTTTAGCTCAGTAGGGTTCCTATAGTTCCCAGTTTGTACTGACTAAACTATTTCCCCAAGGGCAGAAAATTCTTTCTAGCGCAAATGCAAATACTCGACCTCCCATAGGGGGCAATTAGGAGGGGGATATTCTTCAAATTTATACATCATGAATTCTCACGTTGATGTCACCACGAGATCACATGATTATGGTGAACTTCAATATTTAAAGGCTAAGGCCGATCCTGATACTTCTGAGCCACTCCATATTGAGAGGCCCATAATTGAGCCTACATCTCATTTGCCAAAAGGTTCTACTAAACATTCGACAATGAACCCTAATTCCAAGGCAGCTTAGAACTATTGAATTGTAGAAGATATAACTAATATTCCTTATGTAATTTCCACGTTCGAGGTACTCTAGTCATTCCTGACACAAAGGAGTGTGATGCTCACTATGATTTGGGGGATAGATCCAAATAAATCTCTTATGATCACATTAAATATGTCAAATATTAAGAAGAGACTTCCTCATCATATGGCCTTTCAAATCAAATCTACATATCAAAAAATCAATATTTTTTGAACTATGGTTGAAGAGGATCTTCCACATGTGTCATGTATATCTCATGTTGGAAAGCCATTGGATCTTTACAATTCATTCCTTCACCTACTCTCTTGACTGCATTTGATGGTCATTATCATAGGCCACATGGCATTGTTTCTGCCTTGCCCATCTCTATTGAGGGAAAAGTTGTCAATATCAAAGTAGAAATAGTTGATGCCAATTTGTACTCTAACCTTGTATTGGGATGAAATTGGATTTATGATATGGATGTCATTGTTTTATCATTATTTCACATCCTATGTTTTCCCAATGAAGGGAGAATCGTCATTGTTGATGAGATGGAATATTCTCCAATATATTCTAATGCATCTTCTAAGTTTACTATTCCCTTGGCGAAGGATGCTAAGAAACCTGTGGAGAATCTAGGGGTCTGTATGCATTCCTCATTGATGGGTACCTTTTATCTTCCACCTCCTTCTATTCATATCAATGTTATTTCATCCTCCAAGGCTCCTATTTGAATAGAGTTCTTTCGAACTCATTACTTTTCATATCCTTGGACCTTACCCTCTTCTACGACCACAATAGAAGAAGGGAAAGCGGATGGAATGGAAAATCCTATATCTATAGTAGAAAGTGGGTATCAGTCTATTGTTAACTCTACAGATTCTAGTATGGTTCCTCTTTCACTTGAGGATTTGGACGGACATGTGGCTTCGTCTTGGACCCTTAACTCATCTTCTTCTTTGGATTCCCTCAATAATGTTTTACCATCTGAGGAGGAAATCTTGGAGGCAATGATAGGTTTGGAAAGACCGTTGGATGATTTGCATCATCAGCCATATTTTCTACCAGATTTGTGTGAATTTGAGTCAATTCTGTATAGCCCTATGTCAACTGGCCATGTTCACCTGATTCTAAACCCTTTGTCTCCAACACACATTTTTCCAAAGGTAATATTGTTTTCATCTCTGAAAAAATTATGGTGAGCATTTCTGGGGATCCTAATTTCACAAAGAATGTTTTCATCAGAGTCGAGTGTTCCCCTAAAGAGATTCAAGTCTATATCATTTTTTTAAAGAGTTCTGAGATGTGTTTTCTTGGTCTTATGAGGAAATTCCTAGAATTGATCCATCTATTTTCTAGCATGAGATCAAGGCTTATGAGAATGCTAACCCTATATGGAAAAATATTTGATCAGTCAATCCTAGGAAAGCTACAACTATCTAGGCCTAGGTCAAGAAGTTGCTTAAGGTGGGTTTAATATAACCCATTCCTTTGACTGAATGGGTTTCAAATCTGGTCCCTGTGGACAACAAACAAGGGACAATCTATGTGTTCATAAAATTTAGAGATTTGAATAAGTCATGTCCTAAAGATAATTACCCCACACCCTTTATTAATTATATTATGGATAAATGTGCGGGGAATGAGATTTTCTCTTTCATGGATGATTTCTTGGGATATAATCAAGTTACTATATGTCGTGAAGATCAACATAAGACTGCTTGTATTTTCCCCTGGGGTGCTTTTGCATATACAAAAATTCCTTTTAGTCTTAAAAAAACTAGAGCCACTTTCCAGTAGGCCATGTTTTATGCTTTCCATGATATCTAGAATATTATCGAAGCTTATTTGGATGATTTAGTTGCTCGTTCTTGAAAGAGAATTTACTATCCTCATAATATTTCAAAGATTTTTGAAAGATGTAGTCCTTATAAAGTCTGGTTTAATCCGAATAAGTGTGTTTTCGTATTCACATCCAGTTGGTTGTTGGGATTCATTTTTTCTACTGAATAAATTCATGTAGATCCTTTCAATTTTGAGGCAATACTTCAGTTGCCTCCCCCATCTACCATTTTTCAACTTCAGAGTCTCCAAGGAAAAGCCAATTTATTGAGGATATTTATCGTTAAATATGTTAAGATTATGAAAGGATTGATGAGATTTTTGAAAAAGGGAATTCCACTTCTGTGGGATGACTTCGCTTATCAATTTTTTGATTCTTTGAGAAAGGCGTTAACCTCTGCTCCTTTATTGATTCCACCTGATTGTAGCAGAGATTTCCTTTTGTATCTCACCATGGAAAAATCAAATATAGGTATGGTTTTGGTTCAGGAGGACAATGCTCTATGTGAGCATGTGATTTATTTTCTAAGCTGAGGCTTGGTATGCCCTAAATTGCGATATTCTCTCATTGAGAACATAGATTTTGCAGCAGCCCATGTTGTCCACTTAGTTAGGAATTATATTCTTCTTCGCAAAAATAATTTCTTAGTGGTTGCCAGTCCATTTTAATTCGTTCTCATTAGGCGAGTGATTGGGTGAAAACATAATAGATGGATTTTCATTTTACAAGAATTCAATCTCGATTTATTGTATGTTAAATTTAGGAATCATTGATATTTGCATAATTGATCTCTGAGTTGCCTTGTGGAGAAGAGATAGTTTAGGAGGAGTCATTCCTTGATGAACATATTTTCCTTATTTCTTCACAAGATTATTGGTATGGGGATATTATTGTTTATCTCTAGACTTCGAATTTTCCCCTCACTTTTTCAAAGGATGAGGGTAGAAAATTGCGTCACTAGGAGAAAAGCTATCTTATCATCAGTGAAAATTTATATCATCATTGGGTTGATTCAATCCTTAGATGTTGCTTAACCCTAGAATAAGCATAGCCTATGATGAATGATTTCCACATTGGAGCCTGTGGTGGTCATTTATCTAGGCTAGCTACATCCCAAAAAATTATGCATGCCAAATATTTTTGGCCTTTGATTTTCAAATATTATGTTGAGGTAGTCAAAAAATGTCATCCTTGTCAAGTTTATACTCGGAAGATGCACGCTCATCCAGCTCTGCTCTTTCTTGTTATTACCTTCAGTCTATTAAAAAAGTGGGGAATATATTTTACAACTTGTAACTCGCCTTCAGTAAAGGGTCCTAAGTACATCATTGTAGTAGTGGACTACTTCATGAAGTGGGCCGAGGCTATCTCTATTTTTTCGAATGATGGTGAAACACCAAGCATGTTTCTGTTCAACCAGGTCATTTGTCACTTTAGTATTCATAAATGTATTATCACTGACCATGGTAGTCATTTTCAAAACTCCATGATGGTTAAATTGGCTCTTAATTTAGGTTTTCTAGCAAGAGAATTCATCTCCTTATTATTCTCAGGCCAATGGGCAAGTGGAAGCACTGAATAGGTCCTTGAAGGTTATCCTACAAAGGATGATCAATAAAGATAGTTCCAATTAGCACGTTATGTTGTATCCTAAACTTTGGGCATACCGGATGTTAGTTAAGACTGCAACCCATTTCACTCCTTTCCAATTGGTTTACGGATTGGACTAAATCTTCCCTATGGAATTTTGAGATTCCTACGCTTAAGCTAGTTGTTGAACTTCTTCCAAAAACTACATGTCTTGAAGAGCACCTTGTTTATATAGAACATATTGATGAGTATCATTGAGACGCAACCATGGTTAATGGGTCTGATAAGAAAAGGATGAAGGTTTAGTATGATAAGACTGTATGACCTAGGGTTTTCTCTAAACGTGGCCTTTTCCTAGTCTATGATCAAGACAAGGATGCTTTAGGGGCAGGTAAGTTTAAATCCATGTGGTATGGTCATTTCATCATTAAAAGAGTCCTTAAAAAGGGAGCTTATGATTTGGTTGACTTTAATGGAAATGATCTGGCGGAGCCCACAAATGGGCTCTATCTTAAGAAGTATTATGCCTAGGCTTCTACCCAGTATTTGCTTTGGTTTGTACATATTGTATTTTTTCTACATATCTGTCCATCGGTTTCATTGTGACATTGATATTTTTTTATCTTCCTAGGAAGTTATCTAAGGATTATATGATCTATTCAACCTTTACCGATGGTTCTAGTCAACATATCCATAATTTGGATTCCGCGGCTTGGGTAATTTGCTATCCATCTATTCAGTTGTTTGTCTCAAGGGGCATATGTATTGGTCCTTCTTCGAATAATGTTGCAGAATATATTGTTGTGGTCAATCTATTGTCTGAAGAAATATCTCTTGGTGTTGGTTAATTAGTAGTATACTTGCACTCACAATTGGTGGTGTCTCAATTTAATAACATATATCGTGTCAGAGATCCATATTTATATCACTTATTTCTTAGAGTTCATTTATGACAGAGATCATTTAATCATATATCCATGTTCCACGATCAGAAAACATATTTGTTGATTCATTAGCTAATCAACAAATCACTTGGCATATAATTCATTCATCACATTAAACATAAAAAATCGTCAATAATCATTGTATATATGAGAGGGTCACATCACAAAATCGTTTTTATATAGATTAGACTCATATGTTAAAAAAACATACAAAATTGGGCAAAAATGTCCTACAAAATTAGGGCTTATGCTTGATCATGTCCATAATAAAAATATGAAGTCATCCACTCATCGTAAAATATATGTCTAAGGGCCCTCCCGTGGATGAGCATCTCAGAAGAAGACTATGGCAGTTTCCACACGTCGAAACAGTCACACCTAATCCCATGGTACACCAAACACACGCCTCTGAATAGCTTCTGGGAGATCCTCCACTGCATCCATAGGCACTTGGTGGGTCAAACCCTTCAAGTTTCTCTGTATGGCATGGAGGACTCTCTCAAGATCGCCTGCGACATTTTCCGCCTCTCTTCTGCATCACCTGTTCCTCGGTAGACCCTCGGGTATGACTCATCCAACATCTATGTCATGATAAATAATTTTGTAAGTAATTTGTCCTATCAAAAATATTTTCATTTCATATTTTTCAAATATCCAAAAAAAATGAAATAATAATTTTTTTTTAAATGTGATCTTACCAATCGCTCCCCATGGAGCTCCAAGTGGTAGGGGAAGATCTAGGTCTGCCCTGAACTCCATAAATGCATACGAGTAATCCTCAATTGTGATAATGTTTTATCCCCACCAAAGGAATAACTCATCATCAAAGGCAGTCCTACGGACCTTTCCACCCCCTAGTCCCTTCATTAGATCAACCCACTGTGATATGTGTGGATCTCTTGGGCTGTTGATTGTTGATATCACTTTTGGTCAAAGCCCAAGTAGTTTCTCAAAAAAAAAAGTACAAATGATATTACCATATCTGAAGTTAATGGTATTTCCCTTCTGAATTGAAGTTAGATTCTTTTTAAATCTGATCAATAATGTTGTGCACCAATCATACAATGTGGTTAGGTAGTCAGTTTCCAAACTCATGGTATCTCATGAATCCTGGTGTAGTGATGTTGATTCGGCTACTCGGACAATAGTGAAAACAATAATTTTCATGTGTAATCCCTGTACATATCTGATTGGTATCTGAGTCCCAACCTTCTGAGTATTGTTGGCAATATGATGCAGAGTGTTTTCCTTGATGGCAAACCACTGTCCTTGATGGAAACCCACTTAATGAATATCAAGACATGAGATTGTTGACATGTGTTGTCCTTGATGGAAATCCACCTGATGAAGTTATTCTTGACTTGAATGACTTGGTAAATGATGTAAATATGATGTGATATGATGTTTGTTGACAATATGATGCTGAGTGTTTTCTTTGAAAGGCAAGCCACTTGATGAAGTTGTGCTTGATAGAATATGTTCTTGATGAGGTAAATCTGATATATCTATAGAGAATACAGAAGGCAATGAAGAAAGGAGTTCAATGTATGCTAGATCTATGGTGAAAGAGTATGTCTCAAGGCATACGCGGATATGTCTAAAGGAAGTCGCGTATGCACGCGGAAATAAACGTGCCAAGTTGCGTATGGGCAAAAAGCGCTCATAAAGTGGAAAACCAGGGGTAACCACCATGGTATCGACCCATTGTATTGGGTAATTATTCGTCTAAATGACCCCGTCCAGGAATACCATCGGAAGTAATGTAGTTTTGGGCTCATGGTATTGTTTTGGCTCATGGTATTGAAAAAGGATAAACCTATATAAAGAGATGAAATTCATTATGCAAAGGATAGGTGTGGGAGCAAGATGTCTGAGCTTGAATGAATACTTCTCTGTGAAGTATATCTGTATGGAAAGGGTAAAGGTTTGATGATAGATCTGAATCTATGATGCACCTATGAAGAAATGACAAAGCGGGATATCTAGATCTGAAATGTATCTGTATTTGCTAGATTTGTTTATGGAGTGAGTAGATCTGTGATGAGGCGAACATCTGTTTGAAGTAAAGGGTTGAATCTGAACTGAATATATGATCTGAAGAAGTATGCTGTTGTATAATGATTGAAGATCTATACGCTACTTTGCCGCAGAGGAAGCGCGTATATACGCGGCTTTGCTGAAGTAAAAGCGCGTATGCGCAGTGAAATATATACAGAGGTATACGCCGGTTTGTGTGGACGGAAGCGCGTATATACGCGACATCAGTGAAGCGAAAGTGCGTATGAAAATTAGGGTTTTCTGAAGCATGGGGTATGGAACATCTGATCTGTTCTGCTGTATTACTGCTATCTGATCTGTGTTGTCTGAATTGGTAAGTATCTGTTGATGATGTATGTTTGAGCTTAAAAGTATGGAATGGGTCCAGTCTGAAAATATGATGAAACGTGGCCTGCAAATGTTGTTCTATTGAAGTTGTTGGATCCAGTGTGAAAATTGATGAAACGTGGTCCAAGGTGGTACTGAAGGTTGTAGCCTTCAGTCAGGGGGTTGTAGCTCCTTCCAGGTGAGGCTGGTAAACGAGATCGGGGGGTCGTAGCTCCTTGGGGAGAGGTGATAGCTTGGCCTTGGTGGGTGCCTACGTCTTTGGTAAATTACGTACTTGACACATATGTTGTAAGATGTTTTCTCTATAATAAAATATTGAAGGCTGAGCAATTACAGTGGTGGTTTTCTCCCGACTTGGGTTTCCACCTAAAAATCCTGGTGTTCATGTGTGATGCATATGTGTGATGGTTTATTCTATGTTTATTGTTTGTAGAACATCTAATGAATGAATGATGGAATGATATAAGTGAAGAACTAAGTTCATAAATATATCTCTGCTAATACGCGGGTTGCATGAAGGATATCCGCGTATATACGCGGGTTTACTAAAGGAAAGTAGCGTATGGGTTTTAGAGAGTGAAAAAGTAAAAAGTTTTGAATATGCTGTAAATACTGATTCACCCCCCCCCCCCTCTCGGTATTTTTTCCCAACAATTGGTATACGAGAGGAGGTTCTTACGCAGAAACGTCTCTCGAAGGAGATCCGTCGCAATGGGGAAAAGCAAAAGAAGGTTACTCAAAGAAAGAAGATGCCTCAGAAATCATGTATAACAGAAATTGAAGTAGATGAAATAGGTATTGATCGTTGTTCGTGTATTTTACTTAGCTGTATATGCAAGGGTTATGATAGTGAAAGTGACAGTATGGATCCAGAAGTCTTTGACGAAGCTCTACAAGTGCTCATGGCAAAGAAGCAAAAGAAGAAGGCCACTGAAATGAAGATAGTTCAGAAAACATGTGCAGGAGAAAATAAAGAAGATAAAACAGGTATTGAGTATTATTCTTGTGATTCACTTTCCTGTGCATGCAATGGTGAAGATAGTGAAAGTAATGTCATGGATCTAGAAGAAGTTATCAAGATCAAAGTTGAAGATCAACTAAGAGCATATAAAGAAAACGATTCTATTTCCAAAGAGTTAATCTCTAGAATGAAAGAACAGATGAACAAATATCAAAGGTTTTATGACAATGTAACCAATCAATGTAAGGAACTAGAAGCAGAAATCAACGATCAAAATGTAGATCTCGAAAAAGCAAGCAAGAAGAATGAAAGACTTGAAGTTGAAATCATCTCCCTACAAGCAAAACTTGAAGCATCAAGTAAGAAGAATGATGAAGAACTTAGAGCAAAAATCATGACTGTCATAGAAGAATCATACAAGGAACATGAAGAAATTCTACAAGAAGATCTTGAAGAATCAAACAAGAAGAATGCAAGACTTGAAGCAGAAATCGTCTCCCTCAAAGAAGATCTCGAAGCATCAAACAAGAAGAATGAAGAACCCTTACAAACTTTTGAAGAACAAGAAAAAGGGTTGAAAGAAGAGATTCTAAATCTAAATCATCAAGTAGAAGATGGAAGAAGGAAGGAAGAAAGCATGACAAAGCAATGTCAAGACTTGGAGGTTGAGGTAAACATTCTCAAAGGTAAATTAGAAGAAAAGTTTAAACTTTTGAGGTTTCATGATAGTACTAATATTTTGGACAATATTCTGAGTAATCAAAGGTCGCCTGCTATCAAACATGGTCTTGGTTTCCATGGAACTGTTAAAGGAGAATCTAGTTCACAAGGAAGTGCTAAAGATTCAAAGGAAGTCAATGCAAAACCTAAAGAGTTGAAAGAAACAAAAGGTCAACCAACAACGATGAAATCTCAAAGGAAATCATACAATAAGGTTGAATGTTTTAAGTGTCATAATTATGGGCATGTTGCAGCAAATTGCAGGAGCAGATCATTTCAACCTCAAACAAACAGTTCCTACATAGAAAGGTACTCTGGTTTCTTCAAGGGATATTGTTTTTCATGTAACAAGTATGGACATAAAGCAGCTGATTGTAAAAGGAGGAATATTAGAAATACTCATTATGATTCTTATGCTTATTTCTCTGGACACATGAGATGTTATTCTTGTAACAAGTATGGACATGTAGAAAAAGAATGCAGGTTGAACAGATATGAGAAATTGGATAACTTCCAGCACACAAATAGAAAGTTCAAACAAATATGGAAAAAGATGGAGGACCGATCAGAAACGTAGGGAATTCTGACCCTACTGCAGTCATCCGCTTCTGAAGCTGACTTTTCTTATTGACTGCAGGAATGATGTGGGATACATTATGAGATTTAGTAATGTATCGTCACAGGGGGAGCAATGTATGATGACTCTCATGGTTGATTTGATAACTCTGGTTATGTTTACTTCTGACAGCGCATCTGATGTGGAAAAGACAGGTACAGGAGGTACAAGTTCAGGAGGAGATGAAGGAAGATGAAAAATTTCTACACTTCACTTTCCATACGCGGGTTAGATGAACAAAAGTCGCGTATACACGCGAGTTCCATCAGACACAGTCGCGTATGCATTGATGATAAGAGAATTTATATGATAGCTGAAGATCTGGAGTAGAGGTTCAGGGGGAGCATCAGTCTGACTGTTAATAACTGTATTATTGACTCAATTTCAGCTTAGTTTCTCAGTTCCAAATAATAAGGATACGATACATGGTTTCTTGTGTTGAAGATTGTGGATGAGTCTTGTTTGCTTGTTGATGAAGAGTATTCATTGTTGAGATGAAAGTCCTATAATTCGGAGATAAGGGCAGCCCATGCAGAGATTGTTGCTGATGACTTGCTGATGAACGTTTTTAGGTTGCACAAGTTAAGAAGGAACACTGGTCCAGCGAGAGTAGCAGGTTGAATTCTAATGATTGCATTGTTGGCAATATGACTGCTTATTCTTTGGTTTTTGTGATACTCATGCTCAAATGATGATGACTTGGTACATGGTTTATTATGATGAGATTTTGAGCCCTGGTTGCTGATAAGTATCTTTTGTGATCACACATGGATGAGTTGGATGTCGTTTGATTCAAAAATAAGAATAGATCATGCAGAGTTTGTTACTATGGTTGAGATCTATTTCCTACATATGTTACTTCATGTTAAATCTTAAAGATCATGGTGATGTTGGACCACATGGATGATTGCTTAACACATAATTGAAGATGTTGTTGAAAGTATTGATGCTGCAAAGAATCTGAAGGCTTGGTTACTAATGTGCTTATGCTACAACCGTTGGATGATGCTTGAAGACACAACTACATTGTTTTATCTAAGAAGCTGAACACTGTCTTTTTCTCACAGAGGATCAGATATGGTTTAAATTTAGAAGATGACATTGGATACGCAGGTTTAATGAAACACAGTCGCGTATATACGCGAGTTCATACACAGAAAACCGCATATGGATGGTTGCTGAAAATTTTTGTCTGGGTCAGCATTCTTTAGCACAGCTGCAGTGCTGTTTGGTATCTCTGGTATCTCTGGTGGTGTTCCAGTTCTTAAAATACTGTTTCAATCTCTGATGTATTAAAGATGCCTTGATGTTTGGTTGAAAGTGTTCAGGATGCTTAAACTAAGGGGGAACCTTCGTCATATGGAAAGGATGTTTGGATGCACAGATTCAGGGGGAGCATTAGCCTTGCTGAGTATAATGCACTGTTGGCATTATAGTGGTTCTGAAATATGTTCTCTTTCTTGACGACTTTCTGGTGCTGGTCTTAAATGGTCATATTGGTATTTTTTTGAAAAGGTCTTGTTGAGGCCCATGATGTAAATTTGTAATATTCAGTCATGTAAGGACTTGTCATTTTTGTAAACCCACTTGGTTGGGTAGCTAAGTTGAAATGTGTGAACCCACTTGGTTGGGTACTTGAGTCTCATATGTAAATCCACTTGGTTGGATATTTGATGTGAGTGTGAGTCTTTGGTGATAGGGATTTCATAGAGTCATGTACTTTATTGAAAAATATGTTTTGAACTCAGGGGGAGCTTGGTCACTTCAGTATATATCAGATCTACAGAATGCTTCTTCCACATGAGGAGAAAAGGGGGAGAGTATGTTGGTATTTGATCCGCCCTTTGCCCTTGATGTCAAAGGGGGAGAGTGACATGGTGTTTGAATGAAGAGAAAGAATGGTGTCAAAAATGGAGAGAGTGACATGGTGTCATTTTATTCTTAATGTACCTATCTTTTGTGGTAACCAAACACCATCGTGGTTGCCATCAAGTCCAAAGGGGGAGATTGTTGGCAATATGATGCAGAGTGTTGTCCTTGATGGCAACCCACTGAATGAAGATGAAGAAATGCGACTGTTGACTTGTGTTGTCCTTGATGGCAATCCACCTGATGAAGCTATTCTTGACTTGATGGACTTGGTAAATGATGTAAATCTGATGTGATATGATGTTTGTTGAACAATATGATGTAGAGAGTTGTTCTTGAATGGCAACCCACCTGATGAAGATGATGGCAACTTACTTGATGAAGTTGTGCTTGATAGAATGTCTTGATGAACCTGTTTAAAGAAGTAAATCTGATGTATCTACAGTGAGTACAGAAGGGAATGAAGAAAGAAATTCAGTATGTGCTAAATCTATAGTAAAAAGAGTATGTCTCAAGGCATACGCAGATATGTCTAAGGGAAGTCGCGTATGCACGCGGGAAACAATGTTCCAAGTCGCGTATGGGCAAAAGCGCTCATAATGTATTGTTTTGGCTCATGGTATTGTTGGGCTCATGGTATTGAAGGGCTCATGGTATTGTTGGGATCATGGTATTTAAGGGCTCATGGTATCGTTTTGGCTCATGGTATTGAAGGGCTCATGGTATTGTTTTGGCTCATGGTATTGAAAAAGGGTAAACCTATATAAGGAGAAGAATTTCATTGTGCAAATCATCAGTGTGGGAGAAAGATGTCTGAGCTTGAATGAATACTTGTCTGTGAAGTATATCTGTATCGAAAGGGTAAAGGTTTGATGATAGATCTAAATCTATGATGCACCAATGAAGAAAATGATGAAGAAGGGGATCTAGATCTGAAATGTATTTATATCTACTACATCTATTTATGGAGTGACTAGATCTGCGATGAGGCGAATATCTGTTTGAAGTAAAGGGTTGAATCTGAACTGAATATCTGATCTAAAGAAGTATGCAGCTCTGAAATGGTTGAAGAACCATACGCTAGTTTGCCGAAGAGGAAGCGCGTATATACGCGGCTTCGCTGAAGAAAAAGCGCGTATGCGCAATGAAATTGGATCTGTAATATGTACTGAAGTATACGCTGGTCTGTGTGAATGGAAGCACGTATATACGCGACATCAGTGAAAATAAAGTGCGTATGCAAACTAGGGTTTGCTGAAGTCTGTGGTAAGAAATGTCTGATATGTTCTGCTGGTTTACTGATATCTGTTAGAGAGTTATATGTATATGTTGATGAAGTTTGACTGTGCTTAAATGTATGGAGTGGGTCCAGTCTGAAAATATGATGAAACGTGGCCTGCAAGTTGTGTTCTAAAGGAAGCTTTGGATCCAGTGTGAAAATTGATGAAACGTGGTCCATAGAGGTACTGAGGGTTGTAGCCTTCAGTCAGGGGGTAGTAGCTCCCTTCCAGGAGAGGCTGGTAAACGAGATCGGGGGGTCGTAGCTCCCTTCCAGGAGAGGCTGGTAAACAAGACAGGGGGTTGGAGCTCCCTTCTAGGAGAGGCTGGTAAACGAGCGCAGGTGGGTGCCTGCATGCTGGTAGGAGTCTGCACCAGCACATATGTTGTAGATGTTTTCTCTATAATAAAAGATTGAAGGTTGAGCAAGCTAGGTTGGTTTTCTCCCGACTTGGGTTTCCACATAAAAATCCACGGTGTTCATGATTTTCCCTTATGTGTGATGGTTTATTACTGCATTTCTGCACATGTTTAATGTTTGTAGAACATTTAATGAATGAATGATGGAATGATATAAGTGAAGAATTAATGGCATAATTAGATCTCTGTGTATACGCAAGTTTTATGAAGGATATCCGCGTACATACGCTATTTGGCTTCAGCAAAGTAGCCTATGGGTTTTAAGGAATGAAAAAGTACAAAGTTTTTAATATGCATTAAATACTGATTCACCCCCCCCCCCCTCTCAGTATTTTTCCCAACACCATTCATCTTGCAAAGAACTCAGAATTTCATTCCAGGACTAAACACATACATCTCAAGTACCATTTCATACGATCAACATTAGAAGATGGAGATTTCAAGCTGGAAAATATACACACTAGCCAGAATCCTGCAGATATGCTAAAAAAATTTGTAACTAGGGAGAAACTGAGAACGTGGTTAGTTTCAATTGGTCTTCAAGGATGATGATGAAGATGAGAAACAACTAGGTCCAAAGAGGAGTCATTGTCCAGCAAATGAAGCAGCTGTGGAGTTGCTACAATTAGTATCCAAGTGGGATATTGTTGGGTGTGGAGCCTGATTATCTTGTTTACTTTGTATCATAGCATTGGACCCCTATACCTTAAATGGGGCGGCAACACCGCCCGTAAATTAATCGCTACCATGGGGTGTCAAGAAGTGTAATGTGACTTTATGGAGCCCCACTGGCGGGGGGTTTCGGGGTTAGCGCCCCCAAAGCTAAAAACAGATCTAAAATTGCCTTGTAAAAATATAGTAATTTCTAGTCAATCTGGGTCATTCATTAGGCAAATGATCTGATGGTAGAAGTTATGTTTAGTTTAGGGTTTTTTTCCCTAGAAGGAAACCCCTCCCTTTTATGAGGGTATTTTATTGTGGCTGTGTAATGTATGTGTATTCTTGGAGCGAGAAACAGAGAGGGAGACTATGAGAGAGAACAGAGGATATTACAACAGATCTGTTGTAGGTTGTGTCTCTTCATTTTGCTGGATAATAGAAAGGAAGGACTAGTTGTTTGGTGTGGACGTAACATAAACTGGGTGAACCACGTATATCTGTGTCTCTTTGGTTTTATGTGTTTTGTGTGCTTTTATTTTCCGCATATTTTATGTGTTGCATTGCTCTGTAATATATAATTTTCTAACACAAGAGAAGTTTGTCTTTACAGTTTTCAACATTCCTTTGATCCTCTGTTTACTCCCGATTCACTATCATCATGTTCCTCTATCTCATGTCGATGATGTGGGAAAAATTATGGCCCTCATTTGACCAATTCACTTCCTGTCAAATTCAACTCATTATCTAGGAAGTTGACCTAGACACTCACTTCCGGTACCTTGGAGCTTGCATGCCTCAATGGCAAGTTCTTCACATTCGGCGATAGGTCCACATCATTGCCTTCAATCAAGTCATTCTATGGGTGTTCGATGCTAGATAATTGTTCACATTTCATGGATTTTACCTATTATACCTCGAGAGACATTTTCATTATTGGTGGGTTCTCTCATGCCTATTAACAACTTTCATTATTGGCTAGTAATCAGGAGACTTTCTTGAATGTTCGACTTCATCTCACATATTCGCATGCTTGAATTTGTACTTTTTCGGGTCAAGATGGATCGCAAGACCCTTTGTTTTGTCTAATAAGATCCAGGCTGTGGGATATTATGGTTTATCATGACTTGTTGGATGACTCTTTTGATTGGATGGTTGCGACCATAACTGAGTCTATTTGTTGATCCTTACTGCTGGATGGCTGCCTCCATACCCCGAATCTTAGTTTTTATGTACTCTATGATGAATGGTTGCACCCATGTCACATGTTCATGTATCAGATATATCAATTTTATCTTTACTTGCAGGTCTTCCAACAACGTTGTTTTGTTCAAACACATTCTCGTAAAGAATTTCACCCATCCCTCTCTCTCGGACCTCATGCTTTAGGGGGCATCTGTTACATAGAATTTTGTCACCGTCCCTAAGATCCCCATCATACACATTGGAGGACCATTTTTATGACTAATAAGAAGTTTTATGCCTTGCAAAGACCATAATTGCATCCCTCGCCATAAGGACAGCATTTCTCTTGTTGATAATTCCTTGAGAAGACCATCAGAAACACATGTTTTTGCATTTGCACTGGTAGATCATTATGCCCTTGCGCCAATGAGGAAGATTAACCCTTGGCCCCATGCCCATTGGTGCTTTGTACCAGTGAGCTACCGGTACCAAGATTTTTTTGGAATGTTTTTAAATATAAAGGTGAAGTTTCCATGCTAACAACTTTATGGGTGAGTCATCCTAGGTGATTTGACTGAATAACCATGAACGCCCTCCTTTGGCCTCTTTTTTTCACCTTTTGGGGAAACCTCCCAATGGATAAGGCCTACCTTCCACCATTTTAGGGATCCCAACCTCCTCCTCTCCATCTATAAATAAAGCTATCTCCCATTGATACACTAGCTGAACAACTGAATAGCTAAAGAGAATTGCTCAACATTTTGAGATAGAGCAGAGAAAGAGACTTTTGTCAAGGGAGATCTTGGGCTTGTGTCCTCGCCTCATCTAAATTCCCTGACGATCCTTCGAGACATGCTTCGACTAAAATTGTTGAAGGAATCTGGGACGTCAAGGCTCTAGTTGTAATCTCCTTCTTCTATTTATATATACATGACTAATGTCTAGTTCCCATCTTGTGTTAGTCTGGTTTATTTTACGCAATGTGTTTAATATTCCTCGACTTATTAGCTAGTTATGAATGCAATTATTGTTTGTATGCTGCTTTTTTCCTTTGATCTTTGTGTAGGAATCTGAGTACCATTGCTAGAGGACCGCGACCTGTTGGGACAAGGATCAAGAAGCCACCACTACTACAACCATGAAAATCGCGTTGGACTCTAGGTAGGACAATCTATCCCAACCTATTTCATTCGATAACTAGGAACCTACACACTAGTTTTTTCCCTTGTTGCTAGAACCACTCTAGGGCTAGAGGGATCATCTCTGTTCGTAGAGAGGATTTGCCTACACAACAAGGAGGCAAGGCTGCATTGGCTACTCTTGAAAGAGTTTGGCCATCATGTGACATATCCTTCTTCAAAGGGTATGTTGGTTGATGGAACTTGGCATGGTACTTACATCATATGGCATCAAGGATTTTGGGTGTATTGGGGTGATGTGATATCTTTCATATCAACCATCATCTTCTTGCTCCATAGTTTATATGATGATGGTGTGGGGAGGCAACAAGAGTTGTTGTTGCTTTGGAAACTCTTGGGAGAGTATGGGCTGAGATTTTCCCATACTTTGCATGATGTTGCAGGAGTAGGTGATGGCACCATCATGGTGTAAAGGGGCTACTCCTTAGCCTTGGAGTATCAAGAGGTACTTTCCCTTTTCAAAGGAATCTCCCATATATAGCAGCATTATGGTAGATGACTCTTACAATTGGTATGTGAAATAATGGAGCTATGAGATGACAAGAGCCTTATTGCAAGGGACAATAGCGTTGTCACTTGGGAGCTTGGGTTTGTTGATGGAGTGTTCCCACGATCACTTCACATATGATGCACTTGACGGAAAAGTAGGAGATTAGAATGATGGTGTAGTGTATAGAGTCATCCATTACGATGATGTGATCTTCTTGACTTGGATTTCCAAGAATAATAAGGAGGATCTTCATGCAGCACATAGTTGATTCCTCTTCATGGGAGTATGACATACCACTATGGGGGGCTCATTCATGGATATTATTATCAGCTTACTCTCAGTACATGGTAAGAATTGTGTTTTTTCACTTATGGATTATCTAACACAATATTTTCATTCTCTTACCATCTCTATATAGTGCATTGCTTCACAAGAGGGCAAGCCTCTATTTGGGCTTCATGGTCATTTTGGGAAAAAAATCTATGATGAAAATGGCCATTTCTTGTATGGATTTGGGAAAGTGTTGCACTATTATCGATATGCTCAGTTTTTAAACAATGTCATCTACTATTTATTAGTGGATGAGATGACACGCACAACTAGCAATTTGTTGGGAAACAACTTGCCACATCATGTTCTGAAACTACAGTTGGTAAAACTACGTTGTCAGTACTTGAGAGACTATTGTTACTTTCCAACACTATGTAAAACCTTCCGTACCTCTCTTATTTGTATTCCATATGATGATAATGTCATATTCATTTTATATGGGATGATCTAGGCAAGAACCAAAGAGTGGGTCTTTGAGGATTCTATTTACTATTTGCTTCATGAAGGCAACATTATTGTAGCCCATATTTAGCAGCAGCTCTACAATTATCATAAGTGGAGAGAGAGACGGTGTGGGATGGAAAATTTGATCCATCATGTTCAGCTATATAGCCCACCTTCTTTGCAGAAGCCTAAGGTGGAGGAGATGTTTCATGAGTTTCCATGTTGGAGGGCGACTCACTTTTTGTTGATGATAGCTTGGGGGTGGAGGTTTCACATGGAAATACTAGTCCCCAATATATGTCAGCTTCCATGCCTCAAGAAGGCTTCTAGACCACACATAGTTTCTTCCATGGTTATCCCACTTGTTCATGATGACAACCATTTGTATTTTTCTCCAAAGTCATACTTATACACTTGGGAGGAGCAACTTGGGGACTTATTGACGATAAAACATCTTGTTCATTGGAGGAGCTTATCACATGAGGATGCTACAGGAGGAAGAGGAGAGGCTCTTCAGTTCTATCCTTACAGTTGGTTGAGGATAAGAAACATTTGGGAGAGGAGGACTGTAATATTCCTAAATTAGCACACAGCTAATTGGAATATTAAAATTTTGATTTTTCTCTTAGATAGAGGAATAAGAGGGTATGGAGACCCATAAATCTCCTTAGTAGGAATAAAAGACACTCCTAGTGTGAATGGAGGTCATCTAAAAGATGGATTGAAGACCCTTAGGTGTGAAAAGGGGCTAGAGCATTAATATTGGGTGAAATTTGACCAAATCAAACAATGTTGTTATGTAGGAGTGGCATTAATGGTGGGAAAATGTAGTTTTGGAGGGAGATTGATTACATGGAGGTACTGACCTAATTGAGTAGGGCCAAGGGTGAGAAGGCTCATAAATTATATAAGGAAGAGGAAGGAAGCCATATGGGTGATGTTTTTATTATTATTTTGATATGTCTATTTAGACTTTGCTGCTCTCTTCAACTGTTTAGCTAAGATTGCAATGTTGTTCAACACAAGGTGTTCCCAAGCGAGAATCCCACCTCTTTCCTTTAGAGGCGTCTTGGGAGAGTATTGCACTACATTGTCCACTATCTAGCATCAAGCCAAACCACATATTTGTTGTACAACATAGTTTCTGTACAATATCGTGTTGTGTTGTAGGGTGCAATAGTGGAGAGTTTATTTGGGTCACTTCCTTGCTCATTTTTAGTTGGAGGAAGGTTTCCTTCCATTGGGTTACTAGCAAGGAGAACCCCTAAGCTTTATTTCCTCATATAGCATCAGGCTAAAGTGTTTCTATCAGTTACAGTGTAGTTTTCTAAAGGAACTGTGTTATTTCTGGGTATAGTTGCAGTGAAGGGTTTGGAGCCCTAGTTGGGGGAGATATATTTTCAGTGAGGGGATCAACCTCTAATTTGAGAATCAATAGGAGGATATTTCATAAATTTCCAGATCATATTAGAAACCTCCTATCATCTATCCAGTTGCAGATATTATCCAGCCCTAGGGCCATATTTTCATTTCTGCATTTTTGTGTATTTTAGGAAACCCTTTTTGGGTTATCCTGGAAATGTGTTTGGGAGCCTAGATCTCTATTCCCAGAATTGTTTGAGCTATATAATATTAGATCCATATTTATATATCGTTTATGTAGCAGTTATACCCTAAAAATGCACTATCATATCTCATGCCACTTGTATGGCAGTATTTTACATGTATTGACATATTTTCTTAGAGGAGGCTTGTTTTGTATTTCTTCAGTGACTATATTCTCAAGATATTCTGCCTATTATTTTCTGATATGTTTAATAATATGGTTGTACATTTGTCTCATATCATGTTGTGTTTATTTATTCACTTCTTTTTCCATTTTTTTGTTCATATATTGTTGCTTCCCTATTTGGGAATATTACAAGGATGAAGAGAAAGATTGCGAGGGAGAATATGTTGAAGCTGAAATTTCTTTTGATCAAGGTGAAATGGATGAATAATATAGGAAATTCACAAATTGAATGCAAGCTGAGTTACATAAAAAGTATGATTTGAGGACTAGAAAGAGATCTAGAGTTTAGGATAATGAAAGTGAACAACAAGGTTCCATTCCTCCTCCAATGGTGACCCCACTACAAAAGGACCCTACGAAACAGGTCTGTAATAAGAAAAACCATTTAAATTCACTTAATAGAACAAATGTGTAGCGAGGTGAATCTTCCCAGTTAAAATCATTTGACACTAATATCTTGGAGAGAGTTGTTCCTATACCAAAACAAGCAACAAATTCTAGAAAGAGTGAAGAAGAACCTAAAAAGAACATTAAGGAAACTCATGCTTTAAATTTGAGAAAAGAGTTGGAGAAGGTCAAAATTCAGGTGCCTCTTCTAGAATTAGCCAAACTACTAGCTTACAAGAAAGAAATTTTAGAATTTATTAATCTCAGAC